>OX155905.1:28799995-29218373 GCA_944588485.1 Phosphuga atrata | reverse complement strand
CCAGTTTTGCGCGATTAATCCAGTCTTGTGTTTGTTTATAGCAGCTGTTCCGCCAAACAAATTGCATACAGTCATGAACGTGCGATGTGTTTCATTATGTCCGGTTTACGCGGAACGATAAATATTCAGCTTGAAAAAAAATGTTAAACGTTAAATAAAATTTCGTTTGATTTCATTCAGGTAAGACGAAGAAAAAATGTGTGCGGACAGAGATGCGGAGGTCAATTAACCCAAATACACGTTTTACTAACAACATACATGAATATACAAATGTACATGCAATTAGAACTAACGCGACATATGTGATTATGCAAAACGAGGCTTTTATTTTTTACAACACGTTTATTACATTATTACTAATTATATTTTTTTTGCGAACTCATTGTTGTGTTGTCAAAGACAAATTTTAATTAGTACAATCAATTAATATAAAACTTGGCCTGGCAGGTCTATCTGGTCTGTCTCGATTACATAGCCCTCATAGCCTGTCTAACCAGCAATAATAATAATAATATTTTATTAACAGAAGTGGGTACCTTCAAGAAATAAAAAGACATACTTATAAATATACAAATACAAGACAATACTTATCCTACCAGTAACCAGAGAGATCAGGAATATGTAAGTCTAAGGGCTCTAGATATAAATTTGAGAACCATTGCCAAATAAGTCAAAATCACTACAAACACTATTACAAGCTGCCACAGCTGAATGAGATGCTGAGTTAGTTTCGTTTATTCTCCACATATTGTGTCTTTTCTAAACTTTTCTGCATAGTCACGTCTCTTTGTTCTAGCCTATCTATTGTTATCTATCTAGATTTGTCTATCTGATCTTCTCTGCCTAGTGTAGTCTGGTGGTCTGTCAAGTATTACGTATATATTTTTCTCTGCTTTGCCATTTACATATTGTCTAGCTACATTGTGTTGTCTGATGAAAGCCAGACAGACAATGCTATATAAACAAGACTACATAGATAATCTTATTATTAAATTTCTATATTCCTGAAATAATTCCCTAGATGATTTCCTGGGAAAACCCTGTCGGGGATTGGCTTCCTATCTGACAGCAGTAGGTAACCTCCTGTCCGTAGTGTGGATTAGTCACTTATAATTGTTCTTCGTATCTTCCGACGTTTTCAATTAGATACATTATCATCACTACTGACTAGTACATGACCCGTACTAAATCCACAAAGTTAATATTAAACCGCATCAAAAAACGAAATCTAGGACGGATAGTAGCTAGACATTGTATTACACTAAAAGCTTTCGTATTATAAGCTCATTAATTGGGGCTATTCCAACTAATTAGACAAGGATAGATGAAGCAAACCTAGGTATTAAAATTAGTTTGCTGGATTGTAATTTATATGAATTTCGCAATTTCGCTATGCAAAACGGGATGTTAACGAAAGTTTAATATCACTATTTAAACCAGTTGCTTGCGCCGCAGGCACTAATTTTCTTTCTCAAACGGCATGTTATATTTTTCTTTGCGGGAGAGTTCTTATTAAACGAGGCAAAATCAAATAATGCGGTGTAGGGGTCCGCGAGCCGCAGTTCCGGCAATTATTTCTGCCGGTACTTGTTGAAATGTATCAAAGGGATGAGAATAACGGCGGCTTTGTGCACTAAGCAGCCGCTCGGAGAGCCCCAGAAAGTTTGCAAGAAAAATATTGGTTGGATTAATCACTTAGTAATTTAATTTACAAGCTAAGGAAATTCACCTAGAGAGTCAAAACGCCCGAAAAAAAATAAGAGAAATAACGAAAATATGTATTGGAATTCATATAATTAGGTTAGACAAAACTAAGTTTAGCCAGTCAGTCTTGCCTATCTAGACTTATCTGTCTAGTCTCGTCTGACAAGTATTGTCTGTAAATTTTGCCTATTTAGTCTTCTCTTGCCAGTGCTGTATTTGTTTTCTATCCAGTTCAGTTGTGTCAGTCCAGTCTTGTCGGTCCAGTCTTGTCTGCCGGTCTTGTCTGTCCAGTCTTGCCTGTCCACCCTTGTCTGTCCATTCTTGTGTGTCCAGTACACTATTTCTAGTCTTGCCTGTCTAATCTAGTTTGTCCAGTCTAGGCGGTTCACTATTGTATGTCCAGTCTTGTGTGACAAGTCTTCTCTGTCCAGTCTTATCTCTTCAGTCATGTCCTTCCAATCTTATCTGCCCAGTATTGTCTGTGCAGTCTTGTCGGTTTAGTCTTGTATCCAGTCTTGTCGATCCTGTCTTGCCTGTCTAGTCTTGTCTGTCTGACTTTTTTATTTGCAAGAAAATACAGTACAGAATAAGTTAACCATTCTGGAGAGAATGTTCTGTTAGATCTTCTGTTAGACTTCCCGCGTCGCCCCGGAACTGCCATCAAGCATTACTTCGAGGAGAGCGTTTTCATATTTTGTTTTACTCAATCAATCGTTCAGGGATTTCTTTCTTTGTTCTTCAGCCTCCTTTCCTCTCATAATCTCTTGTAGCATCTCTGTTATAGCGTCCCAGCCGTCCTTCGTCTGCCGCAGCAGTGCTGCCACGTTTTCTTTCGTAACTGGCACTTGGCATTTATTGTGGGCAATACTTCTTATCTGATCCCACATCGGGAATTAGAACAGAGTATGTTCTGGAGAATCCACCACCTCAGTTCCGCAATACCAACATTTATCAGTCTCACTCTTCCCTATTCTCTTTAGATATGTAGTGAACACGCCATGTCCAGTTAATGCTTGGGTTAAATGGTAGTGGGGTGACTTCCACTTCCTATTGCTCCACTTTCGAATATCTTTAATAAAGGTTTTTGTACACCCTGTAAACTCTGTCCATTTTTGTTGTCAGGCATTCAACATTATTTCTCCTGCTTCCGGTTTTGCTAGCCTCCCTCTCTCGTGGATATAAATTCTTTCTTGGGCGCGTAGCTTAATAGGTGGTATACTTAATAGGTGGTATTTGCAATTGCAAGTACGGCCATGATGGAGGTGGTCCTATAGACCGCAGCTACACGTATTGCTAACTTCCCATTAATACTCTCCATCATTCCATCGTATCTTTTATGTCGTAGTGTCTGCGCCCATATAGGCGCCCCGTATAAAAGTATATAAGAGACTACATGCCCAAGTATTCTACGCCTCCTTGATCTTGGACCTCCAATATTAGGCATAATTCTTACTAGAGCCATCAGAGCATTGTTAGCCTTCTCGCATGTCTTCTTAATATGTGTGGTCATTCTAATTTCTTTGTCCACGTGTATCCCCATATATTTAAGAGATTTTACGCTCTGACCCAGCGTTCCTTCTACTTCAGTTGTTAGGCAGCGCATCTTGTATCGCCCTACTAGGAGGACCATCTCTGTTTTTTTAAGGGCGAGCTTGACACCCATTTCACTCAATTCCTGGCTGATTTTGTTAACAGCATGTCTTACGCGTTCTGTCCGAGCAGATACCACAACGGCAAGGTCGTCTGCATATGCTACCATTGTTACACTCGTTTGTACATTTGTTCTTAATATTTTGTCGTAAAATACAAGCCATAATATTGGACCGAGGACGGATCCTTGCGGCACCTCACAAGTGGTCCTTCTACGTGCCCAGTCGTTACAATATACCTATTAGAGAGATAGGAATGGATAATTTTGAGTAGATATTCACTGACTTCTGCATTTATTAGTGCGCAGATTATGTTTTCCCAGGGATCAGATTTGAAGGCATTTTCAATATCCAACGTGACCACTGCGCAGTATTCTCTACTTTTAAATGCCTTCCTCTTTATCTTTTCTGGTACTTCCATTACTTTCCTTAATGCATGGATAGTGGAGCTACCTGTCCTAAAGCCAAATTGGTTTTCATGGAGAGTCTTTTTCTGCTCTAATTCCATCTCTCTGTCTGTTTTTTAACAGTATTTCGAAAAGCTTCTCTGTAGTGTCTAATAGGCATATTGGCCTGTACGTATTTGGCGCTAGGGAATCCTTTTGAGGCTTTTTAATAGGTGTCAATCGAGCTGTCTTCCAAGTGTTCGGAAAGATACCTTGGATAAGGCAGCGGTTCATAACCTTTCCAAAGATCGTCGGGTTGTTCGTGGCGACGGATTATCTCCGGTGGAATGTGATCCGGGCCGCTTGCTTTCTTTGGTCTGAGTTTAGCAACCGCTACTATGATTTCGGCTGGTTCGAAGGGTATTATCACCTCGTGTACCGTTACTTCCGGCCACTCTTTAACTGGATGACTTGGAAAGAAAATTTGAAAAAGTCTTATCTGTCTAGTCTTGTCTGTCCAGTCTTGTCTGTCCAGTCTTGTCTGTCTAGTCTTGTCTGTCCAGTTTTGCCTGTCCAGTCTTGCCTGCAGTTTTCTCTGTCTAGTTTTGTCTATTTATTCTTGTCTGTCCAGTTTAATCTATCTAGTCCTGTATGTCTTGCCCGTCTCTAGTCTTGCCTGTCTCTAGTCTTGCCTGTCAGGTCTTGTCTGTCTAGTCTAGTCTGTCTAGTCTTGTATGTCTAGTCTTGTATGTCTAGTCTTGTATGTCTAGTCTTGTCTGTCTAGTCTTGTCTGTCTAGTCTTGTCTGTCTAGTCTTGTTAGTCTAGTCTTGTCTGTCTAGACTTGTCTGTCTAGTCTTGTCTGTCTAGACTTATCTAGCTAGTCTTGTCTGTCTAGTCTTGTCTATCTAGTCTTGTCTGTCTAGTCTCGTCTGTCTAGTCTTATTCAAAGCGATTAAAAAAAAACGGTTTAATGTTCATAATCCTTACTTATTTGTTTCTGAGACAAGAATAAGCAGATGGCATGCATGAGGTCGGAATTTAGTGTGACCTACTGTTAATACGTTTTCTCATTAACAAATGTGTTCTTGTCTATACATTAAATGCTGCTAGAAATTCCTTTTATTTTCTTTCCCGCGCTTTGTCAACATTGAATTTCTTGTTTGTCTTGTCTCGTCCGTTCAATCTGGTTTGTTAGCTTAGGTCTGGCTAGTATGCTTAGACAAGTCTTGTTTTTCTATGGTTAACTAGTTTTGGTTATTTTGCCGTGTTTATATTTAATATTTAAAATCACAAATTCAAGAAGAAACAATATATAGTAATAATACTTTAAAATTTACATGAAGAAGGTGAACGAACTAAATCGCAATCAGATTTTTCCACTGAAGTTTACTAATATCGAGACAACAAAAGACTAGCAAACTTAAAAAAACCTCAAACCCTTATTCACTCAAACCCTTATTCTTCTTTTTTATTTGGAACTCGATGTATACTGCCTTATTCCTGCAGCTGGGACAAACATTCTCCTCCAGGGAAATACAATTGGTATGGAAGGTGTGGCCGCAACTCCACCCGCTAGCAGACTGTTCCCTGTCACCACACTCTTAGACAAACTCATTTGGCACATCTTACAACACACATCGACAAACGTTTTTCACTCACACAACGGGATTTTGCTAATCATTGATGAAAATCATTGCTCAACAAGATTAACGTTGTGGTCAACACCTCGATATCGTGATGACAATCAGTCAAAATTCCCGTCAAAATGATTTTTGTGTCCCCAAAATTCGCATCGGAAAGTAAGTCTAACAGTTGTGGAGGAGGAATGTGAGGAGCAGCCGAATGCAAGAGCTGCCGCAATAAAATTTTACACTGGGTGTTTGAGTAGGGTTAACCAGAGTTCTTAGCTGCTTTGCGAGTCCAAATGATCTGTTCCCTTGATACAGAGATTCAGAGCAGATTTTTGTAAAATTTTATTTTGTAAAAGTTATTTTCTAATAGAAGAGTTAGAGCTACTTTGAATTCACCCATCTCTTGTATACGCTACTCTTTTTAATTCTAACTGATTTGTTAGTATCACAGTCTGTGGAAACAAAACTATTGAGCCAGGAAGTCAAATACATGTCTAATAAGATTATACACACAATTTTTCAAAGTTAAACAAATATTACATTAAATTACGGGCAAAGGTTTCGGGTTGTCGTCGATGTAAACATACATAAAAGGTTTTAGATTGAACGTGCGCTGGTTTCACACATCAAAGTCCCTTTGCTGTTAAATTGTTAAATGTTAAATCCTGCAACAAGGACTTTTTTGTGAATTCTACATTTTAAAATTCGTAAATCAATTTTATAAACAAATTTTATTAAAAAGTTTTTAAATTCTCTAGACTTTTCAAGTTTTCTGTTTTAGAAAATTTTAGAAAATTTAGAAAAAAGTATCCAAGTTTCCAAGTCTGGTCTGAGCCAGTTACTATGGTCTAATTAGATTGTTATATACAAATTTAGTTGGGGATCAAATGGTTTATTGATGTTTTAAGGCTAATTTTAATTAATTTATTATTAATTATAAATTTATTATTAACAATATTATTAATAATTAATTTTTGAACGAGACGGTAAGAAAAATCTAGATTGATACTAGATCAATCTAGATTTTGAATATAAGTTAGTAGGAAAATAGTTAGTAGTATAAGTTAGTATAATTAAATTTAGTATTTAAGTTATCAATAGACATCGGATTATATGCATTATCAACATACCAAAATATGCAAGCAATTATGCACTAAAAATGGGCGAAATATGCACAAAAAATGGGCGAAATATGCATAAAATATGCACAATCAAAATACTATTTATTATTGGAATTTACTTATTTTTTACAATATACAGTTGTAGTTCTTGTGACAATATACAATTAAATATTTTTTTTCTATTTTGCGTCTGTAATGGACTCGTAACAGCACACATATTCGTGCGGTTATGGCTCACCGAGTGCTGTTATGAGTTATTTTTTCAAGATTGGCACTGAAATTCAGAGCTGTCAGTGTCAAATTTTCGGCGAGATTGTTTGGAGGTTATGTGATGTGTGGAAATCGCGAATACACAAATTTTATTAAGTAATGGTAATAACAGCACTCGGCGAGCCATAACCGCATGCACATGAGTGCTGTTATGAGTCCATTACAGACGCAAAATACAAAATAGTATATTAAAGGACGAGTTCAGTAAGCGCGATTTTTCAGCACGCGTCCAAGTTTAAAAAACGACGAGCGTAGCGAGGAAAAAAATCGCGCTTACTGAACTCGTCCTTTAATATACTATTCTAGATTCTCTACAGCAAACGTGTGACGTTTGTCACTTAATATTAATGTGTAGGCTGAAAATGACCTCTTTACGCCAACTGACGTTACTGGAAAGAACTTGTAATTTGGCGTCACTTCTGCAAAAACCTATTAAGGCAGAGTTTGGCTGGTGGCTTTTATAAATGCATTTACTTTCCTTATTCCTTCAAGACCTAGGTTTGTGTAGAGAACAGCATTTAATTTGCCAAGGACCCTTTCTGATAGTGAACTCGGAAGTAGATATGAGCATGGGACGAGTTTTTCGTCCCAGATCCCATCCCGTGGGACGTATCCCTGTCACTGACCCATCTCATCACATTTTCGTCCCACTGTCCCATCCCATTCATCCCATCCCGATCGCGCGGCCCGTCCCATTTATCCAATTTTCCAATATAGCCGACTTTCCTTTCAGTTTCTCGACAATGAGTAACTCTTTTTCGTCACAAACGGATCGGAAGATTTTTCAGGAACTTCATCGTTATCCTAGAAATCTCCTGAGCTGGACGTGTATTTTTGCGTATTGGCACGATAAACCTTAATTTAAGATTATTGTTTATTTTCAATATAATCGTTAAAAACGTTAAAATCAAAGCTGCACCATTTTCAAGGATAAAATCGGACTTTTCTTTTTCACAAAAGAAAAATACCAGAAGAACTGCGCAAGCGCGATTCGGTAACCGACAAACTGCCGCGCCGAGTGAAACACTTAACTAAACCCCACACAAAAAAGATATGCACTGCAAAAAAAAACAAAATCTAGAAATAGCTAACAAAAATACAATGATTTGTACTTGTGTGTACAAACAAATGAAAATAGAAAGATTTTTATCTAACTAAATTTACTGAATTATCAAAATCCGTCCCACTCCGTCCCATACAAATTTGCCGTCCCATCCCATCCCATCCCACGCAATATTCATACCACTCATCCCATACTATGGGAGGATAGGATGGGATGGGACGCATGGGATCCCATGCACATCTCTACTCGGAAAGTCGCTACTCTGTTCAATCATTTTCTAAAATATTACCAAGGGCTTGCACAGAGGAAGGTTTTTAGTTTCTAGAGTCTCAATTGCGTCGGGAATATTGCTGAAATGTGTTATAATTAGTGCAATATTTTGTTTGATTAAAGGAACCTGAAATGCCAACTGGCTGGAGTTAATAGACTTTTCCATAGTTGAAATTTTCTTGTGCACATGTGTAAATTTCCGACTTATAATAGTCAAAAAGTGTCCGAACTTTTTGACGTATAACTAAATATGTGCCCGAAACTTTCATATTCCCGCCTCTCAAACTTGGTGGATGCGCATGCGCTTAACTACCGTAAAAGGGCACTGCAATGGCTTCTGAACTGTCAAATTGACCTTTATGTTTTTTTAGATTTGAATTTAATTGACTTTTATGGCCTCAAAATTCTAAGCATAAAACAATACAGCTTTCAACCATGTTCCTCACCGCGTTAATATTGGTTCTGTAGGTAGTACTAGGTTAGGTAGTCGCTCTTAATATTTTTGTACGCATGATGGTGATTTTAAAAACACTTTCTTTGTAGAGGAAATCAATTTATTGACTAGTGCAAGCCAGTAGTCGGGTTGCCGAGTGTGAGGTGCCCATATGGCACGTCACTGGCTGCGACCTGCCACCGTTCCCGCCTAATACAAAACACATTTAACTACTGAAATAAGCACTATAAATGAAAAAGTACTAAAATATGCAATAATGCTATAAAACTAGCATTTTATGCATTTGCATATACAGACATGCAAATGCATATAATCCGATGTCTAGTTATCAATCTTTAAAGTCTAGCCTGAGCTAGTTACTTATCCATGTATAGTCTAATTTAGGGGTCTCAAAACTTTTTTTCCGAGGGCAATACTGAATGTTTAAGAAAGTTAGGCGGGCCAACCCAACTTGATTTATATTTGGGTAGACTGTGAGTATACATACATTTTTTATGAAATCTTATAGATATGATTTATATAATTATATTAGGTGTGAATATAGAAAAGAAAAGAAAAATTGACACTGGCCACTCTACAGCCAGTGTCAATTTAATTAAGGAAAAATTGGGACAAGATTATTTTGTAATTGAGAAAGGAAATAAGTTTAATTTTTAATTTGCAATGGAACAATAACTGTTCTCAAAGAATATGACATTAAACGACATTATGAGATTAAGCATTCACAAAATATACAGGGAGCTTAAGGTCAGACAAATTTGAATCTTTGATGCGTGGATTGCATGCAATCTCAGCAATTCATCATAGTTGTTCTGCTACGTGCAGGTTCCATTCTGCCTCCTCCACTCAACTCTATTCATAGCCTTTCTCTTCATATCCACGTGTCCCTTTCCTTCTTTCAGATCGTCTACCATTTTCAATCGTCTTCCACCTCTATTCCGTCTACAACCACATTTCCCTCGATTACCCCTCTCAACAAACAACTCCCTCTCAACACATGTCCAAGTCACAATCTCTTTATTTTCAAAATAGTCTCATATAAAGTTATTCCTTTCCCTATTCTTTCCAAAACCTGTTCATTTCTGATCTTGTCTGTCCACTTTATTCCTAGCATTTTTCTCCACATCCACATCTCCATAGCCTTTATCCTTTTCTTCTCCTTGTATAAAATTGTCGATGTCTCTCATGCGTACAACATAAGACTCTCTTAGTTTTAGATCGAGCTTGCTACACAATATCCTACTTTTTTTTATAAAAGTTTCTTTGGCCATTCCTATTCGTGTTTTTATTTCTTTTCAGCTACTCTAGTCATTAGTTACAGTGGTACCTACATACGTGGTCAGAAAAGTATCAGACCTTTAACCGGTAAAAAAACCTGACATACCTGGAGCGTTGGAAACCTAATCACCCTCAAAGTAGTCTCCTTGGGACTCCACACACTTCACCCAACGGTACCACCATTGTTGGAAGCATTCCGAAAAAGCCTCTTTCGAAATCGACTTTAGCTAGGCTGTCGTTGCAGCCATAATGTCCTCTCTAGTCTGAAATCGCGTTTCTTTCAATGGCCTCTTGACTTTGGGGAATAACCAGAAGTCGCAGGGGGGCATATCAGGAGAGTAAGGAGCCTGTCGAACCAGAGGAGTCTGGTTTTTCGCCAAAAAATTGTGAATCAAGTGCGAAGAATGTGCTGGAGCATTGTCGTGATGGAGTCGCCAATTTCCTGATGACCACAATTCCAGTCGCTTGCGCCGCAGAGCATCACGTAGGCGACGTAGGACATCACTCATTTCACCTGTCGTCATTTTACTTGCATTGAAAAACCGACGAGAGCACTACACACTACGTCACTCGAACACTGCTCGACAGCAATTGGCGCTATCTACAGGCGGGAAAAAATTCACGTATGCGCACGAAGGTTCAAGGTCGGCTCATTCAAATCCATCAGGTTTTCAAAATAAAAAATAAGGTCGGATACTTTTCTAACAGACCACGTATTTGTAGATGTTATATATAGCTGTTTCAGCATTTCACCTTTCACAGTTGCATATCTTCAGCTTTCCCGATCCTCATAACCTTCGTCTTTCTCTGATTTATCGCTAATCCGTATTCCCCTTCCATATCTTCGAGTGGTTTGACTAGTACCTCTAACTAGTGATTTCACTAGTACTAAAGATCTTCTGTACTTTCTGGGAACAGGAGTGTGTCATCATCAAACCGTGTGGATACAACTCTCCTGCCTCCAATATTGACGCCTTTATTACCTTTTCAACATTCCGACATTAGGGATTTTGCGTAAATATTGAACAAGGTGGTGGATAAAGGACATCCCTGTCTCACACCCTTGCCCAGATCAAACCAATCCGTAAGATTGCCACCGACTCTGAAAGCTACCTGCTGTCCCAAATACAACTGGCTTATCAACCTCCTGTCCTTCACTCTTTACCAGGTCAACCAAAAACAAACTTAGATCATTTCCTTTTTAAATGTACCTTTCACCTATTGTTCTTAGACATCCAATCGCAGCTCTTGTTCCCATTCCTCTTCTAAATCCGAACTGCTCATCCGCCAGTTTTCTTCCATTATCCTCTCGAGCCTTCTATTTAACACTCGGAATAATATTTTCGCCGCATGTCCTACTAGACCAGTGGTTCTCAAACTTTTTTTTGCTGCGGCACCCTTATCGAACTAAAAAAATTTCGCGGCACCCTTGTCGGGCTAGAAATTTTGCTGCACAGCTATCCTATAAACGATTTGAAAACTTTCATTCATCCACTAGCGCTACAGCCCAAATCGAGCCTTGGCCCCGTCTATTTTCTTCCTCCAGCCATCCCTATCCTCCGCCGCCTTTCTCCAGTATGGAGTTCCGAGTATAGATCGAGCGTCCCCCTGGATTCTGTCTGCACATCTCGCCCCTGGTCTTCCAACCGGTCTTTTACCTTCCGGTTCTTGGTTGAAAATCCTCTTGACTACTCTTGACTCTTCCATTCTTTGTAAATGCCCGGCCCAGTATTTGTAATCTTATTGTTGTTGCTATTATACATTCTCCACTGTTCGTTTTCTTGGACCGGTCCATATATTCTGAGCGTCCAATATCTTTCTTTTGAAATCGTTCACCATTGTTTCCGCTCTTTGTGAGAGCGTCCAGGTCTCGCTTCCATAGCATAACACTGGGCGTATTATTGTTTTATAAAGTTTCAGTTTTGATTTCCTTTGGACATTCCCTGATCTCATTATGGCCGAAATGTGGTAGTATACTTTATTGGCATTACTGATTCTTCGTTGGATTTCCATCATCTCGTCCCGTTTGCTGGATATGTTACAGCCTAGGTAGGTAAAGTCATTGACCACGTCAAAGTTTTGGTCGCCTATTGTCATGTTCTGGTCTCTCTTACTATTGCTTCGGATCTGTATTAATACTTTGGTTTTATCTTCATTCACTTTTAGGCCACTTCTTCAGCCGCGCCTTCTAGTTGTATGTAGGTTTCTTTCATTGATGTTAGGTTTCTTCCAAGCATGTTTATGTCATCTGCATATCCTGCTAGTTGGGTGGATTTGTTTAGTAGCGACGCGTTGGTGTCTACCGTGGTTTTCCTTACTGCGTATTCTAATGCTAAAGCATTAAAGAGCATTGGGGCGAGTCCATCTCCCTGCTTGAGGCTTTGGTTTATTTTAAATGGGTTTGTTAGGTTTATTATTTGATAACTTAGGAGAATAAAAAAAAAATACAAATTTAATGCTCAGTTGTCGTTATGGCCGAGGCCCCACTACGGTTTTTTTCCCGCGAGCGGTAACCGCTACAACCGCGAAACCGCTCGAGAAACACACAGTACGCTATGGGAAAAATCAGTTGCGGGAAAAAACCGCAAGTAAGGCCGCTTGTATTTGTTTACTTGAGTCACAAAATCACGCGACTAAAAACCGCGGCGGTTTAGCAGTAGTGCGGCCTAGGCCATATGGGTTGAATAAAATTTTTAGGAAGATTTTTTTATTATTTCCTTAAAGTTTATCTAATGTTTGGTTAATTTCACCCTCAAACCACTTGATACAGAGAGATAGCTTCTGTACCTATTTTTAATGTAAGCGTATGTTGAGAATTCAACATTGATAGAAGTGGCGAGTTCATTTAGTTTTTCAAAGTTCTCGGAAAGGTACTTGGGGTACCTTTAAGCTGGCAGTCGACATCAATTGTTTGATAAAATGCTCTTCTGTAAATGTAACTACTAGTGCATCTTTTAGGTCAAATAGTCTGGTTAAAAAAAGAGATGGAAGTGATCCATACACTCAGCTTTTCGGATCTTTGGCGCTAAATTTTAGTTTGGAGTTTTTTAGAGTTGGAACGGGCGGCTTTAACTATTACTTAACATAATTCACAACACCATCCAATTCGACTTTTAAATCACGCGGTATCCTTCTAGTTTTCAAAGAATGTCGCTGGATGACACAGTGTCTGCTGGTAGCATTGGCTACCACTTGCTTCATTCTAGAAACTGCTCCCTTTACTTTTCCAAGCATTGCAGCAGCTCCATCGCAGCAAATATCAACATCCTTGCTTCATTTCAAACCATTTTTCTGAATATATTTGTCGATAATTTTAAAAATTTCCTCGCCAGTGGTGTGAGGTTCAAGCAATTCACTCATTAAAAGTTCTTCTTCTATTTGCATTTCGAATTTATACCTTACAAACACAAGAAAAACACCAAGTCCCGCAATGTCAGTACTTTCATCAAGTTGTAAACTAAAAAAAATACAAATTTTCAACCTTCTTATAAGCTCGTTCTCCACAGACTCTGAAATTGTGAAAATTCGATTGCTTATAGTGCTATTTGACAGCTGCACAGTATCAATCTTCTTGGCCATGTTTGGACCTAAAATGCAACTTACAACATCCTTGACGCAAGGTTTAATCAGTATCTCGGCAATAGTATGGGTCTTTCTAGATTTTCCTATGTGTGAACTGACAATAAATGAAGCATCAGTTGCGTTTTCATTTTCATTTTTTTAAATTCTCTCCACCATGGATGACCCTGCCTGAAGAGATAAAGCGCGGTGTTTAAGATTTCTTCACCTTTATGTACTAAATCAGATTGATTTTCATTCCAGACGTCTTTTTAATTTAGTTGGAACCAAGCAGCTGTTAGCAACAATTTTATGACAGATAACGCATTGCTCTTCCGGTGCTTGTTCGTTCCCAACAGAAACAAAGCCAAACATTGTGAAGTGTCTAGGATCATATTTCCTTATTTTTCTCGCATTATCTTTTGGTCGTGAGTTGCGTTTTCGAGAACTGAGGCAAACGAACTTAAATGGTTTAGACTCGCAGGTGTCTGCTAGGATATTTCGTCTTCTCCGACGATGCTGGTTGTCATTGAATCAGTCCCTTCAGATGCTTCAGTGAGTTCATCACCTTTCCATTTTAAAGACCCAGACACGTGTACCTCCTCATGTAATTTTCTTTTAAATTTTTTTTACATTTCTTGATTATTGCTGCGGCACTCTAGGCATACCCCCGGGTGCCGCGGCACCTCGTTTGAGAACCTCTGTACTAGACTGATGGTTCTGTGCTCACCGCACTAGTATAAACTTATTACAAGCGAAACATAGCCTGTACATATAAATATATTCAACCTTTCCGTTGCGCTATAATATTATTAAGTCGTTTTAAGACTACAAAACATATCTCATGGAGTAAGTAGTTGTTTCAATATGAGATTTGTTTTGTAGTCTTAAAAAGACTTAATAATATTATGGAGCTACGAAAAGGTTGAATATATTTATATGTTCAGGCTATGTGTCGCCTTTAATAAGTTTATATGATTATCTATAAAGTAGTGTAGTTTCACCAATAATAAATCAGCAATTAGTGTTTAAAAAAGTCAGTACTGAACACGAAGCAGCTAGTTCGTGCCAGTTTCCGTGTGGCATACTCACTTGCAAAACATGGAAAGCTAAAAATAATCAAGGAATAAATGATTGAATTATTTAAAACTATTAGTATGTCAGGAAACACTGTGACAGGGAAAATAGAAGATGAAGGGAAACAATGTTTTACTTCGATTAACTGAAAAAAGTGAACTGAACTGACTTTATCACTTTACAATTCGTAGACTTTGAATAAATCTGCAGATGTTTCTGATACTGCTCAATTGTTATTATTCATTAGAGGGGTAGATAAGAATTAAAATATTTACGAAGAGCTTCTTGACGTACACAGCTTTCACGGAACGACTACGGGAGAAAATATTTTTAATGGAATTGGAAATATTATTAAAAAACAATCTTCCTTCTTCTTCTTCTTATGACGCCCTCTCCTTTCGAAGGTTGGCGATCCACATAGCTAAAATTGTTCTGGACACAGCAGCTCGAAAGATTTCAATGGAAGTGCACCCAAACCATCTTCTGAGGTCTATCAACCAGGAGTTCTGACGTCTACCAACAGATCTTTTCCCTTGAATATTTCCTTCAATTATTAGTTTCAGCAGTTCATACTTATTGCCTCACATAATGTGGCCTATGTATGTAGTTTTTCCTTCTTTAACGAGGGCCATTAGTTCTTTCGGTTTCTTCATTCGTCTAAGCACTTCTTCATTCGTAATTCGTTGGACCCATGAGATGCGGAGCATACGGCGATATAAGTACATTTCAAACGCCTCAATTTTCTTTTCAGTTGCAGGGTCCAGCATTCACATCCGTACAGCAACACACTTGAGACATAACATCTAATCATACGAACCCTGAGCTCCAAACTCAGATCAGGGCTAGTAAAAAATCTTCTCATGTTTATGAATGTTTTCCTGGCTTGTTCAATTCTGGAACGGGTCTCTCGTTTCGGATCGCCCCACGCGTTGACTATGGTACCCACATATTTAAAACACGAGACTTGTTCAATCTAATTGCCGTTAATCAAAATTGTTTCAGCAGTGAGTCTCTTTGAGAAGACTAGCAGTTTGGTCTTTGATACATTTATGTCCAATCCATGTTGCTCACTATATTCAGTTATTCTAGTCATCATATTTTGTAGGTCTGATATGTTATCGGCAAGGACTACAGTTTTAACCATTTATTCTGATACCTCCCATGTCTTCCGCTAAAGCTTCTTTGAAAATTGCCTCCGAATAGATGTTGAATAGGAGTGGTGACAATACACAGCCCTGTCGTACGCCTCTTTGGATTGACACAGTGTCAGATGTTCCTCCGTTTATTCTTAGTTCGGCAATCTTGTTCCAGTAGAGATTCGTTATCAATGTAATATCTCTTTTGTCAATCCCGGTTACGGATAATATTTCCACCATCTTTTGATGCTTGACACGGTCACGGTCACATATCTCTGCATCTCTGTGCTAAAACATTTAAGGAAAAGAGAGCTTCTAGAGTGCCTAGTCCGTTCTGGAATCCAAATTGAGTGTCGCTTATTTGTTCTTCGCACTTCTTGTATACTCGAGTGTGGATTATTCTCAGAAAAACTTTAAGGATATGTGGCATTAGACTAATGCGATAGTCGTCGCATTGTGATGCTTGATTCTTCGGAATCGTTACAAAGTTAGATGGAACCACCAAGGAATCTTCCTTGGAATAAATTAAAATGTGTTAGAACTGATGGTGGCAAAAATAAAGATGTGGTTTCTCATGTGGTTAAAGCTGTACAAAGCGACGGTGGATCAAAACCATTAGTTGTGTATTGAATTATTCTTCAGCGAGCCCTTTGACCAAAGTATTTGGATATGTTAGTAGTGTTGAAACCCGTCGTATTAACGGTTAACTTTATAAGGTCACACGCTTTCAATCACCGACAATTTCGCGATTTTATTAAAGGCTTTGGAGAAAACTACTTGCAGAAAATTTGTATAGCAGTTTTTTGGATTTCGAGCAGAAATTGAATTTTTTTTAAATCCCGACCATGACGTGTTTGCAGTCTGGTGCAAGGATTATCAGAGCGGTGATTTTTTGTGGAATAGGTGTTGGCCTGTTAGGAAACTCCTCAGCGTACAATCGACTTGCAGCAGAATTCTGGAGTACTTCCTCAGAAATGAACAACATGTCACATGTTCACTGTTGGTGTGATGGATCATTTTTTACTTTCCTTATTAGGATTTATTTGGAAAAAAATAGTAAAGTTATGAATACAAATAAAAATTAAGTTATTAATATTTAAGATCACAGTGCAGTAAGAATTGATGAAACAGCTTGACAACTAGTAAAATATTCACTGATAAATAATTTGTAGATTGAATTTAAAAATGTTAGCAGTAATATCTCTCTTTTTATGCAACTTTTGTTAAGACATTCTTAGGTTAATGACCTTTCTTTCAGATGTTTAATCACCCTTTGAAAATAAAATCACAAGGCCCTGTAAACGCCCTATATACAAAAGTAATTGGCATCAGATGGTTTATTGATGTTTTGACGCTAGAAGCACAGAAGATTAAGATCCCCCCTTTGACCTCCGTCGTGACAATTTTGTCCAAGTCTATTTATTATAATATCATAGTCATCAATGGTATAAGGCACAAAAGTTATGTTTAAAACTATGTGTAAAATATTTGAAACACAATTATTAATCAAATTCTTATTACGTGAAAAACATGTAACAAATTAGAAATAATATTTCAAATAGTTTTTGATATAAACTTATTTAAGGCGAAATATAGCCTGCATATATAAATATATTCAACCTTTCCGAAATTTCTCTATAATATTAATAATTCTTTTTAAGGCTACGAAACAAATCTCATGTTGAAACAACTACTTCCTTTGCTAATACCACACAGGATATTGTTTACACGTTTTACATGTTTTCAATTTGTTGAGTTTGTGGATTTTATACTAAGAATCACTTGGGTGTTTTCTTGTTATACTACTGTTATACTAACATAACAAATAGTTATACTGACTATGTTAACCCAGTTAGCGAAATGTATACATTCGTATTACAAATATAATTTTTGAAAAAAAGATTCTTTGAATTATACAACGGATATTTGTACGTTATTTGCTAGCCTCCAGTCCACTTTGGTGGCATTAAACAAGAACTAGATAAATAACATCGTTTTTAAGATAATATCTTTATATTTATCTTAAGTAAATAGCCATCTGCAGACGCGATTCGAGATTTATCTATCATCGGTGCAGCTTTGCTGTTGTGAATAGTACCTTGGAATACACTTACTTGAATGCCTCGTGGATGAAGAGGTTAGCTTTTAATTTTATATTTCGGGAGAGAGACATGAACTTAGCATGTCATTGATTTAAATGATAATTTACTATTGGTGAAACCTGTCCATCATTAGCTGCTCCGCTTCCATGATATTCAGGGATCTAAGATGTGATGCTATGTTGTCTCTCCACCGTCGTCGCGGTCTTGCTAGTGGTCTTCTACCGATCGCTGCTTGTTCCCATACCAATCTAACAACTCGTCCATCCTCAAGTCTCTTTACATGGCCGGCCCATCTCAGTCTTTCCGCTTTTATAGTTCTTACAATGTCTGGTTGGTCATATAGTTCTTCTATTTCCCTGTTTTTCCTACTGCGGTACTGTTGTGTACTTTCATCCCTTATAGGCCCGTATATACACCACAGTATTTTTCTCTCTGCAACTCTCAGACTGGTTTCGTTCTTTTTTTTTCATTGTCCAGGTTTAGCAGGCGTAAGTCATAATCGGTCTTATAATGGAGTGGTATATTCTTATTTTTTTGTACGAGATACATTTTTTGATTTAATTATTCTCTGCAATGCAAAACAACATCGATTGACACTTTGTATTCTGTTGTTAATTTCTTTGGTCATATCATTGTCCGACGTGATAGTGGCACCGAAATATTTAAATTCCTGGACTCTTTCGAAGTTGTATTGGTCCATCGTCATATTTTGTCCTATCCTATCCCTACGTTTAGTCCTTGATGTGGTCATGTACTTGGTTTTACTCTTGTTTATTTTAGGCCCATATTTTCCGCTGCAGATTCTATTTTTTTAAACTCTTCTTTAACGTTCCTGGTTGTGTTTCCAATGATGTCTATGTCATCCGCAAAGGCCAATGTAAAACGCGGGCCCCGATTTCTAAATAGCAGTGTTTCCGTTTATGCCTCTTTCACTATCTTCTCCAGAGCTATATTAAAGAGGAGTGGAGGATGTAAAAAAGGTTGACAACTTTCCCCCGATCCGTACTGCACTTTTGGAGCCTTCCATGCTGATCTTTATTAAGCTAACAAGTTTACTCGGAATTCCCAGTTCCATCATAGCATTCCACAGCTCCACCGTCAAGACGTTGTCGTACGCTTGTTTGAAGTCGATGAAGAGTTGATGTATGACTTTATCGTACTCCCAGCACTTCTCCATTAGTTGACGTATTGTGAAGATCTGGTCTACTGTTGATCTTATTTTCCTGAACCCACATTTGTAGTCGCCTAGCTGGTGTTCAATATAGGGAGTTAGTCTGTCGAGTAGTACCAGGGACCAGACTTTATATCCCGTATTTATCAATGATATTCCCCGATAGTTGGAGCATTGTAGATTCTCGCCCTTTTCGTGTAGGGGCACGATGACACTATCTTTACAACTACTTGGTATTTTCCCTTCCTTCCAAATCTGGAGTATGAAGGTGTGGAAGTATTTGAGAAGAGTTTCTCCTCCATATTCGATACACTCATTTTAAGGCTACGAAACAAATCTCATGTTGAAAGAACTACTTCCTTTGCTAATACCACGCAGGATATTGAACATATTTTACATGTTTCCAGTTTGTTGAGTTTGTGGATTTTATACTAAGAATCACTTGGGTGTTTTCTTGTTATACTAACCTAACAAACAGTTATACTGACCATGTTGACCAAGTTAGCGAAATGTATACATTCATATTGCAAATATAATTCTTGAAGAAAAGACCCAAGTGTTTGATTTCTTTGAATTATACAACATATATTTGTATGTTATTTTCTAGCCGTCAGTCACTTTCGTGGCACTAAACAAGAACTAGATAAATAAAATTGTTTTTAAGATAGTATCTTTATATTTAAATTAAGTAAATAGCCATCTGCAGACGCGATTCTAGATTTATCTATCATCGGTGCAGCTTTGCTGTTTTCAATAATAACTTGGAATACACTTACTTGAATGCCTCGTGGATGACGAGGTTAGCTTTTAATTTTATATTTCGGGAGAGAGACATGAACTTAGCATGTTATTGATTTAAATGATAATTTACTATTGGTGAAACCATACTGCATTACAGATTATCATACGTGAAACCATACAGATAATCATACGTGGTCTGTTAAAAGTATCCGACCTTTAGCCGGTAAAAAACAACTGGCATACCTGGAGCGTTGGAAACCTAATCACCCTCAAAGTAGATTCTTGGGACTCCACACACTTCTCTCAGCGGTGCCGGCATTCTTGGAAGCATGCCGAAAAAGCCTCTTTCGGAATCGACTTTAGCTCGGCTGTCGTTGCAGCCATAATGTCCTCTCTTGTCTGAAATCGCGTTCCTTTCAATGGCCTCCTTGACTTTGGGGAATAGCCAGAAATCACAGGGTGGCATATCAGGAGAGTAAGGAGCCTGTCAAACCAGAGGAGTCTGTTTTTTCGTCAAAAAATTGTGAACCAAGTGCGAAGAATGTGCTGGAGCATTGTCGTGATGGAGTCGCCAATTTCTTGATAACCACAACTCCAGTCAATATATTGGAAAAAGCAAGAACAAAAGGGGAAATGAAAGAGATGATTGGAAGGATTAAAAGATATTTTGAGAAAAGAATGTTAAGTGTGAATGTAGAGAAGACTAAGTGGATGGTGTTTAGAAAGAAAGTTGGTAAGAAAGAGTGAGGAAGAGGTTAGCAGGTTCAAATACTTGGGATTTATGTTTGGTAGTAATGGGTCCAATAATGAGCACATTAAATTCGTATGTAAGAAAGCATGGGTGGCTGCTAATAGGTTTTGGAATGCTTGGAAAGATAAATTTGAAGATAGTTTCGTGGCAAAAATGACAGTGTGGAAAGCGTGTGTTCGGAGTATTTTGTTGTATGGAGCAGAAATATAGGGTATGAACGAAATGGAACAAGTAGAAAAGGTACAACTTCAGTTTATAAAAAGGGCGATGAAATTAGACAGGAGTACGCCAGGGTACCTGGTGCTACAAGATAGAAGCGAATGTATATAAAGTTGCAGTAGAAGCATCAGTGAGAGTGGCAAGATACGAAAGGAAAGTGTATAGGTTAGGGAATGAAAGGATAGTGAAAGAGGTGTTCAATAGTTTAAGGAAGGAAGGTGCCGGAGGGATTAGACCAACAAAATGGGGAAATGAATGGAGAGCAATGTATGAACGAGTAGGGTGGTCGAAAGAGGAGGTAGAAAGGATGAAAAGGGAAGGCGTAAAGTGTGAAAAATATACTTATATAATTTTATATAACTTATATAAAACTTATATTTATATTTTATATAAATAAAATAGTTTTTGCACCAACTTATTAAAGCGGAACATAGCTTGAATATATAAATATGTTCAACCTTTCCGAACTCTATAATATTATTAAGTCTTTTTAAGACAACAAAACAAATCTCGTTGTAGTCTTAAAAATACTTAACAATATTATAGAGTTCGGAAAGGTTGCATATATTTATATATTCAAGCTGTGTTCCCCTTTAATAAGTTGGTATGATTATATCTACGATTAGTTCAGTTTTAATCCTACATTCAATTAGTTTTAGGTTTAGTAACAAAATCATCACAATTCAGATAGTAATTGTAACTGTACTAAATTATTAAATTTTATAAAGAAATTATTATTATTTTAAGAATGCACTTTAAACCCACGACGCACAGTGGTCTGAAATCCCAAAAAGCTGGCCAAAATTAAAAAAATAAAGATGAGGCATATTTTCTTAATTTTTAATTTTTTAATGGATAAAGTAGGTCTGTGCTTTCGATATGAGGGTTAAAAAGGCTTATTTGGGTGTACCTGAGTCTGAGTATAAATTCAAAGTGGGGCAATTTTCGCGCGTCATTATTTGTTTGAGTGTTCTTAAAACAGTGTTGAGAGAAATTATTTATATTATATCTTACTTATATTATATTTTAACTAATCGTTTTCAACCCAGAAAAAAGGATTCTTCTTATGAAGGTATGTAGAAATTAACTGTGTGTTTTAATTTATTTTATTTTATTAACATCTAGCAAAAAAAATTGTTAAATTTTCATAAAATTTAGAAAAAAAATTTTTCTCATTTTCTTTCATGTAGAACAAAAGTTAAAGATTCTGCGCTATTCGGCTATGTAATTAACGGGACAGTGTTATAAATAGGTTTTTATAAAATATTGCAAGAAACTAGCTTGCGATTATTTGCGCTTTAGCTTTTATATCAATTTTTGTAAAAGTTTTTATGAATTTAAAGATGGTGGAGGAGCCGGTTGAACTGAATAATAGTACTTTATTAGCTTATTTTTCTCTTTTCGACACTCTTTCTTCATTATTATCTGCAGGGATTTTCAATACAATTGCTTGCCTCAATTGAAAATAAAAATTACAAATTAATATTATATTTAAACATTTTTTTTCGGAAAATAACTATTGAGTGGAATTGAGTGGTTTTTAATAGGCTCTTAATTTCTTCAGATCATAAAATTACAAGTTTTCGAAAACTTCCGCAAAAGAAAATGAAATCCTTTTTTCCGGAAGCTATCGAATTATTTGCAGAAATGACAGCTCAGATTTTGGAATCAGATGAATCAGATCCATCTGATGGTGATTAAAAATTGTAACTATTGATGCAAATGTAGATGTAAATGTCTATAATGTAGTACCATGAGTACAATTCAACAGCTTTTCTTGCAGTGTCAACAGCATAATTTTTAAATTTATTTGCCTCAAAGAACCACATTCCATGAAACAGTAAGTTTTTCTAGATAAAATCAATGATCAGTTAATCAGTTGTTAATCATTTTTCAATTCAGTTTCTTGATCAGCGACTTCGAAAACCACTAAATCCCAAGCGTCAACAAAATTGAACGCTTTTTTAAAAAAATTATCGGCCATATTGCATCCGCCATTTTGAATTTTTAAATTTCAAATTCAGTTTCTTGATCTTCTTCTTAATTGCGCTACAACCGATTGTAGGTCTGGGCCTCCTTCAGCATGTTTCTCCAAGCGGACCTATCACTCGCCAACGTTCTCCAGTCCCGTACTTGAAGTTTTTGTAGGTCAGTTGTTACCGCATTCTTCCATCTCCCTCTTGGCCTTCCGGCCCTTCTCCTTCCCTCTGGTTGGCCATTGAACAACTTTTTCGAAACCCTATGATCACCCATTCTCTGTATGTGTTCGAGCCATCTAAACCTTGCCACCTTGATGAAACTCACAATAACTGCTTGATTGTAGAGCTGATATAGTTCGTGATTATATCTTCGGCGCCAGATTCCTCGTTCTTGGGTCGCTCCAAATATTGCACGTAGCATTCTTCTCTCAAATACACTTAAAGCCTGTTCCTCGCTCTGTGTTAAGCTCCATGCTTCTGCACCATAGGTTACCACCGGTCTTATCAGTGACCTGTACAGTGTGCACTTATGCTTGGGGTGGATTGTTTTGGACCTAAAAAGTTTAAGTAGCCCATAATAGCACCTGTTACCAAGAGTTATCCGCCTTCTAATCTCCTCGCCCATCCGGTTTACGCTGTTCAGTTGCGAGCCCAAGTACACAAATGTATCTACTGTGTCAAAGTGCTTTCCGTCTAGTTCTAGCGTTGGTCCTACCTTCCGATGAGTTTCGTTAGCCACCGTGTATTTCGTTTTGTTTACGTTGACAGTGAGTCCTAGGTTACTTGCTTCCTTCTCCAGCAGCGAGTAAGTAGTTTTGGTCGCCTGTTCGCTTCTGCAAATTATATCAATGTCGTCTGCGTAAGCCAATAGTTGTGTTGACTTAAAGTACACAGTGCCGTTAGTATCCACTCCACTACTCCTAACGGCCTTTTCTAGTACGATGTTAAACAGTAAAGTTGCCAGTGGGTCTCCCTGTCGTAGTCCTTCCTCTGTTATAAAAGTCTCAGACAACTTGTTTCATATTCTTACCACAGACGATACTTCAGACAGTGTTACTCTGGTTAGGGCTGTCAGTTTTTCAGGGAATCCGAAACTTGTCATTATCCCCGACAGTTTGTGTCTTATAACGCTGTCGTGTGCTGCTCTGAACTCCACGCATAGATGGTGTGTCGTGATATTGAACTCATTACATTTCTCCAGGATCTGCCTAATGCCAAACAGTTGGTCTGTGGTTGACCTGTTTGTGCGGAAACCGCACTGGTATTCCCCGATATTCTCTTCTGCGTATGGTAGTAAGCGACGGTACAACACATTAGCGAAGACCTTGTATGCAATGTTTAGCAGCGTTATCCCCCTGTAGTTAGAACAATCTAACTTATCACCTTTCTTGTACAATGGGCATATTATCCCTAGCTTCCATTCATCTGGTAGCTTTTCCGTTCTCCATATGTTTAATATGAGATCATGCATGCACGATGTTAGGGCTCTACCTCCATACTTCAACAATTCTCCTGGTGCCATCTGCACCTGGCGCCTTATTGTTCTTGATCCTGCGCACTGCAGTCTCTACTTCTTCTAAGGGAGGTTCCTCCAATTGCTCAGTCCCTAATATTGATGTTGATGTTGGCGTTATACTTTCAGTTTCTTGATCAGCCAATTCTAAAACCCCTAAATGCCAAGTGTCAACAAAATTGAACGCGTTTTCGAAAACTTATCCGCCATATTGCATTCGCCATTTTGAAATTTGAAATTTCAAATTCATTTTCTTGATCAGCGACCTCAAAAGCGTGAGGGGACCAAAAATCACAATATTTGAACGATTCCTTCATATTCTGGCCAGCTTTTTTGGATTTCAAACTACGTCGCGACGGGACAAAAATGATGCAGCGGTAGTTCTAGGTAAACCGTTTTATTTTTTCGTAAACTATCTTGTCAATCTCATCATCTACTTGTTTTAAAACTAAAAACATTTTAAATTAGTTCACTACACAAAATAAGTTAAAGTCAAAAAGTTTCATCGATCTAATTAAAACAATGAATAAATTAGGGATGATCAAACTTGCGGGTAGGACAATAATGGGACGGCGGCGCTTCCAGTGTCAAGACTAATATCGCTAATTTTTAAATAAATCAGAAACATCCATATTGATCTATTTAGTATAAGTATCCTGTTTATTCAGCCTTTTCAAGTTTTTATATTTTTAAGTTTTCAAGTCTAGTTTGTGGTAGTTACTTATCATTTATTATACACGTATAGTATTTAGTATACACGTATATGTATTATACACATATAATATACAGTCATACTATAACTAGTTCCTTATATACAAATGTAGTTCAGATCCGATGGCTTGTTAATGTTTTAAGACTAATAGCTCTAATTTTTCAATAAGTTAATCAGTAACAATCAGTAAAATCTTGTCTGTCCGGCCTTGTCTGACTAGCGTTGTCTGTCGAGCCTTATTTATCTGGTATTATCTGTCTATTATTGTTTGTTCTGACTAATCTAGTCTTGTTTGTTTAAGTTTTGAGGCAATAAATTACTTATAACCAATCGAATAATATAATTCCCACGTTTCAAGTAATTTTTATCCTAGTTTTTCCTTTAGTTTGAAAATAGTTTTTATTAGCCGGAGTGCGGGGCAGCTGGCAATTATCGTGCCAATAAAACTTCGGACGCAAATTTCGCACTGATTAAATACCGTTTAAACAACCGACGGAACGATTAGGGGAAACAAAACTTTTTGAATAATCCGGTCTGCCAGAAGAAGCAAAGAAAAAGAAAAAACTACGTGCAGAAAAAAGGTCGTCTCGTAGAGAGAGAAAGCAAGTGGATGCAAGAAATATCCGGGACTATTAAGCACGAAAGCCAATGTGATAAGTGTAAAGGTAGACTTCCGAGCAAAGCGGCTCTGGCGTCACTACCGCAACGATACTGACGCGGCGACATAGCGATAGTAAGGCGCCATTCGACGCATTAACGCTGAGCGCGTCGTTGTGTCTGCGCTCGAATGGCGCATCATACATTTCCATAGTGCATACTACTATCGTTATGTCGCCGCGTCAGTATCGTTGCGTTAGTGACGCCAGAGCCGCTTTGCTCGGAAGTCTACCTTAAGTTGGACGTGATTTACAAAATTTGGTTCGCTTGTTGATTTTGGATTTACAAACTAGAAAAACAGGGGTAAATTACAAAAGAGATAGTCAAGACTAAATAAATTAAACTAAACGGCTATATACATTAATTTCTTGCTACTATTTATATTGTTTCTAGTGTTATATAAAAAACAAGAATATATTCTGTTTGTAAATTCGGGATAATAGCAAAAGATTCAATTACATTAGAGAAATAGGGTTGATTACTCGGAGATAAAAAATGCACAGAGGAAGAGAAACCGGCGCGGCGTGTAAATACAGAGAATGCGCCCAGTTTTCGTCGAAGCTGGAAAATCGGGGGTAACTCGAGTGAAACAATGCCTGTGCCGATCCACAAATGGCACGGAACACTGTAATTTTATACCGAGAATGCATTTAACTTAAACTGTTACACATTGCAAATGGGGATCAATTCCCATACACTCACACACACACATACACAAGATTGAACACTTTAATCGCTACAGAGAAAACACGCCCTGGTATCAATTATTGTAATAAATATACCACAAGGTATGTTATTCGACTATATTTACTTACAAATCGATTGTTAGTTTGTAACTTTAATCTATTGTCATAAACTTGTTATTATATATAGAGATACAATAACTTTTATGTACAAAGCATTACTACGAACAAGGGAAAATAAACGTAATTTGTTGTATTTTACTTATTCGTTAGAAAATCTAGATTAGGCTAAATCAATTTATTATAATAATTTTTAATTAATAAGCAGTCGTCCTATATGTAGGACGTCAAGCATATCTGGTTTAAAGGGTAATTAGTCTCTTAATGACAGGAGAAGTAAGTTTAGTTTGTCTAGCTGTCTTTTAGTAATTGGTTTAGACCAGGCCTGGGCAAATGGCGGGCCGCATGGCGGGTCGCGGCTAGGGTTTTGGAATACACGGCCTTTTTAGACTCGGCGAGTCCGAGTCGAGTCCGAGTCCGATTTTTCGGGTCCGGGTCCGGGTCTAATCTGTCTCGCAATTTAAACAAAAACACGAAAGGAATTTTAATGTTCACGCATATGGTAAAGCAAGCGATACTATACGAACTTGCCGATTAAGTTAAGTGGGATTTAGATAAACAAGGGATTTCGAGAATGTTATAGTAAATAAGCAAATAAAAGAAAACTCCACAAGAGGCTCAGAGCGGAAGGCAAATGAATGAATTTCCTTCTAAATTGTCTAAAGTTAATTCAACTTGTCTGTATTCTACGACATCATAGACGTCAGAATAATAAGTTTCATCTTGATCGTCATCAATACCATCTAGACCAGGGCTGTCCAACCAGTCGATCGAAATCCACCGGTCGATCGCGGAGTGAAAAAATGCTTATCGCTAGCCTACGTTCAAATGTTGCTACATGGACCTCAAGTCGATCGCATCCCCACCATTACGACAAGTACGACAGCTTCCGTTGAATGCCGATGCGCAAGAAACATTACACAATTAAACCCTGAAATAATTCTCGAAATTGAAGTTGTTGAAAAACAATTTCAGACAAGATTTGAAGATTTGGGTAAGATTGTAAATATTGCACTGTTTTTTTCAAATGTGTTTCAAAAAGATATCAACATTGAAGAAATTGCAAGTCAAATATCTACAATATTTGGAGCAAATCAGGATAAACTAGAATTGGAAATAATCAAACTTTCCAAATACAATCTTTGAATTAAGATAAGAGAAATACCCAATCTTGACAAATGCGGCACAAAAATTGATGTTTTGCTTAGGCTCGAGGTATTTGGCGGAATCTCTTAGTATTTACTCGAATTAAGTATTTGATATTTTTCTAAATTTGTTATATTATTTCAGATATTATATAAATTTTAATACTTTTTGTTCCTGTTGAAATGTTTAATGAATAAACATTATATAATAGATTCTTCCTTTCATAAATTTAGGGCCACCTTAACACTCAAACAATCAAAACTATAAAAAGCACGAGAACTAACCGCCAGCGCAATCGCTCATGTTTGCTAAAGTGAGATAAGTGACAGCAATGTATTTATAAACGTAGCAGAATAAGAATCTTCATAAGAAAATTAATTCCGATTTTCGTATTAGGTTATTTTTACATGAAAAACAGCTTTTAAATGGCAATATGTTATGCATTTTCTCAAAATTTTGTCCCCCATGGGAGTGCACTCCATGACCCCAGACACTCGGTGGTGCTACGCGTTTTGGTCGATCTTGGCAACAATATATACCAAAAAGTAGATCGCCACTAGAAAAAGGTTGGACAGCCTTAATATAGACCATGGTAATCTTCATCTTGCAAGCCGGTAATATTTTTCTATTTATATACTACATCACAAACAGATAAGTGTATAGGGTAGTGTGATTCAAACAGAAATTATAAAGACTAGAAGATTCTCGTCCAAATTTCCTCATTAAACTTGCACAGTCGCCGGTTGAACCAACTATATATTTTTATAAATTTATGTTAATAGTGTTTAGGTGTTGTTCTACTTTTTCGATTATAATTGTATAGCAGTACATTAGTTACAAATTCTCAATAAACCCAGATTACACACTTCAGAGTCAATTGCATGCAAATTGATATTTAGATTATACTCGTCCATTCATCAGGTATAATGCTAAATCGTAGATCTTCTTTACGACGTGGTGTACACTAGACAATCCCAAACATTCAAGACCCGAGACTCGTCAAGTCTTAGATCGGGTATCGGGTCCGGGTATTTACCCTTGGGCTCGTCGAGTCCGGGTCCGGGTACTCGGACCCGAAAAACCCTAGTCGCGGCCCGTCATTCGCCCAGGCCAGAAAGTATTTTATAGATTACTTCAATACAAAGAAGTATCTATGCATATTAAAATAAAAAATGGTTTTGTGAGCGTGTCCTGCCAAAATATTACTTCACTGAGAAAGCAATTACAAATTTATCTTCTTCTTCTTCTTTTCGTTTGGGCCTACTTAGGACCATGGGGCTTATTTAGAATCTTTATATGGGTCTGCTGTTTTTTATTAGCCCAGAAAACTTTCATTTTCTGGCTGTGGGCAAGCTTCCTCGCCTCTGTCCACTTTGGTCTGTTGCTTTCTGTGCTATTTTTGCTGGTAAGGGCCACTGGGAATACTACCTGTCGAATGGTATGCCGGAGTTTGGACCGATCCTCTATGGTTTCCGGTGGAATTTTAAGTTGCTCGAGGTCTGATTTCACTGTGGTAATCCATTTGTTTTTGGAGGCTTTCCCTCTAACTGTCGTTGCGAAGATCCTATTCCCGAGTCTGCGGGGGTTCATGCGGATTAAATGTCCATAGAAAGTTTGGCGCCTTTTCTTCATAGATGTGATTATGTCTTGTTGCAGGTGAGTAGGGAAAGATAATTCGTACTGGACCCTCCACCTCCACTTGAATAAAGCTGATTAAACCTGTGGCGTGGGGCTACATAGACCTCACACCCTGTTTAGCGTGGGGATACATAGACCTCACACTCTTGTAGCGTATTAAAGCTGAGTAAAGCTGATTAAAAGCTGATTAAAGCTGGTTAAATCTGATTAAAGTTGTTGAAAAGGTGGGGGACCGGAAGCGGAGATGGAGGGGCCAGAACGAATCATCTTTTCCAACTCAGGTGGTACTACTCACTACTGTGTCTAATCCTGTATGTGCCATCCTCTTCTCGTATTGGCCCAAGTATTCTCCTCAGGATTTTCCGTTTTTTAAGCTCGGATTTCCTGAGTTGACATTTCCTGTTCATCAAGAGACATTCAGAGGCATAGATTACGGATGGTCTTACTACTAAGTTATAGTGTTTGAGTTTAATGTACTTTGAAGGATTTTTGGAGATGCAAATGCTCTTGTAGGAGTGGTAGACCCTCTCCAACTTGGTATATCTGATATCTATAGTCAACTTCTCACTCTTGTTTGCTGAAATCCATTTTCCTAAATACTTGACTGCAACGACTTTACGAATGGTAGTGCCTTCTAGTGGAATTGTAGATAGGGCGTCCTTTATGTTAGTCATGAACACGGTTTTATGCATGCTGACTCTCAAACTGGCCTTAGCTGCTATGCTGGAGAGGCTCTGTATTTGGTAAGTAGCCTATTCTATATCGTCGGATAATAGGACAAGGTCATCAGCAAAGGCTAAGCTGTGTATTTTGAGATTATCTTTATTGTATCCAATCCTCTGTCCAGTTCCCGATGGTAATGAGCCTATTCCTGATAATTTTCTCCAGTAAACAGTTGAACAGTATGCAAGAAAGATCTTGCACATCACCTTGTCTAACTCCCGTTTGAAAGCTCTCAGAGAGCTCACCTCTGAACTTTACTTTAAAGGTGGTGTTTCTTAGAGTGGCCTGGATTAGTTTGATTGTCTTATATTCCAGGACAAATTTTCGAAGGACGGAGATTACTACTCAGGGATGTCCGCCGCGACCCCAGTATGTTAGGACGGTCTTGATATTTTGTATTTGCTCTGTGCAAGATCTACTAGCTCGGAAGCGAGCCTGATATTCACCTAGTTGGGAGTCAAGCTGTTTGCTGACTTCAGTTAACAAGGCTGAAGAGAATATCTTGCATGTGACAGATATCAGAGATATGCCGCTCTAGTTCTCGAGCTCAGTCTTATTACCCTTCTTGTGAAGAGGATGGATTATAGCTGAGGAACATCCATCTGGTAAGATATGATCTCTGTTACCCATATGTCCTGTATAATCTGTATGGATTGTTCATCTGCATTTTTCCACATTTCCGCTACTAAGCCATCTTCACCTTAGGCCCTGTTGTTCTTCAGGCTCTTGATGATGTTTTTATTTCTTCCCTGGTTGGTGGTATGGAGTCTGGATACTTAGAAGTGGGCTCATAGAAGGTAAGGTTCTTCTGCATTGAAGAGTTTTTGGAGGTGTCCTGCAAAGGTATTAGTGCAGTCTTTATTGTTTAACTGAAGCTTCCCATCAGGTCCATGTGGCTGAAAGTGGGAGTTGTGTACGGCGTGGTCTGCTTCTTGAGTCCCCTACAGAGGTCTGTTAACTTGTTCTTCTTGAAGTCCTCCTCTACCTGTTGTATCAGGGATCTGGTGTAGTTTGTCTTGGTATTGCGGACAATGCTTGCAGTTATTTTTCTTTGAGTTAAAAAGGCCTGATAGTTGGGCTCATCTATACGCTGATTCCACTTGATCCAGGCTGAGCGCTTTTCCTCTAGGACCTGATCATATTCTGTGGTCCACCTGGGTTGCTTGCCTTTGTTAGATAAGGCAGGGATGGTTTTTGCTGCATTTGGTAGAGCACTTTGTAGGTTTGGCAACCTTTCTAATGTGTATTATTCATCATTCAGTCGTGAGATATTGAAATTTGGTATATTAGATCCTTTTCTGGTGTTAGGTAATCTTCTCAAAGGTTGTAGGTTGGTCTTTATTAGGGATCGATAATGATCAGAATCTAGGTTAACTCCTCTGAGTACCTTGACATTCTGTATCCCTCTGTGGTACCTCTTGTCTATAGCCAAATTACAAATTTATCTTCTTCTTCTTGTTTCGAATAGGCTTACTTTGGACCACGCTTGTTCAACTATTGGGCTTTGATCTTTGCCCAGTATTGTCGCATCTTCTGCCGCTGTAATTCCTTCCTCTTTTCTGTCCAGGGGGTACCTTTCCTTCGGGGTTTTTCCTGAAATCCACGATTTTGACTTCCTTCAGGGTGCATCTCACAGACTGTCTGTTTTGGAGATCTGTTATTCCCAGTTCTTTAATATCCTTATCGGTTTCTGTCAACCAAGTGGTGCGAACCTTCTTGTTTTGCCAGAAGGCGAACAAACGGTTGATTAGTCGGTTTGGAGGCAATCTTGCAACGTGGCCATAGAAAGCTACCATTCTTTTCCTTACACAGTCCGAGAGCCTCTCAATATGTTCGTAGAGCTCAGAGTTATGTCGCTTTCGGAATTCCCAATCTTCTTTTACCGGGCCTAGGATCTTCCTGAGGATTCCCCTCTCTCTGATTTCAAATTCCTCTACCAGACCTCTTCGGTTCAAGGAAAGAAACTCCATGGCATACAGGGCTTCTGGTCGTAAGACTGATATGTAGTGCTTAAGTTCCAGGTTGCGTGACAGGCATTTCTTGTTGTAGGTGTTCTTAGTCAGTCGATAGGTTAGTTCTAACTTGATGACTCTAATGGATAATGATGCGCTTTCTGATTAGTTGGGTTCAATCCATTCGCCGACATACTTAAATTTCTCAATCCTCTTGATGTTTCCCTGCTCTAGTAACATCTCTATATTTGCTTCTTTGATGTTGGTGAAAAATTCTGTTCTCTCCAGCGACACTTGAAGACCCAATTTACCTGCATTGCTGCCATCAATGAGCAAACAGTGCCTTGTCATTTGGAAAGGCCAGGCAATCTACAAAAAGTCCATCGTTCTTACGTCCCAGGTAGATACCACTCTGAACACCCAAGCTGATCAGTTCCTTGATTTATATATTTATTTATTTATTTATTTACACATTTATCTATACGTGGTCTGTTAGAAAAGTATCCGACCTTTAGTCGGTAAAAAAAACTGGCATACCTGGAGCGTTGGAAACCTAATCACCCTCTAAGTAATCTCCTTGGGCCTCCACACACTTCTCCAAGTGGTGCCGCCATTGTTGGAAGCATACCGAAAAAGCCTCTTTCGGAATCAACTATAGCTCGGCTATTGTTGCAGCCATAATTGAGCCTCTTGACTTTGGGGAATAGTCAGAAGTCACAGGGTCCATATCAGGAGAGTAAGGAGCCTTTCGAACCAGAGGAGTCTGTTTTTTGCAAAAAAAATGTGAACCAAGTGCGAAGAATGTGCTGGAGCATTGTTGTGATCGAGTCTTTCGAGAATTTCCTGATGACTACAACTCCAGTCACTTGCGCCGCACAGCATCACGTAGGCGACGTAGGACATCCCTATAGTACTCTTTGGTGATTTTACTTGCATTAAAAAACCGACTAGAGCACTACACACTACGTTACTCGAACACTGCTCGACAGCAACTGACGCTATCTTCTGGCGGGAAAAAAATGGACACAAATCACATGGACACAAAGGTTGAAGATCGGCACACGCAAGCGCGCTTGATTTAAATCCATCAGGTTTTCAAAATAAAAAATAAGGTCGGATACTTTTCTAACAGACCACGTATAGTATCCACAATTAGTGATTTGAATTCGTATTCCAACATTCACAAAGCTACATTAACTCCTGACAGCACACCTATGACATACTTATTATGTTTACCTGGCCTAATGTTTAATACCTGCCTCTATTTCATAGACACATTTGCGGGTGTTCTCTGAGAATATTTCCTGTTTCGATGAGAAAATCCAATGTTGTGAGTAGGGAAAGATCCTGTGTTCTAAATCCTCCTCCTCCTCAAACCTCCTCTGACCTTGACCCCTAACCTAACCTTGACCCCTAACCTTGACCTTGGAACTTCCGGTTTCGACTTCCGGTTTCCGGTTTCGACTTTCGGTTTCGACTTCCTGTTTCCGGTCTCGACTTCCTGTTTCCGGTTTTAACTTCCGGTTTCGACTTCCGGTCGCCATTTTTGGAACTTCCAGATGCGCGGGAAAATTCAAATAATAGACGCGAGGCGGGGAAATTCAAAATTAGATCCTGTTGAGACAAATGAGGTGTGAAGTTGGTTGCATACATCAACGGAGCTAAACACATGAGACTAGACAGACGAAGCTAAATACATGAAACTAGATACATGGAACTAGATAGACGAGGCTAGATACATGAGACTAGATCCACGGGGGCTAGATACATGAGACTAGATAGACGGGGCTAGATACCTGAGGCTAGACTAGACGGACTTGACTAAACCATTTTAAACCATTTGATGAGAAAAATGAAATCTGGTGTCAGAACGGCTCTAGCATGTGCCTTAAGCGAGATACCGCCCGACCGCCTACCCCACAGTTGATGACGTCATCCGCCGAGGCAGATATTGCTAAACTAATTACCTCGATGCTGATTGGCTGATTAACGAATAAATAATTACAGTTGACGTTTTCCCTCAATTTATATGTAATGGACAAGACTGGACAGACAAGACTAGACAGACAAGACTAGACGAGACTAGTTAGATGAAGCTAGACAGATGGGGGCTAAATACATGAGATTAGACAGACCAAGCTAAATACATGAAACTAGATTAGACTGAACTAAAATATATAAGGGATTGTTTAATTTAAATAAAATATATTTTCGATTGTTTTTCTTATAATTGTTAATAATGTTTATATTATTACTTTCATTTTGTTATCTACGTTTTATTTTGATTTACGGCTTGTTGATTAGACGCAACCGGATGTTTGTCAGTCACAACACCAGGCAAGAATAGAGGGACTAGACTAGACAGACTAGATTAGACAGACAGACAAGCGGAGAAAATTCAAAATGAGTTGCGGATGGGTAGCGGACAATCCTGTATGCATGCATAATTGATTGCAAACATATTATGGATTGATTCAAATGAGATTATTGGTTTTAGGCCGGACAAGATCGGACAATACCGAACATGGTCGAACAAGAACGGACAAGACTATACAGACCTTATATTTATCCGAATAATTTCTTATGAGTAAGCGAAATTTCTTAAACTTGTCTGTGAACCAGATCGTATTAATGTTTTTCATTTATATAAATACCAAAGAGTTCAATTCTGGCATCCACTTTTCATCTACTTGCATCCACTTTTCATTTACTTGCATCCACTTTTCATCTACTTGCATCCACTTTTCATCACGCCAAACAGGGTGTGAGGTCTATGTGACCCCACGCCAAACAGGGTGTGAGGTCTATGTGACCCCACGCTAAACAGGGTGTGAGGTCTATGTGACCCCACGCCAAACAGGGTGTGAGGTCTATGTGACCCCACGCTAAACAGGGTGTGAGGTCTATGTGACCCCACGCCAAACAGGGTGTGAGGTCTATGTGACCCCACGCTAAACAGGGTGTGAGGTCTATGTAACCCCACGCTAAACTCCGTCCACTTTCCGTCCACCCCATCCACTTTCCGCCCCGTTTTCATTCTTTCAGCTTTAATCTCATTGGGTTAGTTGGGTTAGCATTGGGTTAGGTTAGCATTAGGTTAGGTTACGAGATATTAGGAATGAAGTGCGCTTCATTGCCAACCTCCCGTAACCTAACCTAATGCTAACCTAACCCTATGCTAACCCAACTAACCCAATGAGATTAAAGCTGAAAGAATGAAAACGGGGCGGAAAGTGGATGGGGTGGACGGAAAGTGGACGGAGTTTAGCGTGGGGTTACATAGACCTCACACCCTGTTTAGCGTGGGGTCACATAGACCTCACACCCTGTTTGGCGTGGGGTCACATAGACCTCACACCCTGTTTGGCGTGGGGTCACATAGACCTCACACCCTGTTTAGCGTGGGGTCACATAGACCTCACACCCTGTTTGGCGTGGGGTCACATAGACCTCACACCCTGTTTGGCGTGATGAAAAGTGGATGCAAGTAGATGAAAAGTGGATGCAAGTAAATGAAAAGTGGATTCAACTAGATGAAAAGTGGATGCCAGAATTGAACTCTTTGGTATTTATATAAATGAAAAACATTAATACGATCTGGTTCACAGACAAGTTTAAGAAATTTCGCTTACTCATAGGAAATTATTCGGATAAATATAAGGTCTGTATAGTCTTGTCCGTTCTTGTTCGACCATGTTCGGTATTGTCCGATCTTGTCCGGCCTAAAACCAATAATCTCATTTGAATCAATCCATAATATGTTTGCAATCAATTATGCATGCATACAGGATTGTCCGCTACCCATCCGCAACTCATTTTGAATTTTCTCCGCTTGTCTGTCTGTCTAATCTAGTCTGTCTAGTCTAGTCCCTCTATTCTTGCCTGGTGTTATGACTGACAAACATCCGGTTGCGTCTAATCAACAAGCCGTAAATCAAAATAAAACGTAGATAACAAAATGAAAGTAATAATATAAACATTATTAACAATTATAAGAAAAACAATCGAAAATATATTTTATTTAAATCAAACAATCCCTTATATATTTTAGTTCAGTCTAATCTAGTTTCATGTATTTAGCTTGGTCTGTCTAATCTCATGTATTTAGCCCCCATCTGTCTAGCTTCATCTAACTAGTCTCGTCTAGTCTTGTCTGTCTAGTCTTGTCTGTCCAGTCTTGTCCATTACATATAAATTGAGGGAAAACGTCAACTGTAATTATTTATTCGTTAATCAGCCAATCAGCATCGAGGTAATTAGTTTAGCAATATCTGCCGCGGCGGATGACGTCATCAACTGTGGGGTAGGCGGTCGGGCGGTATCTCGCTTAAGGCACATGCTAGAGCCGTTCTGACACCAGATTTCATTTTTCTCGTCAAATGGTTTAAAATGGTTTAGTCAAGTCCGTCTAGTCTAGCCTCAGGTATCTAGCCCCGTTTATCTAGTCTCATGTATCTAGCCCCCGTGTATCTAGTCTCATGTATCTAGCTCCGTGTATCTAGTCTCATGTATCTAGCCTCGTCTATCTAGTTCCATGTATCTAGTTTCATGTATTTAGCTTCGTCTGTCTAGTCTCATGTGTTTAGCTCCGTTGATGTATGCAACCAACTTCACACCTCATTTGTCTCAACAGGATCTAATTTTGAATTTCCCCGCCTCGCGTCTATTATTTGAATTTTCCCGCGCATCTGGAAGTTCCAAAAATGGCGACCGGAAGTCGAAACCGGAAGTTAAAACCGGAAACATGAAGTCGAGACCGGAAACCGGAAGTCGAAACCGGAAGTCGGAACCGGAAACCGGAAGTCGAAACCGGAAGTTCCAAGGTCAAGGTTAGGGGTCAAGGTCAAGGTTAGGGGTCAAGGTCAGAGGAGGTTTGAGGAGGAGGAGGGTTTAGAACACAGGATCTTTCCCTACTGTTGTGGTATTTAGACATCTAGGCGAGTATAGATGCATTTTTTTTGTCCCACCTGTATTTTCTCTCTCTTTGTTTACTAGGTCATTCATCGAAACGTATTAAAATTTTTGAATGCGGACGCGGTCAAATATTCATCCGCAATATGGCGCGACAGCCAACAGATTTGCCCACCCCTGGTTTAGATAATCTAGGTTAGTCCAAGTAGATTCGTTTAGTAGTGGTAGATGAATTAGTCTAGAGACGCCTACGATAATAAATTATGTTAGCTTATCTTTCACTTATTTAGTTTAATTAGGAACTTAAGTCTTGTCTAAGTCTTAAGTCTAATTAACAAATTTGGATTAGTCTAATTATGTCCATCCATCAACCACAGATCAATTAAACCAGAAAGAACAAGGAAATTGAATTAGCTTGCTTAATTATTATTTAGAAAGTTTGGTATGGTCCATATACGATTGTCAGTCATAGGTAAATAAATGTAACTAGAATAATCTAGTTAAGGATATTAGATTTTAGGTAAATATAATACAGAAACTAAATAACAAATGAACTATTGATTTCAATGTGGTGATTTAAAATAGTAAGGATAATCGTGTGTTTGATTATCTTTGAATAAAATAAAATTAATCTAGATAAAAGAGATAAGTTAATGATTGGCTTAAATCCGGATCCTAGATAAACCAAAGTGATGTATTTTCTTGATTCACCCGGTATAACGAGTATAGGCACTCCCTTCATCCCACAATAGATAATCCCTTATATATTTCTCGTTGAAGTAATCTCATCTAATCTCTATAAATCTCGTCGACTTATGTGGCAATCATCCTGATTATTTTTATTCGTAATGAGATTGAAAGCGGAATCCGAGCGGAGCGGGAAGCGGGAAAAAAGGGAATGGGTTGTGTGTGTAAATCCTTGCGGAGTAATTTCAAGGATGTTGTGTAAGTCCGCCGTGAACGGGCGAACATTCCAATTCGAGTTGAAGCGTCCCCGTCCGCCGCCTATTTCTATTGTGTCCACGGGGGACACCTAAATGCAAGCCCCCAAGTCCATTCCCTTCGACTATATCTTGCCAACTCCCACGGTGATAAGTTTACTTTATCGCCATCCCTCTGTAAAATCGAGTAAGCCTCCCTTTTTCTTCTTCTCTTCGCCTACCAATAAATCAACAAACACAAAAGATAGTAAAATGATTGTAATACTAGCTATAGCCCGCGGATTAGCTCCCGTGAACATTTATATCAGTCTAATTAATTCAGGTCAGGTATGTTTAGCAAATATTGATTATCTTATATCGAATGTATATAGTAATATAGCTTATAAATTTAGTAAGATTATAAATAAAGACAGACAACATTAGACAGACAAGACCAGACAGACAAGACTAGACAGAAAAGACTAGACAAACAAGATTATGCAGAAAAGACTTGAGAGACAGGACTAGGCAGACAGGAGTAGACATATAAGAATAGACAGACAAGACTAGACGGACAAGACTAGACAGACAAGACTAGACAGACCATACTAGACACGCAAGATTACACACACTAGGCTAGGCAGACAAGACTAGACGTATAAGACTTCACAGACAAGACTGGACAGACTAGACGAGACTGGACAAATATAAGGTCTGTAGAAACAGACAAGACTGGACAAATAATTGAATTGCTTTAAATTACAACTAGTGAAAGTTAAACTACCGTTAATAATATCGCAGTAAAAACATAAACTAAATTATAGCGAGTATTGTGAAAACCCCTTTGTTTTGTGTTGAAATTATAATGCGGTCCGGCGCATGCACCATAAATGTAGAAAAGCAAATATTTGAAAAACAGTATTATTAAAACAAAACTCAATGCGGTTTGCGCATAATGTAAATGATTGAATTAAACTAATGGAAAATTTAATCAAGTTTTTTCGAGTTCGATGAAGACAAAATAGTTGAAATGGATATTAGGATTAAAAATCAGGTTAATCAACGTAATTTATAATGGAAATATTGTATTTAACTTATCGTTTATTTAATATTAGTTTTAAGAAAACTAAACAATTATTAACAAAAATATTAATCTGCGATTTATTTGAAAAGCAATAAGGGCTCAGAAACCGCAGCGAGTGTAACTCAACGTTGTTATATAATCTTTGCTAAAGAACAAAAGGCTCGAAGCATCTCCGCTCCTGCATCCATCATTATTAAAAAAGTTACTGGGAAGCATTAAATATAAAGGAAATAAGATTTTACGTGGAAACAATAATAATGGGTTTTATTTGCGTTAAGTAGAACGAAAAAAATGATGCGCCCTCGTCGCGTAGGTGAAAATAATAAAATGTGATGAAGAAGGGAAAAAAACTGAAATTAAATTTCCTTTTTGTATAAAAAAAAAATAATAACACGGTTGATTTTTTTTCAAACATTAAAAGTTAATATTAAGGTGTTTTTTTACCTGAGGCTGAAAACGGATACCTTTATGTAATAATCTACGCGCATTTTTGCCTACTCCTTGTCATTTTCGCTACGTTTTCGTTTTTCTTTTCTTGTCTTGGTCCATTTAATATTCAGTTTAGAATCGGCATCCAGTCGGCACGAAAAACAAGAAAGACCAGTTGGGGAGAAAAACAATAAAAAAGGGAGAACAGAGTTGAAAAGGGAAATCTAACGGTCCCTTTTATTATAACAAATTGTTTTAGAAACTCTGTTTTATAGGGCACGATTGCCTTAAAAAAATTGTTAAATCGACTAAAATAGACATAGGCACAGAAAGTATAATGTTTAGTTATAATATGTTCAATATTATCTTTAATTTAAAATACTAACTGTGTTCTGTGTGGCGAAAAACATCTTCCCTGTCTAAACAAGATTTACCGTTCTTAATCTTGTTGATACAGTAACAATGAGTTGAACAATGAAGATAAGTGTTAAAAATTTGAATTTGTTAATGACTGCGCTTAAGTGGTGGAATAATGAAAATAAATAGCAATTGTGACATTAACACCCCTAATGAATGGTTAGGGGATGGCGGAGTTTGGAATGGTAGGCAGTCGGTGCGCATATTAAATAATAAACATTGATATTTAATGGGAGTAATTACGTGTAATGTCTTTGGTGTTGGTTAAAATTCAAGAAGCGAATTGTGTGTACGTCATTAGAATATTCAGGGCAGCTGGCTAATTAGGATTACCGCGCGACGACAACACCGAACATTTCCTCTTGCATATCTGTCAGATTCAATTAGGACTCATACATACTTTACAGTTTGCACAGTCTCGAAACCTAGACGGGATGCTCTAGCCCGCCTTGATTTAATTACCCGGGAATTATTCTATTCCCAATTTTGCGCCCGATTTGCACCGCCCAAAATAGATTTATTACTCAACGAGACAAACTTTTTGCAATTTCAAATTTTCATATGAACACAGTTACCATTGCTGGAAATTAGAACAATTTACATATGAAGTAGAAACTTTATTTAACTAGAACATTTATAGTAAAATGATTCAACTATGAATTTAAAATTATTATCTTTAAAATATATAGACAAAACAACGATAACAACGCGGACGGTATTAGACACACACAACTAGACACAAGACTACTCATATAAGACAAGGAAGACAAAACTGAGTAGACAAGACTAAGCAGGCAAGATTATGCACATACACACAAGACCAGACAAACACTATTAGACAGTCAAGATTATATAGACAAGACTAGACAGACAAGACTAGTCTAGAGAGACAAGACTAGAGAGAAAAGATTACACAGACAAGACTAGACAGACAAAACTAGACAGACAAGACTAGATAGACAAGACAAGACAGACAAGACTAGACAGACTAGGCTAGACAAACAAGACTAGACAGACAAGACTAGACAGATAAGACTAGAGAGACAAGACTAGACAGACAAGACTAGACAGACAAGACTAGACAGACAAGACTAGACAGACAAGACTAGACAGACAAGACTAGACAGACAAGACTAGAGAGACAAGACTAGACAGACCAGACTAGACAGACAAGACTAGACAGACAAGACTAGACAGACAAGACTAGACGGACAAGACTAGACAGACAAGACTAGACAGACAAGACTAGACAGACAAGACTAGACAGACAAGACTAGACAGACAAGACTAGACAGACAAGACTAGACAGACAAGACTAGACGGACAAGACTAGACAGACAAGACTAGACAGACAAGACTAGACAGACAAGACTAGACAGACAAGACTAGACAGACAAGACTAGACAGACAAGACTAGACAGACAAGACTAGACAGACAAGACTAGACAGACAAGACTAGACAGACAAGACTAGACAGACAAGACTAGACAGACAAGACTAGACAGACAAGACTAGACAGACAAGACTAGACAGACAAGACTAGACAGACAAGACTAGACAGACAAGACTAGACAGACAAGACTAGACAGACAAGACTAGACAGACAAGACTAGACAGACAAGACTAGACAGACAAGACTAGACAGACAAGACTAGACAGACAAGACTAGACAGACAAGACTAGACAGACAAGACTAGACAGACAAGACTAGACAGACAAGACTAGACAGACAAGACTAGACAGACAAGACTAGACAGACAAGACTAGACAGACAAGACTAGACAGACAAGACTAGACAGACAAGACTAGACAGACAAGACTAGACAGACAAGACTAGACAGACAAGACTAGACAGACAAGACTAGACAGACAAGACTAGACAGACAAGACTAGACAGACAAGACTAGACAGACAAGACTAGACAGACAAGACTAGACAGACAAGACTAGACAGACAAGACTAGACAGACAAGACTAGACAGACAAGACTAGACAGACAAGACTAGACAGACAAGACTAGACAGACAAGACTAGACAGACAAGACTAGACAGACAAGACTAGACAGACAAGACTAGACAGACAAGACTAGACAGACAAGACTAGACAGACAAGACTAGACAGACAAGACTAGACAGACAAGACTAGACAGACAAGACTAGACAGACAAGACTAGACAGACAAGACTAGACAGACAAGACTAGACAGACAAGACTAGACAGACAAGACTAGACAGACAAGACTAGACAGACAAGACTAGACAGACAAGACTAGACAGACAAGACTAGACAGACAAGACTAGACAGACAAGACTAGACAGACAAGACTAGACAGACAAGACTAGACAGACAAGACTAGACAGACAAGACTAGACAGACAAGACTAGACAGACAAGACTAGACAGACAAGACTAGACAGACAAGACTAGACAGACAAGACTAGACAGACAAGACTAGACAGACAAGACTAGACAGACAAGACTAGACAGACAAGACTAGACAGACAAGACTAGACAGACAAGACTAGACAGACAAGACTAGACAGACAAGACTAGACAGACAAGACTAGACAGACAAGACTAGACAGACAAGACTAGACAGACAAGACTAGACAGACAAGACTAGACAGACAAGACTAGACAGACAAGACTAGACAGACAAGACTAGACAGACAAGACTAGACAGACAAGACTAGACAGACAAGACTAGACAGACAAGACTAGACAGACAAGACTAGACAGACAAGACTAGACAGACAAGACTAGACAGACAAGACTAGACAGACAAGACTAGACAGACAAGACTAGACAGACAAGACTAGACAGACAAGACTAGACAGACAAGACTAGACAGACAAGACTAGACAGACAAGACTAGACAGACAAGACTAGACAGACAAGACTAGACAGACAAGACTAGACAGACAAGACTAGACAGACAAGACTAGACAGACAAGACTAGACAGACAAGACTAGACAGACAAGACTAGACAGACAAGACTAGACAGACAAGACTAGACAGACAAGACTAGACAGACAAGACTAGACAGACAAGACTAGACAGACAAGACTAGACAGACAAGACTAGACAGACAAGACTAGACAGACAAGACTAGACAGACAAGACTAGACAGACAAGACTAGACAGACAAGACTAGACAGACAAGACTAGACAGACAAGACTAGACAGACAAGACTAGACAGACAAGACTAGACAGACAAGACTAGACAGACAAGACTAGACAGACAAGACTAGACAGACAAGACTAGACAGACAAGACTAGACAGACAAGACTAGACAGACAAGACTAGACAGACAAGACTAGACAGACAAGACTAGACAGACAAGACTAGACAGACAAGACTAGACAGACAAGACTAGACAGACAAGACTAGACAGACAAGACTAGACAGACAAGACTAGACAGACAAGACTAGACAGACAAGACTAGACAGACAAGACTAGACAGACAAGACTAGACAGACAAGACTAGACAGACAAGACTAGACAGACAAGACTAGACAGACAAGACTAGACAGACAAGACTAGACAGACAAGACTAGACAGACAAGACTAGACAGACAAGACTAGACAGACAAGACTAGACAGACAAGACTAGACAGACAAGACTAGACAGACAAGACTAGACAGACAAGACTAGACAGACAAGACTAGACAGACAAGACTAGACAGACAAGACTAGACAGACAAGACTAGACAGACAAGACTAGACAGACAAGACTAGACAGACAAGACTAGACAGACAAGACTAGACAGACAAGACTAGACAGACAAGACTAGACAGACAAGACTAGACAGACAAGACTAGACAGACAAGACTAGACAGACAAGACTAGACAGACAAGACTAGACAGACAAGACTAGACAGACAAGACTAGACAGATAAGACTAGACAGACAAGACTATACAGACTAGACTAGACAGATTAGACAGACAAGAATAGGCAGACAAGACTAGACAGACAAGACTAGACAGACAAGACTAGACAGACAAGACTAAACAGACAAGACTAGACAGACAAGACTAGACAGACAAGACTAGACAGACAAGACTAGACAGACAAGACTAGACAGACAAGACTAGACAGACAAGACTACACAAACAAGACTAGACAGACAAGACTAGACAGACAAGACTCGACAGACAAGACTAGACAGACAAGACTAGACAGACAAGACTAGACAGACAAGACTAGACATACAAGACTAGACAGACAAGACTAGACAGACAAGACTAGACAGACAAGACTAGACAGACAAAACTAGACAGACAAGACTAGACAGAGAAGATTAGACAGACAAGACTAGACATACAAGACTAGACAGACAGGACTAGACAGAAAAGTCTAGACAGACAAGACTAGACAGACAAGACTAGACAGACAAACTAGACAAACAAGACTAGACAGACAAGACTAGACAGACAAGACTAGACAGACAAGACTAAACAGACAAGACTAGACAGACAAGACTAGACAGACAAGACTAGACAGACAAGACTAGACAGACAAGACTAGACAGACAAGACTAGACAGACAAGACTAGACAGATAAGACTAGACAGACAAGACTAGACAGACAAGACTAGACAGACAAGACTAGACTGACAAGACTTGACAGATAATACTAGACAGACAAGACTAGATAGACAAGACTAGGCAGACCAGGCTAGACAGGCAAGTCTAGACAGACAAAACTAGGCAGAGAAGACTGGATAGACAAGAGTAAACAGGCAATACTAGACAAGACTTGACAGGCATACTAGACAGACAAGAATAGATAGACAAGATTAGGCAGACCCGACTAGACAGATAAGACTAGACAGACAAAACTAGACAGACAAGACTAGACAGATAAAACTAAACAGACAATACTAGACAGACAAGGCTAGACAAACAAAACTTCACAAAACTGGAAAGGCAAGACTAGTCAGTAAAAACTGACCAGACAAGAATGGACAGACAAGGGTTGATAGACTAAACAAGTGGGATGAAATTAGATAAACAGATAAGGTCAAACTTAGTTTATTAAAAAGGTAAGAGAAATTTAGCAAATGTATATAGAAATGATTAAATGTAGTGTACAATATTTAGTGAGGGAGTAGCCAGTGTTTGTGGGTAGACAATTGAGAGTAGGTGTGCGTTTGCCGGTTGGATTCAAGTCGGGTGATAAATTCGCGTGTTCGTTATATTAATAGGTGAAAGGGTTTGGAGTGTGTGTACGCACAGTTGCATATCTAAATATATAACTGGAAAGCTCGGTGACCGCGAAGGATTTCCACTCGGCCCGAAAGATTTATATCCATTTTCTTTGATAAAGCACGTAATTAATGAGAGTCAGTGTGAGATTTTGGGCAAATATAATAAATACCCAATTGTTTAAAGCTGAGATTTTGATTTCTAGTATATTAATTTAGTCAATTTTAATGATTGTACTAAAACAGTTATTTCGTTCCATTCCAGATTTTATCAAAACCTAAATATTACACTTACTGACTGACAAGTAGTTCTTAAACTTTGTATCTAATGCTCAATTGCTCTAGTTTCTTTGAGATCTAGCATCTACTTTAATTTTAGATTCGTATTTCAGATATATCCATGTTCCAATTCAGCTAAGATATTCTAATTCTTTATCTTTATGTTTAAATTCAATTAGTCCAAGTACAAGCCGTAAATACAAACTAAATAACTTTCTCATTTTCTCCATACATGTAATATTATATTTGTTGCTGCTGTTTTGACTGTTTGTGTGTTTTTAGAGAAGTGGGAGTTTTTTGTTGTTGTATTAGCAGGGGAGGTAGGAAATTAAGTGGGATGCGACGGGTTTATGGAATTTATGCGGGGTCAATTAGTAGCGCTACGAACTAAAACGTTTCTTCTATCTAAATAAAGGTACAGGCAAGGATTTGCCACGTGGGACCGCGGTGCACAATCGGACCCTTCCAACTCCGTTGAATTTGAGTTTTCGTTAACGCACATCACAATTTATTTTCAATTTGTAATTTGATCGAATAGAAAAGAATTACATTGTGTGATTTATTATATTATTACTGCAAAATGAAAATATAAAGAAAGTAATATATTTAATATATGAAGCAGTATTAACCCAGATGAATAAAAAACGAGAGCTCTTTAAAACAATAAAAACCAAAAAACTTCAATATCCGGGCCAAGTCATGCGAGGAGATCGTTATGAAATACTACAACTCATTATGCAGGGAAAAATATCAGGAAAGAGCAGCCCGGGAAGACAACGGACTTCCTGGCTGAAGAATTTGGCGGAGTGGTTTGGTTGCTCCTCTATAGACCTGTTTAGAGCAGCAGTGTCAATAATGAGAATTGCAATTATGATAAACAACCTTCTTCTAAGGCTGCTTATGATAAGCACCCTTAGAAGAAGCAGAATATATTTCCTTTGTCCAAGGTGACAAGGTGATAACCTTCTCAAAAAACAGGAAATTAAACTGCCTACGGTCCATAATGGCAGATGGGAGGGTAGTGGAATACAAACAGGAGATAAAACATCTCGATATACTACTGGACAAGGTGGAGGCGGTGGTGGCCTAGTAGTCAAGGTATGAGACTACGGAGCCTCAAGTCTGGGTTCAAATTCTGGGTATGGAAAAAATAAGTCACCGTTCTCCTGTAGATGGCTCGGGCAAAGGTATCACAGTAAAAATCTGCTACGAAACCTCCCCTAATAGTGAATCGCCAACTACGTAAAAAACTGTAAGGGCTCCCTACAGTTGTGTCTAAGATAAAAATACCAAGCACAAGTGTAGGTTGTGGAAGGAGGTCCCATGTCCTACTTAGGACTGTAGCACCATTAGATAGATACTACTAGATAGCAAACTCCGATGGAATAGACACGCCGAAGAAGTAATAAGTAAAACCAAACGCGTTCTGATGGTGTGCTAATATCTTGCAGGAAATACTTTGCAGGTGGGGTTGCAACCTCACAATTCTAAGATGATAAGACCATGATAGTGAGATCTGCGATCGCTTACGGAGCAGTTGGGTAGAGAAGCAAAAATAAGCTGATCTCTATGAAGAAGAAGCTTGAGAGACAAAGACTGGCTTGTGTCTATATCATGGGGGTGATGAAACCATACCCGACAGCAACAATAGAACTGCTACTGGATCTAACTCCATTGCACCTTTTCGTGGAGGGGACCGCCAGACCCACGATTGTAAGGTTCAGTAAGGAAGTAAGGCAGAGGTAAAATAACCGAGAATAGAGACCGGAACAGCCTCGCTGCAAAGGTCCCCTGTCTGGAAGTACCAAAAGATGAAATGGTAGGCAAATACCATTTTGATAAAAACTACACAGCAATGTGTAGCAGTAAAGCTACACATCCTTAATATACTACTTAGAGCAAAGTACTAGCAAGTGGTACACAGAAGACTCGAAGACGAAGAAAGGTACATCGGCAGGAGTGTTTGGACATCATACTAAATATTTCCAATTCATGGAAATCTGCCCAAGAATCTTATTAGCAGTCCATCATAATTGCTATTCTTTCAGACAGACAAGAGGCCATCAAGGCTAATTAGCTCATACACTATCAGAACCTAAACTGATATGAGTGTGTGGAAAAACTATCAAGTGGTATACAGACGACTCGAAGGCGAAGCAAATATTTCCAATAATAAGCAAAATTTTTCCAATTCATGGTAATCTACCCAAGAATCTGCTAAGCAGAGGCACACGCAATCGAAAGATGGTCACAATATCATCTCGACAAGAACTATCAGAAAAAACTAATTAATATCCTTTCAGTAAGTAAAGCGGCCATCAAGACTATTAGCTCATGTACTACCAGATCTAAACTGATATGAGTGGTGTGGAAAAACTAAATAAGCTTGGCAGAAATAAGAAAGTAACACTATACTGGGTACCACGACATATTAACATAAAGAGAAATGAGCAAGCCGATAACCTATCAAATGAGGGATCCAGTAATCCCTTTATAGGTCCGTAAGAACGTTTTGGCGGTATGAGTATAAATACCATCTACAAAATCTTAAATCTAGAAATGAAGACACACTGCATAAAAACCTGCAAAGACTTCCAGGGCTAGGACCATACAAAGTAATGATGATTGGGAAGTAATGATGGGATATTTAACCAGAAAAGAAGAAAAGCTTGCCTGAGATTAAACAGGAACAAGGTTAGAATTTTGGCAGGTGTTAAAATAATATAAACCATCACGAGCCACGTGCGCTCCCTTGATCCCACGGTTGATATTCAATAGCGATTATTTCCTAGAGTTGATAGAATAACAGACATCTACATTTCGTAATAAAACTCATCCTCCACGTGTTTTAGGGACATTCCAGTCCTTGGTCTCAAGCTTAAAATTCAAACTCATTTAGTTGACATTTACATGTAGAGATTAATACAGAGTGCGGCAACATAACTTCCTTTTATTAAATGTGCGCCATTCAAGCTGTAAGCGTCGCACCAGGCGGGATTGGTCTAATTAGAGAGGCATAGTTGTAAAGTTTTGTTGCCCACCCCTGTCAGTCTCCACCATGCGTTGGAACGGTAAAGAGCGTGCGTTTGCCGTCGAGGCCTACTTTTTGAACGGATGTTATGTGATCGCAGCCCAGTGCGCCTTGCGCAATCGCTTCAATATTATGCTTTTTATTTTTTTATTATGCCCCGTTTGGTCCTGTCCCGGATCGGAAATCAATTGTTACATGAGTCGCTACTTTCCGACAAACCGGGAATGCTACAAGACGAAGAACTGGAATCCCTCGACCCATCCGATCCTCTCAGAACATTGAGGCACGGAGAGTTTCAATCTTGCAATCCACACCGCGTCTGTCCTTGGACTTTCAGATCGTTCAGTGAGGCGAATTCTTCACGATGACCTTCATTTACCATCCCAACAAGTTGGCGATTGTGCTGGAACTCTCAGAACGAGACTTCAATTCTCGAAGAAACGCATGTAGGTGAGGCACTTCTCAAAAACGTTCCTACGAAAAGGACGCTATTGTTTTTTCAGTGATGAAGCCCAGTTTCACTTAAGTGGATACGTTAACAAGCAGAACATGCGCTACTAGACTGACACCAATCTCCTAAATTTGCAACAAAGGCTTTTACATTCACCTAAAGTCACAATGTAATGTGCAATTCCCTCAATTGGGATTGTTGGTCCCTGGTTTTTAGATCATGTTAGAAGAATTTTTCTTCCACGACTTCATGAATTAGACTTATAGGCGATATTTGCTTCCAACAAGACGGAGCAAGGCTCAGATTTCAAGGGCATCAATGGCTATTTTGAGGGACTATGGCGATTTGGAGTGGGCTGGCCACTCATGATCTGCTGGCTCACCCAATTTAGCCTCTTGCGATTTATTCTTGTGGGGTTATTTAAAATTCCGCGGTTATGTCAATCCCCCAAGAACCCTACAAGATCTTAAGGCCAATTATGCAAAGGCAAATATGGGGATATTCCTCCTACTTGACTCCCCTTAAGTAACTTTAGCGTCGTTAGAACTTTAGAGAGTAAGTCGTAACACAGCTACAATATATTTACATGAAATACTAAAAATATACCCAAAGACATTAACAAACTGGTCTAAGTTTGATTATCTCGGTGGCCACATTTTTGTATTATAAGCGAAAGTTACATTTCGGAAAATGAAAATACTCAGTGAATATACAGGGTGCGGCAATATAACTTCCTTCTTTGAAAAAAAAAATAAAAATCATGTAATGAATTGACATTGTTTTTTCTATAACGTAGGTACATTTCTAAACTTTTGTTTTACATAGTTTTTAAAATTATGCCTATTATTTTTTTATATTATTATATTATTTATCCCAGGCAGAGATTGCCAACATATCTGCTGATATGCTGATAAGGTTCATGGCTAGCGCCAGAACTCGATTTAGTCCGTGTGTGGATAATGGGGGGGGAGGGGAGTGGGTGGCATCACCTACTTGGCATAATTTTCAAAACTATGTAAAACAAAAGTTTAGAGATGTACCTACGTTATAGAAAAAACAATCTCATTCATTAAATAATTTTTATTATTTTTTTTCAAAGAAGGAAGTTATGTTGCCGCACCCTGTATATTCACGGGGTAATTTCATTTCCCGAAATGTAACTTTCGCTTATAATACAAAAATGAGGCCACCGAGATAATCAAACTTAGTCCAGTTTGTTATTGTCTTTGGTATTTAATGTAAATATATTGTAGCTGTGCTACGACTTACTTCCTAAGTTCTAACGACGCTAAAGTTACTTAAGGGGAGTCAAGTAGGAGGAGCATCCCCATATTTGCATAAGGGGTATGCGCTAACTCCTACCTCGCGCAACCGGGAAGACATAAATATCTTAACACGGTTCAGTTTAAGTTAGTTGTTAAGTCAAGTCTTGTTAAATTGTCTCTCGTTGTAGGCTTAGTCTTTTGTATACACTCATCGGTCGATTTACACGGTACTCCATTTACACAGTTTCACTTTACACGTTTTTTTTTTTAAAGCTCCATTAAAAGTTACCTAAGTGACTCTTTCAAAACCCGAAAATGTCCTGTGTTTCATGTTTCCGTTCTAATCAAGGAAAGAAAGAAAAAGAAAGAAATCTTCTCAAGTAGGTCAGTTCTGGATTTATCCAGGAACGTTTATCCATCTACCGTGTAAATCGAGAGATCTCTCTCTCTCTCTCTCTCTCTTAGTTCCTGTTTCCCCCAGTGGGGCATAGGGCTTCTACCAATTGCCGCCATCTGACTCTATTTCGAGCCACGACCTTCAACTCATTCCACGATTTGTCGGTAGAGGTGATTTCGGGTTCAATTGTGCGTCGCCATGTTGTTTTTGGCCTTCCTCTCTTTCGCTTACTGCCTTGGGTATGCCAGTCCAAAGCTTGTTTTGCAATGTTTTGTGGATTGCGCCGTAGGATGTGTCCAATCCAGTTCCACTTTCTTCACTTTATTTCAACGTCTACTGGAAGTTGGTTTGTAGAACGAAGCAGATCGTGGTTCGATATCACTTCAGGCCATCGGATTCTAAGGATCCGTCTCAAACACCAGTTTGCGAAAACTTGCAGTTTGTTTGTGCTGCTTTTAGTTACTTTCCACGTCTCACTGCCGTAGAACAGGATGGATTTGACGTTACTATTATATAGTTTTATATCGTTTTTTTTTCGTTTTTTTTATAGAGTTTCGTTTTACGGGAAAGTATTGAAGAGATCCAAACGTTATTCAGTTGGGAGAACGCTCCCTTCGCTTTGTTGATTCTTCTGGCGATGTCTAGGTCGGCCCCTCTATCCACTGCTATGATGCTGCCCAAGTAGCAGAACTGTTCGCATCTTTATGATGAGTGACTTTATGATGAGAAATCGAGGGATGAGTGTAATAATATTTACTTATAAATATACATATTAAATTCAGTCTAATACTTTTATTCATTTAACAAACTTCGTGGCTTATGAATACTTGTCTACAGAAGCAACAAGATCCCGAGATAGCTAAAACTATTTTAGCGAAAGACTCGAGACCGAAAGATTGCTGGCAAGCCGTTCCTCCCTCACTAAATTAGCAATAGCGGTGGTTATGCATCCATTCCAACTACAACATTGGTGGGAGCAGCTCCTCCCTTACAAGACGTTTTCGACTTCATCTCAAGCACCTAGACCAGGGGTCGGCAACCTGCGGCTCGCAGGCCGCATGCGGCTCTTTCAATGTAAAATTGCTGCTCTACAGTTCCATATGCAAAAAGTAATTATTTTATTATCTAAAACCTTAAAATCTTGCAATCGATCAAATGAAAATAATTTCGTTTATTGCACCTGCTACTTTACATTGTTTTTTTATTTACATTGCTACCAATCATACCGTTGAAATCACATTAATATACTGCTAGGTTTGCTAGGCAAAATGCTGTGCAAAATTGCCTGGACGACTATGGAATGGATTTAAATAAAATCGTTTTCATAGCACCTGATGGAGCCAGTAGTATTGCAGGAATATATTGAGGGTAACATCTATTCCTCGCAAAAAAATAAACCATGAAATTCTAACGTTTCACTACATAATTAATCAAGAAGCGCTTTGTGCCACGATATTTCCAACCGATATAGATGAGGTTATTAACAGCATCTTGTCAAAAGCACTCTAACATCGCCAATTTAAAAGCATCCTTAAAGAAATAGGAAGCCAGTATTCTGACTTATTTCTACACAATAAAGTGCGATGGCTTTCCAGAGGTAACGTATTGAACGTTTTGCTTCATGCATGAGTGATTTAAAAACATTGCTCAGTGAAAAAGACATTGACCATCCTAATAGGAAGAGGACAAAGGGCGGCAAAAGTTTCACAATGAAACTAAATCAGATAAATCTAAAATTGCAAGGAAAGTGCATCCCAGCATATGCCTTGCTGGAAGAAGTGGTTTGGTTCAAACAAAAATTACTTCTTCTTGTTGAAGACATGGCGAGTGGTAATTTACTTAATTTTAAAAATCTGAAGCAATATCGTGAAGAAACAAATGCAACTATATACACGAGTTACTTCAGCATATCTACAAAAAAAAATGAAGGACCGATTTGTTAAGCGATTCGAGCAATTCAAAACAAACAAAACTACTCTCGCGTTCATAGTAAATCCTCTCAAACTATGGAATTGATGATGGATCTCTTCAAATGCAAATGAAAAGCAAAGGCTTGTGGACTGGCCAGTATACAAGACTCAACAGCAAGTTGGAGGGGTTTGAGGTTCAGAAATGCATACGCATCGAGCAGCACAAGTGAAAAAAAAATAAAAAATAGCCACTCATATTCGACACATGGAAAAGCCTTCCAGCATGCTACAGTGAGGTAAAAAAGTTGGCATTTGGAGTGCTGACGATCTTTGTGCGTGCGTTCTAGCGTTCTAGAGGCGTGTAAAATCCAGAGGCGTGCTTGAATCTTAAAAAAACAAGTTATTAGCCGGATTTAGCCAAACTTTCAAAATCGCATGCAAAGCCGCTGCTCCCGTTGATATAACTTTTCAATAAGTAAGCAACTACTATAATATTGAAAACAAAAATTAGTGGCTCTCCAAAAATTAGGAAATTTTGGTAATTGGCTATTTCGTTTCAAAAGGTTGGCGACCCCTGCCGTAGACCTTGGGGAAGATAACTATTGCAAATTCTGCAGCTCAGTAGAGGAAACCCCCCTACAACTTTTCAAGGACTACGGAGCATTCATCCGTAAGAGAAAGATTAACCTTGGGCCCCCCTGAACGAAAAGGAGTTATAATCCTTGAATCCCACCTAGATCCTAGGATTTCTACAGGAATCAGGACTAGAGGAGGCGCTCTAAATTGGAAACCGTTCCAACGATTAGAGGAAGAGACAATAGGTCGTATCACCCCAAGTCATCCTTTTTAATATAGATTCTATAACTAAATGCACAAAATAGAGTTGCGCAAGCCTTGATAGAGAAAACCAATTGGACAAAATTGAGTTGCTTGATAGAAGAAACTATTTGGGCAAAATTGAATTGGACAAACGTTGATAGACAAAAAAAAAGCCATGGTACACAAAACCTTGATTGACAAATCCATGATATATCGAAATGTTATTACTAAGTATATAATTTATTATACGACCTTAGATATTTAAGAAAACTTTCTATCGTATTCGGGTCAACAAAGCTACTAGTCTTTCAAACCTTCCCTAGATTTGGTTCTTTGAGCTTAATTCTAGACCTTAACTCTTGCCCGGTCTATTCCCTTAAATCATTTGAGAAGCCAAGTATTAAAAGGAATGCTTATAATATGGGGTATTTGAAGTGAAGTGGGGTTAAATTGGGTGTATAATTTTTCATCCGGTATTTTCGTCTCGATTTTCGCCGCGGCGAAATATATTTCGCGTTTTATGTTTTCGCGTTGGAGCTTCGGCAACGGGACCCGAAATTATTTTCCGGGGATGCAATCTCCAAGAAGAAAAGGAAAAAATTAAATGCATTATTCATGGTTTCGTTCCACCAATACTTCTTAATACATATAGACATAGTGGAAGAGGATTACAAGAAAATATTATATATTTCGAATAATCACCTAAATCTAATCTAGTAATTTGAATCTTTGCATAATTCAAACCTCTCCTACATTGTGATTCAAATTTAACAATTAAAGCTTAATTACATCCAAGAAGAAAAAACGCTCCCTAATGCACATTAACTTTTTTTATATAACGTAAGTATATCCATCTTGCTCGCGCTCTTTTTATGCCCCGCGTAATTTAATTTATACGCTTCCTTAATGTAATATTTTATATCATAAAGAAGTCGCGATCATCAATCACAAGTGTGAATTAAAAAAAGGTTGGGTAAATATTATGTCGTGCCGTGAAATAAAAAGGTCTGCAGGAAAAATAATAACGCCGTCGGTTTTCGCCTAGAAAGTAAGCGAAATATTGTATTCACAGCGAAATGTGCTCGGCGTAATTTGAGACGGCGGTTACGGCGAAATTTATTATTGCGACTGGAGTATATACCAAAACTACAAACGGCTTTCTAGTGCGAATCTAAAAATCTGGATTAGATAAGATCTGATAAGAACAGAGCAGGCAGGAGCAGACAAGATCAGATAAGACCTCATAAGATGAGACAAGACAAGATTACACAATAACAGACAAAACCAGACCGTACGAGACAAAACAAGACTAGAGCAGACTAGAATGGACAGGACCGGGTAAGTCCAAACCTGACCAGACAAAACCAGACAAGATCAGACAAGACCAACCAACACCACCCAAGACCAATTAAGATCTGAAAAGACCAGACACGACCAAACAAACCGAGCAAGAGCAGACAAGATCAGAAAAGACCAGACACGGCTAGTCAAGACTAGACAAGACCAGACAACACCATACACGGCCAAACTAGACCAGACAAGACCAAGCAAGACAAGACAAGACCAAGCAAGACAAGACAAGACCAGACAAGACTAGACAAGACCAGACAAGACCAGACAAGACCAGACAAGACCAGACAAGACCAGACAAGACCAGACAAGACCAGACAAGACCAGACAAGACCAGACAAGACCAGACAAGATCAGACAAGACCAGGCAAGACCAGACAAGATCAGACAAAACCTGACAAGAGACATATAAGGCTGCAAAAAACAAGTCAAATATTATCTTAAAAAGACAAGACTAGGCTCTTGCCAGCAAGACCAGACCAGGCAAGACAATCAGCCAAGACAAGACGAGACAAGCCCAATCAAGACCAGATACAACCCATCCGGACCAGTCAAGACCAAATAAGACTAGGCTAGAACAGACAGGACCAGACAACATCAGAAAAAGCAGACAAAACCAAACAAAACTAAACCAGACAATAAGAGATAAGATACCGGACCCAACAAGGCTAGACAAGACAAGACCAGATTAGACCAGAAACGAACGGATAAGACTAAAAAAAACCAGAAAGTACCAAACAACACCAGACTAGTCCACACAAGACCTGTCAATACCAGCCAATACTAGACAAGACCAAATAAGACCATACAAGAGCAGACAAGACCAGGCAAGACGAGGGAAGATGACGGAAGACATGACAAGATTTAATAAGGCCAGACAAGAGTACACAAGACCAGACCAGAAAAAGGTTGTCAATTCCAGACAAGACCCGATAAAACCAGCATGATTAGACTGGGAAAGGCAAGGAAAATATAATCATTTTATTAGTTTTTATAAAATGATTATGTATTCGTGCTAACGATAATAAAGAGCTTAATTTATAATATTAGCAGAAAAACTTGGCAATTTTCTACCTTTAATGTGCGAAAGTTTAAAGGAAAAACGTGCAAATTACTTTCCTCTTATGCAGATTTCCCGGCTGTAAAGTTTAACTATTTTAATATTATGCAATATATATATATATACATATATATATATATATATATAATATATATATATATATATATATATATATATATATATATATATATATATATATATATATATATATATATATGTCGGGGGTAATGAGGGCACAATTGCACAGCTTTTTCCTCCCGCTAGTCCTTGCTAAAATCACTAGTCACGTAACCTAGTAAAAAACACCCTTAGCTTAAATTACGTCTGGTATAATTTGGGTAGCAGATTTTGCAAATTATTGCTAAATCAAGCTTCTAGCTTTGTCTCTATTCTTGTCTTTCTAGACTTGCCTGTCTAGAATTTTTGTCAAGTCTTGTCTGTCTAGTCTTGTTTGGACAGTCTTTTCTGTCTAGTCTTGTGTGTATAGTTTTATATGTCCAGTCTTGTATGTCTAGTCTTGCCGGTCTAGTCTTGTCTGTCTAGTCTCATCTGTCTACTCTTGTCTCAATAGACATGCTTGTCTAGTTTTGTCTGTTTGGTCTAGACCTGTCTGTTCAATCTTGTCTATACAGTCTTTTCTACTTACTCTTACAAAACTAGGTATTATTGTCTAGTCTTGTCTGTCTAGTCTTGTTTGCCCAGTCTTGTCTGTCTAGTCTTGCCTGTCTAGACTTCTCTGCATAGTCTTGTCTGTCTAGACCTGTCTGGCTAGTCTTCACTGTCTAATTTTGTCTGTCTAGTCTTGTTTGTCTAGTCTTGTCTGTCTAGAGTTTTTTGTCTAGGCTTGCATCTATAGTCTTCTCTTGTCTGTATAATTAGTATATTATTATATATTAGTATATATTAGTATATTATTATTGTTATTATGTATATTTTAAGTTCCCCGCATCATCTCCAGTTTGATTTAAATAGGTTTCGAGTTTTCCAATATCATTTCTAATTTGTCCGATTTTCTTATTCGCATAATCCAAAAGTTTCCTCCGTAACTCGTCGCTAAATGTTCAGCCATTTTCTACTAATCTCCTCAAAATGCTGTAGAGCACAGGCTCTTAAACTGGGGTCCGCGGACCCCTGTCAGTCCGCGTAGTTATTGCTGGGGGTCCGTGAGTGACCTGGAGGTGGTTCAAGAAGACGATGATATATTATACACTATTTAGTTCTTTTTGCTACTATTTCTATTAATTCTATGTTTTTTCTTTATTCTATATCCTAATAAAAATGTTTGTGTCCTAATAAAAATGACCATTTATTAGAATAACGAGATATACATCTTTACCAATATTTATTATAACGTAGTGCCTATAACAGTGTAGATGCCTATAAATCAAAGACTCTACAGAAAATGTCTGAAAATGATTTTACAGACACAATGAGAGGCACTCAATTTGGGTTCAGGCAAGGCTTGGGCACAAGGGAAGCAATAACCGCAATACAAGTCCTCGTGCAAAACTGTTTCGACCAGAGGAAAAATATATACCTAGGCTTAATAGATTACGAGAAGGCATTTTACCGCGTACAATATCACAAGCTTATCGAAATCCTGAAAAACCCAGATATTGACAAAATAGACATCAGATATATTGAGAACCTTTAGTGGAACCAAACAGCACAAGTTAAACAACGAAGTAGCCAAAACAATCTGTAGAGGAGTTAGACAGGGGTGTGTTCTATCGCCTCTCCTGTTTAAACTATGCTCAGAGAAAATATTCCAAGTAACACTTCGCAATATCGAAAAGGCATCAAAGTTAACGAACACTGGAAAGACATTCGATATGCGGACGACACAATATTAATAGCCGAAACCATAGCAGATCTACAACAATTAGTTATTAGCGTGGGAATACATAGTAAACAAATGGGATTGAACATTAACACTGAGAAAATAAAGTTTATGGTAATTAGCAGCGTCCCAGACGCAACGAGAAGTGACAGATTAACATTTGACGAGTTACCAATTGTGCGTTTGGCTAAATTTAAATATCTGGGGACATGGCTCACTGAGAATTGGACATCAGAAATCGAAATAAAATGCAGAATTGAAAAGGCACGCAGCACATTTACGAAGTTAAAAAAAGTCTTCACCAACACTGACTTTGATATCAACCTCAAACTGCGGCTCGTCAAGTGTTATATATGGTCGGTTCTACTTTACGGTATGGAAGGGTGGACACTGAAAACAGCAACAAAGAACAAACTTGAAGCTTTTAAGATGTTGCTGTACCGCAGAATACTTAAGATCCCCTGGACAGCAAGAATCACAAACGAAGAAGTGCTCAGGCGAATTAACAAAGACCGCGATGTATTAATTACAATAAAAAGAAGGAAAACTGCGTACCTGGGTCACATATTGCGGAACCAAAAGTACCACATACTGAAATTAATAATTGAAGGCAAAATTGATGGAAAAAGGGGAATAGGAAGGAGGAAGATGTCTTGGTTGCGTAACATAAAGCAATGAACTGGAACTGTAAAAAGTTTGATCCACACAGCTCGTGATCGCGTAGAAATGGGACATGTGGTCGCGAACATCTATTAATGGATATGCTCAGGACAAGAAGAAGTGCCTATAAGATCATTGGGCCAGAAATTAAATCGCAAGAAGAACGTGAAATGCCTAGAGTTAGGGTGGGTGCCGTAAAAAACAAAGTTGTTCAAGAGGGGTCCGCAAATAAAAATTTGTTGAAAAGGGGGTACTCAGACTACATGAGTTAAAGAACCCCTGCAGTAGAGTCTCACTAATCCGGCACCGCGATAGTCCGGCATGAACAATAATCCGGCACCTTCCGCCCACGCCTCCATCCTATTATTTTTTAGGGTGGTGACATAAAGCAGTGTCAAAAAATGAACTTGTAACTTTGTAGAAGCTCTGTTTCACCTGATTTAATCCAATCATCGTGGAATAATCTATGCCCTATAATGAATGTTTTAGCACAAGATACAGAAAAATAGGATACTGAAGATAATCTACCTATTGCCGATTGGTTGCAAAGTTTATCAGAAAGAAGATTGGAAACAAGCGAAGAAAATTTAAATTCTTGATTTGAAGGAACCTAAGAAACAAAGCAAATTATGAAGGAGGTAGAAAGGGTACGTAAATAGGAGGTACGTAAATAAGTACAAGAAGAAAAATGCCTTGTATAAATATTGGAGCTGCTGACTACTACAATTGCAGAAAACCAGATACAGCATTTAATTGTTTAAATACCTGCATAACATGGGCTGAAGAAAAGGCCTACCTGCTAAGGATATTTTAGTTCTTCGAAACATGCGAGAAGAAGTTGTTAAACAAGGACTAGACGTTGCAAAAAACAAACCTCAATTAAGGATTAGAGAAAAACAAATTAGTTAATTGTTAGATATGTTACTGCAACAAAAATACCTATAGTATATGAATACAAATATATGTTGTGAATGCTCTTTATGAAATGCTTTATTTTCTTCTTGTTGTTTCGTATAGGCCTACTTTGGATTACGCTTGTTCATCTGTTGGGCTTTGATCTTTGCCCTGTATTGTCGCATCTTATGCCGGTGTAACTACCAAGGGGGTACCTTTTCTTCGGGGATTTTCCTGAAATCCACGGAATTCCTTCAGGGTGCGTCTCAAAGACTGTCTGTTTTGGAGATCTGTTATTCCTAGTTCTTTAAAATCCTTCTCGATTTCTGTCAACCAAGTGGTACGAACCTTCTTGTTTTGCCAGAAGGTGAACAGACGGTTGGTTAGTCGGTTTGAAAGAAATGCTTTATTTTATTTATTACGCATTTTTCTATACAATCCAGTAATCCGATCATTTCAATAATCCCCCTCCCTCTAGTTTTTAATAATGCCGGATTAGTGAGACTGTACTGTATTTATTCATTTCTTCGCCGAATTTACTCTCATCGACGTTCGAATCCTTTTTCTCAATACTTTTTTTTAGGAATCTCTTCTATAACTCCCAGTTTTGCTTCGAAATTCCAAATTCGTTTCTTTATGTTCTCAATAAAAATTTCAGCATCAAAATGTTTCTTAGGGGTAACCTCATGATGTCTGATGTCATGAAGACTAGATTATGATTTTGCATCATCTGAGGTCTGTGCTCTATTAGAGTATTTTCAAGTTGTCTTGTTTGTTTCTTTAATAATTTTAGACTGATTGGAATGGTATTGTATTTTCTACGGATGTTTGTAGCGTAATCATCTGCTGCGTGAGGTATCAAATGATTTTGGGGCTTTTTCTCTAAGCTTGTCATCTTTTGTGTTTAGTATATACTCTTTTCCTAAGAACGGATTTACAATTCTAAGTTAATAATCTTTCATGTACGTATTTTCAGTTTCAGTTTGTTCATTGTCTATTTGTGTTGCATTGTATTTCTTTTAAAATTCTTTTATTTCTTCGTCGAACTTTTGTCTTCTTGGATCATTTCTTGGTGAATAAGTTGAATAGCATCTACGGTTTGGATTTCGAAAACAAATCAAATCATTATGTATATTGTCAAAACAAGACGTTAAGTCTTTAGTTTTTAATTTTGAACTAATAGTGTTTTGGACTTTTTTACTCAACGTAGCTTTTGGAACTTCTATAGTTAGCCTTACTTTCTTCTTCTTCGTTATAAAAAAAACTCCTGTATTGAAAACGTACTTCGGTTTAGAACGTAACTATTCCGCTCGTACGTAATATGCTTCTTACAACTCTCATATTACTCGACGTAATATACTATTAAATTAGAAAAGCAAAATCATAATTTAATGTTAAAAAACTTTTTTTTTCAATATTATATTATGTTTATTGTGATATAATTGTTCATTAAATTATAAAGAAGGGACAGAATTTACTTAAATAACCTAACAATAATTAGTGTTTTATTAGAAATTAGTGTCCATAAATCAAAATTATCTTACTTACTTAAATCATATTTAAAGCAACAGGCAAGATCTGCAAGTCTGCTTTTGAATATGTGCAACTTATCTGGCGCATTTAGCCAAAGTCAGGTTCCGTAAATTATCAATTAAAATAGCATCTAGCCGATATAAACGATACTCGGCTTGAGTAATATTTGCTCTGTCCTCTCCGGCCAAAATATTTGGCATTTGAACGGTAAAATCTCTTTTAACATCGGCTTTTAAGACTGACCATGCATGTTCGATTGCATTATACATTGGACTGTATGGACCAAGCCTCAGTGTTTGATGGCCAATAAATTCATCTTCATGAAAAACTTCTTCGATTGAATTATGGTAAGGAGCATTATCAATTACCAATATAACTTTTGACTGATACATATTTTCAGCATTACAATGTCGCACAAACTCATTTGCTTCTGGTCTCTTGATTGCTCCTCTTCTAATCTCATGATAGATCAACCCCATATTCCCTATACATCCGATTACATGAATGTTTGCTCCTTTACAGTTAGCAGAAATGTATGAGCAACCAGTTCCTTTCTTTGATAGCCCCTTTTTTCTTGATATAAAAAAAATTAAATTGGTTTCATCCATATAAATTTTAGAAATATTTTCGGCTTGATTTTGTAAAAGTTTCTGACCATATTCACGTCTTTTTATTTTATTTTCTTCCGTATTTGCTCTTTCCGGCTCATTGTGAATATCTTTTAATATAAACACCATTTATTTATTCCATTTGAAGTTGTTTATTCCATTTTTAAATTCTTTATTCTCATTTCAAAATTGCATGTTCCCACTTTGAAATTGTTTGTTCCCAATGTGAAGTAGTTTGTTCCCAATTTAAAGTTATTTGTTCCCAATTTGAAATTGCTTGTTCCCAATTTGAAGTTGTATTTTATCAATTTGAAATTGTTTATTCCCAATTTGATGTTGTTTGTTCCCAATATGAAGTTGAAAAGGTATAGATAAATTGTAACGCACACTAGGTTCTTCCATTTTCTCTATCTTTTTTGATTCCTAAACCAAGTTTGTATTTAATCGCGGGTCATGTCGAAAATAGGACTGAATGTATCCTTACTCACAAAGATTTTGATACGTTCAGTATCATCTTTGTCTATTGGTCTAATAGAAGAAGTAACAGTTTCTAGTGCGTAAGGTTCCATAGTGAATTCGTAAACCATATGATTTAGCAATGGTAGCAAGCAAGCACTTTCGTTCACTTGAGCAAGAGATCCCTCTAGAAAAACCCACACATCTGGGGACCGCTCTTCGCATAACTTCAAGGTGGTAGTGTATCACACTTTTTGTGTGATAAACCATTAACCGTGATTAGGGGTTCAGGGTTTCAGCATATTTTCCAGTTTTTTTTCCGTTCCTTCTCATCTTTTTCGGACATTATAATTACGATCGCGTTATTAATCTCATGCCATTGTATTCCAAAAACAAGCATGTAGTTCACCATCGTTCTTTCGTCGACCCTATTTTCTAGAAGTTGTTTCCCTGTACGCCACCTACCACAGGTGAATATGGTGTAAGCAACTCCATCTTCTTCCCCACAATATTCGCAGAGGCTGAGCTGTCACTAGCTTTTCCTATCTTAGATATGCAGCTAATCTAAGCACCCAAATACCTGGGTGAGATAGTAATTTGCCTCTCCATGTGTCCTCGTTGCCCAGCATTTTGCATCGTTGATTAAGTTTCTAATCCACTGTCCTTTGCTACCTGGGACCCTGTCGCGTTACCATTCCTCAAAAATGTTGGCGGTGGCGGCTATTTTTTCCTCGCTCTACTTGTTTTGTTTGCATTACATCGTGAGTTATACGCTACGAGTCTGGCTCGCACAGTGATGTCAATAGGAGGTATGCCAGCGATAACCAAGGCAGCCTACCTTGAAACTGTTCTATATGCTCCACATATTCTCAATGCTAGCCTTCGCTGTACTGTTTTGCCCATATTTTGCTTGCCCAGACTGGAGAGGCATAAAGCATAGCGGATTGCGAGACCGAGTAATAAAGACCGAGCTCCTTTTGCTGCTTCTAGGAACTGCAGCATTTGGCATTAGCCTCTCTAGGGCAGCAGCCGTTTTGAGAGCTTTGTCAGTGGCCTTCATAATATATTTCCTGAATTAGAGGGTTTTGTCGATTACAACGCCAACTAATAACGTATATTAATGACGGTGATAGGGTGTACGTGCTTCTTTCCCGTGAGGAGAACGGTTTTCTCCGGTTCTAGTTGCAGCTGCCTCTTTTCCATCCATTCGTCCACTAACTTTATTGCAATGTTTGCTCTAGCAGTTACTCCCTTTTCGGTTTTCCTGCACACCTCTAGTGTCAGATCATCTGCAAATGCGATGGTTTCCACTCCCACTGGTAATTTCAGTCTGAGCACTCCATCATAGAGAATGTTCCACAATGTGGGAGCCTTGACTGAACCCTACGGAACCCCACTATAGATATCACGCTCGACTGTTTTACTGTCTGATTCCATGATGATTTTGCGGTTATGTCGGTAACTGCGAATCATGCGAAGTAGATATCAAACAAAGTAGATATCAGCAACGTCAACTCATCTAGGATGTTTTGCCAACATGCCGAGTTGAAAGCATTTCTTGCGTCTAAGGTTAACAGGGCGCAGATCTTTCTGGTTCTCCGTATACCCACTCTAGCTTTCTCAGCTACATCGAGGACCTTTCTAATGGCGTTAACAGCAGATTTTCCTCCTCTGAAGTCTTTCAGAGACATCAGTTCTTTCTCTCAGTTCCGTTTTTATCCTACTTAGTAAGAGCTGTTCGAGAAATTTTCAAAATACATCTAATAGGCACAGTGGCCTATATGAGGCGACTTCTTGGAGAGGTTTGGTACCTTTCCTCAAGAGAACCAGTTTTGCCTACTTCCACCGCTCTGGAAAGATGCTTCTTTTGAGAAGATTATTAATGACCTTTAAAACAATCTCAGGAATATTTCTGGCAGTGATGTGTAATATGTCTAGTCTGTCCAGTCTGTGCGGTCTGTCTGGTCTGTATGGTCTGTCTGGTTAGTCTGGTCAGTCTGGTCAGTCTGGTGTGTCTGGTATGTCTGGTCTGTCTGGTCTGTCTGGTCTGTCTGGTCTGTCTGGTCTGTCTGGTCTGTCTGGTCTGTCTGGTCTGTCTGGTCTGTCTGGTCTGTCTGGTCTGTCTGGTCTGTCTGGTCTGTCTGGTCTGTCTGGTCTGTCTGGTCTGTCTGGTCTGTCTGGTCTGTCTAATCTGTCTGATCTGTATGATATGTGTGGTCTGTGTGGTCTGTCTGGTCTGTCTGGTCTGTCTGGTCTGTCTGGTCTGTCTGGTCTGTCTGGTCTGTCTGGTCTGTCTGGTCTGTCTGGTCTGTCTGGTCTGTCTGTTGTGTCTGGTCTGTGTGGTCTGTCTGGTCTGTCTGGTCTGTCTGGTCTGTCTGGTCTGTCTGGTCTGTCTGGTCTGTCTGGTCTGTCTGGTCTGTCTGGTCTGTCTGGTCTGTCTGGTCTGTCTTGTCTGTCTGTTGTGTCTGGTCTGTCTGGTCTGTCTGGTCTGTCTGGTCTGTCTGGTCTGTCTGGTCTGTCTGGTCTGTCTGGTCTGTCTGGTCTGTCTGGTCTGTCTGGTCTGTCTGGTCTGTCTGGTCTGTCTGGTCTGTCTGGTCTGTCTGGTCTGTCTGGTCTGTCTGGTCTGTCTGGTCTGTCTGGTCTGTCTGGTCTGTCTGGTCTGTCTGGTCTGTCTAGTCTCTCTAGTTTAGTCTAGTCTGTCTAGTTTTTGTCTAGTCTGTCTAGTTTTTGTCTAGTCTGTCTAGTCTTGTCTGTCCAGTCTTATCGGTCTAGTCTTGTCTTTCCAGTCTTGTCGGTCTAGTCTTGTCTGTCTAGTCCAGTCTGTTTATTCTCGTCTCGACTTTAGTCTAGTTCTACTCTTGACTACATCGTTTTGGGAGTCTAATATTGCCTATTTAGTTCTGTCAGTTTGCCCGTCTAGTCTTGTGTGTCTTGTCTTGTCTGTTCAATCTTCACTCACTGTTTATGAAAAATTTCTCAATTTATTACAATTTCTTGTGTATAAAATATGATTTTCTGGCATTTTCATATGAAAATGTCCGTGTTCGTGAGAATTTTCATGACTGCGAAAACCATTTGATTTTATTTCTGTTGCAGGTACGAAACAGTTTTACTGCGACCCGTTCAACTTCTGGCTGTGAAAGCGGTAAGATGTCGTTTAACATTTCGAAACGACGCGCACTGAATGCTCAAATAATATTTCCGCTGATCTCTACTTGACCCAGTCCAGCCCAGATTTCACCCACTTCCTCAAATCCGCTACAGCAAATCCAACACATTCACAAAGATTACGTTATTATATAACACAGTACTCGTATAGTAACGGATCAGAACGACCTCTTGCTCAATAGACCATGTTAAAGATTTAAATATTTTCAATAAACATAGCTTCTCAGTGGAAGAACTAGAGAAGTAGACAGACAGGAGTAGAAGAGCACACATAAAATTTGATATACAAGTCCTGTCAGGTCTCGACTGACTTTATAGAAGTTATAGAAATTATCTTGTCGGGTCTATTGTTGTCTAGTCGTTCATGATCTAGTTAATATCATTATTTCATATTTGATTTATATTTAATAAAATAGAATGTATTTGTTAATCCACTTAACTAACAATTTCCATTATTATAAATACAGTTGCTACGTTTCCTAGTAAACATTTAGATGTAGTTAATCTAGTAATACATTGTAACGCAGTGGACTAAATAATTGCGGTAATATTTATTCAAGGATTACGTTTGGTTTATAGTGCAAGACATATATAGGGCAGTTTGTTAGGTAATGGCGCGCTTTTACCCCCGTGTGGGGCTAGGTATGGCTGGAATGAAGTTCAAAGAATGTTGATCGACGAGCTTCGTGTGCAGGAGTTCGAAGGAACCGTTTAATCTCTTGTGGAAAACTACGGTTGTTGTTAAAAGCAAGTAGGAGCGTGGTTGAGTATTGCGTGGTGATAATAAAGTAAAATCGATCGATTATTATCGCAGTTTTCTGAATCAAATTCACGTTATTAAAATTGTCATTAAATATTTCGCTGCGTTTTACAATTAAAGCCAAATCCATTTTCAATACTGAATTATTTGCAATATAAGTTTACGCTAAATACTTTACACTAAATGCACCATCCAAATATTTATTTACCAAACGCATTTACTGCAGCAATAATATTATAGTTCATTTCAACATTTATTATATATACTGATTAGTTTTATCAATTAATTATTTACTTGAACTAATCAAATGCAGCTGTTTAACACAATATTTTGTTATAATATATTCCAAATATATTCTCAATACATTATACAGGATGTTTACGGTCAAACATCATTTTATTTTCAAGGGGTGATTAAACATCTTAAAAGGTCATTAACTTAAAACTATCTTAACAAGAGTTGCATAATCAGAGAGATCATCTCATATCATCATCAGCTTTTAATGTCCCACTGCTGGGCACCGGCCTCTTCTCTGCCACATATCCAACATCCGCACTAAGATTTGGATATGGGGGACCTACAGTTGAACGTCGAATCCCAACGACAAATTTCCAGAGGAGGTGTTAGGTGTGATGGGTTGCAGCCATTAGTTTTTAATTTTTGCTGCTTTTTGGTTATGTGGGAATTTGAACGGCAGCTGTCTGTGGTGGGCTAAGTGCTAAGCTATCTGAGCCATCACCACATCCATTTAAAATGTTTAAATTTAAACTATGATGATGGTAACTTTTCACATCTGTGAAGCAGTTTCATAAGTTCTTACTACATTGTGATTTAAAATAAATAATTCGGATTAAATCCTAAGAAGGAAAGTAAAAATGGTCCATCGCACTAACAGTGAATACGTTGACATGTTGTTAATTTAGGACAAGTACTCCAGAATTCTGCTGCTGCAAGTCGATTGTACGCTGAGCGGGTCCTAAAAGGCCAACACCTATTCCACAAGAATTCACTGCTCAAGTAATCCGTGCACGAGATACTGGTGTACTGGAAACACGTAAAGGTGGGATGGTAGACCTAGCCGACAGCAACGAATTTTCAATGCCGAAGAAGAAATCATAAATCTTGTAGAACGAAGTAGATCCTTCAAGTAGTACTCGACAAATATCTAGCCAAGTAGAAGTCTCAAAATTGTGTGGCGAACACTGGGCAAGAGTCAATTATATTCTTCGCATGTACAAAAATTACATGCTTTAGGTAAGATCTAATGCCAAGAAAAATATAAACTTAAAACAAACGGAACACTGCCGGAATATATAAATATATTCAGCCTTTCCGGAGTTCTAAAACAATTATTGATTTGTTTTAGTAGTAATAAAAAGACTCAATAATTGTTATAGAGCTCCGGAAAGGCTGAATATATTTATATATTCAGGCTGTGTTCCGTTTGTTTTAAGTTTGTATGATTATCTATAACGTAGGATGGTTTCACCAATTCTATCTTACCAAGAAAAATTGATTGTTAGTGCCATTAAAATGGACTGAGACTAGTAATAACATGCAAATCTCTGTTGTATAATTCAAGATCATGTGCGGTATTAGCCAGGAAGTAGTTGTTTCAACTTGAAATGTGTTCATAGTCCTAATAAGACTTAACCCTTTCGCCCCGGATCGGGTGCACATATGTCGATGGTGCACATATGTCAATGGTGCACATATGTCCCACCTAAATTTGAAATCGCCAGAAAGTTGAACTGGAAAATTTACTAGACATTCATTTTGCATATATTATGTGTACTAACACATTATTGTTGTAAATAATACTAGACAAGACAAGACTAGAACGGAATGGATCGAACCAGATATGGCTGGATAAGATAAGCTCAGACAAAACCAGACAAGACAAAATATGAGTTACAAGATTGAAAAATACTGGACAATATTAAACAAGATATTTACAAGATACTAATAGAGCTGAAAAGACAAGTTAATATTCAAAAAGACGATAATACTGCACAAGACTATGCAAAACTGGACAATATTAGACTAAAATTGGGCGAAAAAGAATAAAATCAGCCATGAGTGGACAATGTTGTTCAAGAATAGACAAAAGACCGAAGATGGGACTAAATTGATCAATATATGAGAATATAAAATTTTCGTGGTCTGAAAAATATCCGACCTTTAGCCGGTAGAAAAAACTGGCATACCTGGAGCGCTGAAAACCTAATCACCCTCAAAGTAGTCTCCTTGGGACTCCACACACTTCTCCCAGCGGTGCCGCCATTGTTGGAAGCATTCCGAAAAGGCCTCTTTCGGAATCGACTTTCAGTCATTGCAGCCATAATGTCCTCTCTTGTCCGAAATCGCATTACTTCAATGGCCTCTTGACTTTGGGGAATAGTCAGAAGTCGCCGGGGGCACACTAGGTCACTCTGACACTGCTCGACAGCAACTTAGGCTATCTACAGACGGGAAAAAATTCACGCATGCACACGAAGGTTCAAGGTCGGCTCATGCAACCGCGCTTGATTCAAATCCATCAGGTTTTCAAAATAAAAAATAAGGTCGAATACTTTTCTAACAGACCACGTATAAGTTGCAACTTAAAAAGACTTGACAACAGACTGAAGTTTGGAAGACATTTTTTTGGGAATATTATTTACGTTCACGGATGAAATGGTTAATATTATAGAGCTACGAACAGGTTGAATATATTTATATATTCAAGCTAAATTTCACTTTAGTAAGTTTGTATGATTGTATCTATAATATGTATGGTTTGACCAATATTCAATTATTCTTTAAAGATGCTGAATCACTCCTTAAAAATAAAATCAAAAGGCCGTAAAAGCCCTATATATTTTCGAAACTAGTTTCTAAATTTAGATTTTGTAATTAGATTCATTGAAACTTTTAGCGGCGAGTATGATTTGATAATATATTGTGAAAGGCCGTTGGAGGTTGAAAAACTAAATTTGTTTTTAATGTATAATAAATTATTTTTTTTTAATATACAAACTAGTTTCCTCATCATTTCCTCATCAGTTCACTTTTTCATATGTTCATCGGACATTACATTTTATCGCACATTCAACAGTTAGCATTATTTATTCAAACTTTGTTTGCTTTCAAAGCATTAAAGCAAATTAATTTCGCGGCGGTTTTCAAAATAGAACAAATAAAATGTATTATAATTCGGAGCCCCGCATAATATTCACCAAGCTTCAGAGATCATTAAAATATAATTGATATGCTACTTTTACCCCAAGAATTTTTTTGATAACATTTCGACAATACAAATTTCAAATAAGATTGTATCAACCATAATATGTAATGTAAAAACTTAGATAGTTTATTTATATCTTCATTTATCAGATATTTATTCCTGAAGTTGTCTTTCTGGGTCGTATCCCCAAAATTGCGGAAAATGAAGAGAAATGTTTCAAATAAAAGTTAAAGATCCAGAAATGTTTGCGTAGGAACATTGCAAAAAAATTTGGGCTTGATTGGAGAAAATTTAGAGAAAATTTCAGTTTTGTTGAAAGACATAAGGAACGACATTTATAGTTGTGTTTTAGGCTAATTTACTCAAAATACAGAAAAAATCTAGAAAAATATTTCCAATGGCAGTTTTAGAAGGGGAAATTGGGTACTTACGTATTAACGCCACCGCAGCAAGGTCGCGCTACCGCGCGATGTGTGATCTAGTTTTATCTGCTCTAATCTAACCTAATCGTTAGTGTTACGCCTGCGTGAACAGTCGGCTAGCATCCGAGCTCCGCACTAGTATTCTTGCCAAACATTGGATCGGAGCGCAGCGGAACTGAGCCGAGCTAAGCTGAGCGGACGCAGTATGTGCGTTTTTATTTAAATATACGGGTTTTATAATTTTCTTGGCAGAACGGCTGAGCTGAGCGGAGACGCGCGGGTTCAGTGTGCGACAAGCCTAATAAGGAAAGTAAAAATGGTTCTTCGCCGACTTACTGTCCATACGTTGACATATTGTTGATTTATGGGACAGTACTCCAGAATTCTGCTGATGCAAGTCGATTGTATGCTGAGCGGTTTCTAATAGGCCAAAACCTATTCCACAAGAATTCACCGCTCTAGTAATCCGTGCACGAGAAACAGGTGTACTGAAAACACGTCAAGGTGGGATGGTGAATATGGCCAACACCAGCGAATTTTGGATGCCAAAGAAGAAATCTTAAATCTTGTCGAAGTAGATCCATCTAATAGTACTCGAAAAATATCCAGCCAAGTAGATGTCTCAAATCGAATTGTGTGGCGAACACTGCGCGAGAGTCAATTGTATCCATCCCATGTACAAAAAGTACAGGCTTTAGGTAAGACGAAATGCCAAGAAAAATTGATCGTTAGTGCCACGAAAATGGACTGAGACTAGTAATAACATGCAAATCTCTGTTGCATGATTCAATATCACGTGTGATATTAGCCAGGAAGTAGTTGTTTCAACATGGTATGTGTTCATAGTCTTAATACAACTTAACCCTTTCGCCCCGGATGGTACACATTTGTCCCACCTAAATTTGAAATCGCCAGAAAGTTAAACTGGAAAATTTACTAGACATTAATTTTGCATATATTATGTGTACCAACACGAATATTGTTGTTGTAAATAATACTAAACAAGACCAGACTAGAAAATAATTGATCGAACCAGATAACCAGATATGGCTGGATACGATAAGGCAGACAAAACCAGACAAGACAAAACATGAGCTACAAATTGGAAAATACTGGACAATATTAAAAAGACTGTACAAGATACCTTATCCAATATTTTTTCTTATTTCGGATCGAGAGATCGCGCTACCGTGCGTTATGTAAAATTGGTTTATATTGAGCAACAAAAGGAAACTGCAAAGTTGCTTAAGTGTAATTTCCTGAAAACTGAGGAAAAATCTAGGAAAATATTTCAAATAAAAGTTATAGATATTGAAATTTTACATAAGAAAATTGCAAGTAATATTGCAATATATATAATTTAAAATATATTATTTAAATGTGTTGATTCGAGAAAATATCGAGAAAATTCGAATTCCATTTTCGAACAGAAGGAAATTTCAAATGTTGTAATTTTACAGTTGTGTTTTTGAGCGTAATTTCCTCAAAATTTTTGGAAAGTCAAGAAAAATATTTCAAAAGTGACCAAAGTGTGGGAAATTTTGCATAAGAAAACTGCAAAAATTTTTAGGGTTGATTGATGAAAATTTATAAGTGTAATATAATAACTTTCGGGTTGAGTATGATGTTAATTTTCATAAAGGTACGGAAAAATATAGTAAAATGTTTTAGACAAAAGTTGAAATACGGGAGGGAAACTTTTCACAAGAAAATTGTAAGAAATGTTGTGGAAAAACAAATTTCCTCAAAATTAAAGAAAAATCACGTAGAACGTTGGAAACCGGGAAATTTTGCATAAGAAAATTAAAAGAAATGTCCCCCAATGAGAATTTTCAGAAAATTTGAGATTTGTTGAAAAACATAAAAATTGTAAAGTTTAATTTTAGGGTTGTGTTTGTGACATCAATTTTTCCAAAATTGCGTGAAAATCGTGAAAACTATTTCAAATAAATGGAAGATTTTCCATAAGAATATTGTAAGAAATACAAACATAAAACAAACGGAACACAGCCTGAATTTATAAATATATTCAGCCTTTCCGAAGCTCTACAACAATAATTGAGTATTTTTAGGACTACCAAAATAAATCTCACATGAAATTTGTAAGTTATATTACAGCTTTCAGTCCACCTTCGTGGCACTCAACAAAAACCATAAAAACAACATTTTTTTTAAGATCATGTCTTTCCGATACCTTATATGGATAGCCATCAGTGGACGCGTTTCGAGATTTATCGGATGTGATGCTATGCTGATGAGAGATAAATCTCGAAACGCGTCCACAGAACAATGTTATTTTTATGGTTTTTGTTGAGTGTCACGAAGGTGGACTGAAAGCTGTAAAATAACTAACACAAATTCCATGTGAGATTTATTTTGGTAGTCGTAAAAAGACTTAATAATTGTTATAGAGCTCCGGAAAGGCTGAATATATTTATATATTTAAGCTGTGATTCGTTTGTTTTAAGTTGGTATAATTATCTATAACGTAGAATGGTTTCACCAATTCTATTGTAAGAAATGTTGCAATTGATGTGGGGTAATTTTGATTTTGTTGAGAATCTAAACAAAATTGCTGATTTTAACGGTAGAATTTTAGGGTTGTGTTTGCAACTAATTTCCTCCAATTTGAGGTAAAGATCAAGAAAATTTGCAAAAGAAAATTGCAAAAAATATATGGATTGATTCAAGAAAATTTCGAGAAAATTTTATTTTTGTTTGAAGAGAAGGAAATTGCTAATTAAAAAAATTAAGATTTTAGACTTGTGCTAATGAGGCTAATTTTTTTCAAAACTGAGAGATCAAAATCTCTCTAAATGTTGTTAAAATCGAGAAAAATGTTTAAAATAAAAGTAGAAGATAAGGAAATTGTGCATAAGAAAATTGCAATAAATGTTGGGGTAGATTGGGAAATATTTTATTTTTCTGAGAAACAGGAGAAAATTGCCAATTTTAATGTTCGAGTTGTGTTTGAGACTAATTTGCTTAAAATTATATACCAAGGAAAATGTTTCAAACAAAAGGTAATAATCGGAAAATTTTGCAAAAGAAAATTGCAAGAAACGTTAGGGTTGATTGGGCAAATTTTTTATTGATAAACATAAGAAAATTGTCAATTCTTTTGCTAGAATTTTAGGGTAGTAATTGAGACTGTCACTCAAAATTGAGCAAAAATCAATGAAAATATTTCAAATAAGAATTATAGAGAAAAATTTTCAAAACTAAATTGCAAGAAATTCTTGAGTTGATTTTATAGAAAATTTAAATTTTGTTGAAAAACCGAAGAAAATTAAAAAGTTGTGATTTTACAATCATAAAAATGTTTCAAACTAATTTACTCAAAACTAAGGAAAAATCAAGGTAAATGTTTCAAATAAAAGTTTTACATCTGGAAATTTTGCATAAGAAAATTGCAAGAAATATTGGGGTTGATTGGAGAAAATTTTGAGAAAATTTTATTTCTGTTGAAGAATAGACGGAAATTTCAAAGTTTGAAATTGGAATTTTATGTTTGTTTGTGAGCCTAATTATTCTCAAAAGTGTGGGAACACCAAAAAAAATGTTTCCAAAAAGATACAGTTTGAGTTTGCATAAGAAAAATGAAAGAGTATTGTTGAAAAATAGAAGAAAATTGGAAAGCTTATTTTAGAGTTGAGTTTGTTCTTAATTTTCACGAAATTGCGGGGAAAATCAAGAAAAAAAAATTGAAATAAAAGTAGAGGATCGGGAAAATTTGCAAAAGACATTTTTAAAAACTATTGGGGTTGAAAAATTTTATTTTTGTTGAACAGTGGGAACTTACAAAGTTAAAAGTTCTTCTGTAGTTGACTGTGTAAAATTTCGAGATACAATTATAGGGTTGCGTTTAAGACTAATTTAATCAAAATTAAAGAAAAATCAAGGAAAATATTTCAAATAAAAGTTCTGGATCTGGAAATTTTGCGTAACAAAATTGTAAGAAATATTTGTGTTGTTTGAAGAAAATTTCGATAAAATTTGTTTTTGTTGAACAACAGGAGAAAGTTGAAAAAGTTTGAAAGAATTGGTGAAACCCATCCTGCGTTATAGATAATCATACAAACTTAAAACAAATGGAACACAGCCTGAATATAAAAATATATTCAGCCTTTCCAGAGCTCATTCATGGAAGCAAAGCTGTGCTGATGTGAGATAAATCTCGAAACTCGTCCACAGATCGTCCACAGGCTATCCACTTAAGGTATCGGAAAGACATGATTTTAAAAACAATGTTATTTTTATGGTTTTTGTTGAGTACCACGAAGGTGGACTGAAAGCTGTAAAATAACTTGCAAATTTTATGTGAGATTTATTTTGGTAGTCCTAAAAAGACTCAATAATTGTTATCGAACCCCGGAAAGGCTGAATATATTTATATATTCAGGCTGTGTTCTCTTTGTTTTAAAAAAAGTTTGAAGATTTTATGTATGTGTTTGAGGCTAATTTCCTCACAATTGTGGTAAAATCAATAAAAGTATGCCAAATTAAAAGTTAAAGATCAGGAAATCTTGCATAAGAAAATTGCAATAAATTTCGGGGTTGATTGGGAAAATTTCTATTTTGTTGCGAAACAGGAGAAAATTGCCAAATTTTATGTTAGAGCTACAATTGTCTTTGAGACTAATTTCCTGGAAATTAAAGAGTAACCAAGGAAAATGATTCAAACAAACAACTTGATAATCGGGAAATTTTGCTTAAGAAAATTGCAACAAATTTTGCAGTTGATTGGAGTATGGTGTAGAGAACATTTTCAGAAAATTTGAGTTTTGCTGAAAAATATCAAAATGGCGAAGTTTAACCGTTTTAGTGCCGGAGGCTTATATATCGGCTATCGCTGGACTGGCGTAAAGTGCCAGAGCCGATATATCGATCATCGCTGGAGTGGCGAAAAGTGCCAGAGCCGATAGATCGGCCCGCACCTTGTAGTGCTTTACTATTCGGCATTCGGTTATCTTCTATTACAATTTGTGTTTAACACTCTATGAACGAAAATGGAGGAAAAATCAAGAAAAATGTTTCAAATAAATAAGTTGAAGCCGGGAAAATTTTACATAAATAAATTTCAAGAAAATCTTAGCTTGATTCGGGGAAATTTTGACAAAATTTGAGTTTTGCTGAAGAACCGAAGAAAATTGCAATGTGTAATGTTAGAGTTGTGTTTCAGACTTATGTTCTGAAAATTGAGAGAAAATCAAGCTAAAGGTTTCAAATATATGATGAAAGACAGGAAATTTTGCAAAAGAAAATTGCAAAAAGATGTTGAGAAACAAAATTTCCAATTTTAATTTTAGAATATTAGGGTTGTATTAGAGACTAATTTTCTCAAAATTGAGGAAAAATCAAAGAAAACGTTACGATTTTTAATTAAAATTTTTCCAAAATTGCGTGAAAATCGTGAAAACTATTTCAAATAAATGTGGAAAATTTTTCATAAGAATATTGTAAGAAATGTTGCGATTGATGTGGGGCAATTTCGATGTTGTTGAGAATCTAAAGAAAATTTCTGATTTTAACGGTAGAATTTTAGGATTGTATTTGCTACCAATTTCCTCAAAATTGAGGTAAATTCGAGGAAAATACATCAAATAAAAGTTGAAGATCAAGAAAATTTGCAAAAGAAAATTGCAAAAAATATATGGATTGATTCAAGAAGATTTCGAGAAAATTTAATTTTTGTTGAAAAAACTAAGATTTTATACTTGTGCTTGAGGCTATTTTTTCAAAACTGAGAGATAAAAATCTCTCTAAATGTTGTTAAAATCGAGAAAAATGTTTAAAATAAAAGTTGAACATAAGGAAATTGTGCATAAGAAAATTCCAATAAATTTTGGGGTAGATTGGGAATTGTTTTATTTTGCTGAGAAACAGGAGAAAATTGCCAATTTTTTAAATTTAAAATGAGATGTCATGGTTTGAACCAAATGAATAATAGAATTGAAAGTAGGAAATTATCATTACGATAGCTTCAACTTTGTCAGTAGCTGGAATTACACGGATATCCTCAGTTACTCTTTGGCACACTCCGCTCAAGATGTGTTCTGTGAGTCGTTCGCTCCGTCAAAGCAAACTACATCTTGGTCTTGACCATTCCCGTTACCTGCTTTGACGTAGCGAACGGCTCACACAACGCATCTTGAGCGGGGTGTGCCAAAGAGTAACAGAAGATATCCGTGTAATTCCTGCTACTGACAGATTTGAAGCTATCGTAATGATAATCTCCTACTTTCAATTCTATTGCCAATTTTATTGTTCGAGTTGTGTTTGAGACTAACTTGCTAATTATAAACCAAGGAATATGTTTCAAACAAAATATAATAATCGGGAAATTTTGCATAAGAAAATTGCAAGAAACGTTAGGGTTGATTGGGTTGAACTTTTTTATTGATAAACATAAAAAAATTGTCAATTCTTTTGCTAGAATTTTAGGGTTGTAATTGAGACTGACACTCAAAATTGAGCAAAAATCAAGGAAAATATTTCAAATAAGAATTCTAGAGGAAAAATTTCAAAACTAAATTGCAAGAAATTTTAGAGTTACTACTACTAGAGAAAAATTAAATTTTGTTGAAAAACAGAAAGAAAATTGCAAGGTGTGATTTTACAATTATAAAAATGTTACAAACCAATTTACTCAAAACTGAGGAAAAATCAAAGTAAATGTTTCAAATAAAAGTTTTACAACTGGAAATTTTGCATAAGAAAATTGCAAGAAATATTGGGGTTGATTCGAGAAAATTTTGAGAAAATTTGAATTCTGTTGAAGAATAGACTGAAATTTCAAAGTTTGAAATTGAAATTTTATGGTTGTTTGTGAGCCTAATTATTCTCAAAAGTTTGGGAACACAAAGAAAAATTATTAGGGTAGTTTAAATCCGGTGTTTTATTTAAATTAAGCCAACGTTTCGACCTACATTAGGTCTTTCTCAAGGCTAATTTTTTTTTTTTAATTATTTGATTTTGCCTTTTTTTTATATTTGAAAGTGATTTATATAATTTTTATATAAATTTTATATAATTTTTATAATTAATATAATTTTCAAATTTAAAAGAATGTCAAAATCAAATAATTTAAAAAAAAAATTAGCCTTGAGAAAGACCTAATGTAGGTCGAAACGTTGGCTTAATATAAATAAAAATACTTCAAAGAATTTGTCCAAACACCTGATTTAAACTACCCTAATCATTAAAACAAGATGGACGTTATATCAAAAAAGAATTACAAAGAAAAATGTTTCCAAAAAGCTACAGTTTGAGTTTGCAGAAGAAAAATGAAATAGTATTGTTGAAAAATAGAAATTCACGAAATTACAGGAAAAATCAAGAAAAACATTTTAAATAAAAGTAGAAGATCGGGAAAATGTGCATAAGACAATTTTAAAAACTATTGGGGTTGGTAAATTTTATTTTTGTTGAACAGGGGAACTTACAAAGTTAAAAGTTTAGATTTTATGGTATGTTTGAGGCTGAGGATGTTTGAGGACATTCAAATTTCCTCAGAAGGAAGTAAAATTTTGATTCTGTTGAGAAACTACAGAAAATTGCTAATTTTAACGTTAGAATTTTAGGGTTGTATTTACCAAAAATTTCCTCAAAATTGAGGTACAAACGAGAAAAAAAATCTCAAATAAGGATTATAGAGGATGAAATTTTGCAAAATAAATTTGCAATAACTTCTGTAGTTGACTGTGTAAAATTTCGAGATACAATTATAGGGTTGCGTTTAAGACTAATTTAATCAAAATTAAAGAAAAATCAAGGAAAATATTTCAAATAAAAGTTCTGGATCTGGAAATTTTGCGCAACAAAATTGTAAGAAATATTTGTGTTGATTGAAGAAAATTTCGATTAAATTTGTTTTTGTTGAACAACAGGAGAAAGTTGAAAAGCTTTGAAAGAATTGGTGAAACCCATCCTGCGTTATAGATAATCATACAAACTTAAAACAAACGGAACACAGTCTGAATATAAAAATATATTCAGCCTTTCCGGAGCTCTATAACAATTATTGAGTCTTTTTAGGAATACCAAAACAAATCTCACATGAAATTTGCAAGTTATTTTACAGCTTTCAGTCCACCTTCGTGGCACTCAACAGAAACCAAAAAAATAACATTGTTTTTCCATCTGTGGACATTCATAGAAGCAAAGCTGTGCTGATGTGAGATAAATCTCGAAACTCGTCCACAGATCGTCCACAGGCTATCCACTTAAGGTATCGGAAAGACATGATTTTAAAAACAATGTTATTTTTTATGGTTTTTGTTGAGTGCCACGAAGGTGGACTGAAAGCTGTAAAATAACTTGCAAATTTTATGTGAGATTTGTTTTGGTTGTCCTAAAAAGACTCAATAATTGTTATAGAACCCCGGAAAGGCTGAATATATTTATATATTCAGGCTGTGTTCCCTCTGTTTTAAAAAAAGTTTGAAGATTTTATGTATGTGTTTGGGGCTAATTTCCTCACAATTGTGGTAAAATCAATAAAAAAATTCCAAATTAAAAGTTAAAGATCAGGAAATCTTGCATAAGAAAATTGCAATAAATTTCGGAGTTGATTGGGAAAATTTGTATTTTGTTGCGAAACAGGAGAAAATTGCCAATTTTGATGTTAGAGCTATAATTGTCTTTGAGACCAATTTCCTGGAAATTAAACAGTAACCAAGGAAAATGATTCAAACAAAACTTGATAATCGGGAAATTTTGCTTAAGAAAATTGCAACAAATTTGGCAGTGGATTGGAGTAGAGAACATTTTCAGAAAATTTGAGTTTTGCTGAAAAATATCAAAATGGCGAAGTTTAACCCTTTTATTGCCGGAGGCCGATATATCGGCTATCGCTGGACTGGCGAAAAGTGGCAGAGCCGATATATCGGTCATCGCTGGAGTGGCGAAAAGTGCCAGAGCCGATAGACCTTGTAGTGCTTTACTATTCGGCATTCGGTTATCTTCTATTACAATTTGTGTTTAACACTCTATGAACGAAAATGGAGGAAAAATCAAGAAAAATGTTTCAAATAAATAAGTTGAAGCCGGGAAAATTTTACATAAATAAATTTCAAGAAAATCTTAGCTTGATTCGGGGAAATTTTGACAAAATTTGAGTTTTGCTGAAGAACCGAAGAAAATTGTAATGTTAGAATTGTGTTTCAGACTTATTTTCTGAAAATTGAGAGAAAATCAAGCAAAATGTTTCAAATATATGATGAAAGACAGGAAATTTTACAAAAGAAAATTGCAAAAAGATGTTGAGAAACAAAATTTCCCATTTTTATTTTAGAATATTAGGGTTGTATTAGAGACTAATTTTCTCAAAATTGAGGAAAAATCAAAGAAAACGTTAAGAATAAAAGCTAAAGAAAATTGTATGAAATTTTGGAGTTGCTGGAGTAGAATTTTTACGAAAATTAAATTTCGTTGAAATACAGAAGAAAATTGTAAAGTGTGATGTTAGAATTGTAGCGATCTTGGAAACACAATAATTAAAATTTGCAAATTAATTAAGCACAAATTTGTGCCTCCATAAAATTCAAACGCGAAATTACATGCAAATAAAATTTAATTGGCACATATGAAGTGTCAACAGCACGTACTTTTAATGTACCCGTAATAATTAACAACAACTCCCAAAACCAAAACGAATTTAAATTAATTGTTAATGTAAACTTTTGCACATTTACAAAGTGGTAACTTAACTGCGAGTATGTGCTCCCATAGCAAGAATAACGGCATTATAACGTTTTGGCATGCTTCGCAAAATTCTTCGAAGGTCTTGTTGTGGTATAGCGTCCCATTCTTCGTTAAGTTCAGCAGTTAGCTGCTGGATGGTCTGAGGAGGATGCGAGCGACCACGAACACGTCTGTCAAGCATATTCCAAACATTCTCTATGAGATTTAAATTAGGAGTTAACGCAGGCCACAGCATTGTTTGAATTTTCAGTTCTTGTAAGAAGTCTAGTATGTGGTATTGCGTTATCCTGCATTAACAAAAAACGACTTATTCTATATTCCACAGAGAAAACATGTTCAACATAGAGATTAGCATTAAGATTTCCAGTAATTACAACAAAGTCGGTTCTACTGTCGACAATAATCCCACCCCAAACCATAACTAAACTACCTCCAAATCTTTCGACTTCCTGGACAGTAGGAGCTGCGTAGCGTTCTCTTGAGCGTCTGCTAACACGTACTCTGCCAACGCAATGAGTAATACGGAACCTTGATTCATCCGTGAAGAGCACATACTTCCATTGTCGACGTTACCATGCGACATGTTCACGAGCAAAATTCATCCTTGCTAATCTGTGGCGTCGTGCCAAAGAGGGTTTTCGGACGGGTCGTATTGCCCTCAAATTTGATTCCCTCAACCTATTCCAAATTGTCTGGTCTGATACGTTGTCCTTGAGAGTCCAACAGAAACTTTATTGCGAAGACACGAAATCTGAAAAAATCGGTCTTTTTTGTAGTTGTTTTTCTTTTGCGACCTTGCCCACCGCGCCTGGCATATTGACCTCTATCCAAGTACCTGCTCCACGATCGCTGAATAACAGACAGGTTTACCTTGAAGTTTCTTGAAACTTGTCGAAAGCTTTCGCCATTTTCAATTAATTTTACAGCAGGCACAGCTTCCACTTCATTGAGATGCCTCATATTCAGTTAACATAAGTCAAACTGTCAGTTGCAAGCATTTTCGTCTGCATATTGATCTGAACAAGACCTAGTAGCCCTTTGAATCAAATTTGGGATATATTATTTCACTTTAGTTTTGGTATTTCTTGTAAATTATTACGGATACTCTGGAGTTTACGATGCTGTTAATTCCCTATGTGTCAATTAAGACAATTAAATAGAGCGTCTTTCAGGTGTTCTTAATTTTATTTGCATGTAATTTCCCATTTGAATTTTATCAGAGGCACAAATTAATGGCCCGCTAATTGTTTTGAGCAGCGTATATTTGTTTTTATATTCTGAAATTTGTATGATCTTATCAAGTTGAACAAACTCCCTGAAACCGAACACGTCACAATAGTAAAAATTGTCAGTTGAAACCGGAACAATCTTATATTTTGTTTAATAAACCTCCCTTCAATGATTCCACTACACAACGACATTTCCGATAATTCAACATACAATCTGATACCGTCCCAGTAACATTTTTATTCTTGTGAAATTCGAATTGGAAATTTTTCAGATTTTCCGGACGAAGGGAACATAAGGGCGCAGCGAAATAAAGGGTCTCGTAAAAAGGGACGCATTTGTATCGGGGCTTAAGTGGGCTCGAGCGGTGAGAAATAACAATAACTGCGAGGGTGCGGGGTTAAGATGACCCCGGGTCGCCGGATTTGTTTCACCGTTTGATGCCGCCCTGCTCGACGATCCCACAACAAAGCCGCTTGTTTGTCTTACAAAGCCTTGTAATAATGTATCACTAATACCTTCATAGAACATACCCATTAATAAGCTAGACAGACGCAAATAATACTAATCCTGTCTTGAGTTTTTAATATAATGCGAATTTTAAAATTAACTATAAAATAAATTGCATTTCATTTAAGAAAAGAAATCCTAATTTTTATCCGCTTATAATATAAAATATGATCTAGTATTATTACCCACATTCCGTCTTCGTTTCTCCCTGCTTCGGTTTGGCAAACTTCTCGAATAAATTCCAATAAGAAATCCGCATAAGTTTCCTGCGAGAATTAGCCGACGTAATTGCGATTTAACATTACACTTTAACACTAATAACACAAGGGAGAAAGAGAGAGTGAACGCACAAGACGTCTTTGCGAAAATTTCCTCCTTTTCCATTTCGCAGGAAGGAAAAACCTACATTTATCATAAGCAGCGAACTTTTAGTGCGTACTGGCACAGCATCACGTCGTGATTTACAATTAGACTTTTTTTGCTTAATGTATACTTACGTGAAGAATTTTTCTAGAAATTATGTTCGTTATGACTATAATTAAGTTAACTTAATTAACTTAACTTAATTAACAAAAGGCTCATTTAAAACGTAATATAATTCAGTGAATGAGAGTTGGAGAAGTTTTTATTATAGTTTGCGCCTTTAAATTATTAGAAATATTTCATGGGAATTAAGAAATTATTTATAAAGGTAATAAAGAGAAGAGAAAAATACTGTGCAGACTAGACAGACAAGACTAGACAGATAAGACTAGACAGACAACACTAAACAGACAAGATTAGACAGAGAAGACTAGACAGACAGGACTAGACAGACAAGACTAGACAGACAAGGCTAAACGGACAAGACTAGACAGACAAGACTAGACAGACAAGACTAGACAGACAAGACTAGACAGACAAGACTAGACAGACAAGACTAGACAGACAAGACTAGACAGACAAGACTAGACAGACAAGACTAGACAGACAGGACTAGACAGACAAGACTAGACAGACAAGACTAGACAGACAAGACTAGACAGACAAGACTAGACAGACAAGACTAGACAGACAAGACTAGACAGACAAGACTAGACAGACAAGACTAGACAGACAAGACTAGACAGACAAGACTAGACAGACAAGACTAGACAGACAAGACTAGACAGACAAGACTAGACAGACACGACTAGACAGATAAGACTAGACAGACAAGACTAGACAGACAAGACTAGACAGACAAGACTAGACAGACAACACTAGACAGACAAGACAAGACAGACAAGACTAGACAGACAAAACTAGACAGACAAGACTAGACAGACAAGGCTAGACAGACAAGACTAGACAGACAAGACTAGACAGACAAGACTAGACATACAAGACTAGACAGACAAGACTAGACAGACAAGACTAGACAGACAAGACTAGACAGACAAGACTAGACAGACAACACTACACAGACAAGACAAGACAGACAAGACTAGACAGACAAAACTAGACAGACAAGACTAGACAGACAAGACTAGACAGACAAGACTAGACAGACAAGACTAGACAGACAAGACTAGCCAGACAAGACTAGACAGACAAGACTAGACAGACAAGACAAGACTAGACAGACAAGACTAGACAGACAAGACTAGACAGACAAGACTAGACAGACAAGACTAGACAGACAAGACTAGACAGACAAGACTAGACAGACAAGACTAGACAGACAAGACTAGACAGACAAGACTAAACAGACAAGACTATTCTAAGACTAGACAGACTCTAGTCTTGTCTGTCTAGACAGAAAGGAGTAGACAGATAGGACTAGACACACAGGACTAGACAGACAGGACTAGACAGACAAGACTAGACAGACGAGACTAGACAGACAAGACTAGACAGACAACACTATGCAGACAAAACTAAACAGAGAAACCTAGACAGACAAGAGTAGACAGACAAAACTACACAGACAAGAGTTGACAGGCAATACTAGATAGGTAAGACTAGACAGTTAAAACTAGAAAGACAAGATTCGACAGAGCAAAGAAGACGTTATTCAACTTCAATGAATTAATTAGACTTAACTATTACTGTACTAAGTGTTACGTGTTATTTTGCTGGTGGTTTAGTAATTTGTGTAACAGAATAATTAACGTTTTGGGGGGCGGTTTTGCGTGGAGTAGCGGATGATGTAGTGGAAATTTTGCGAAAATTGGACTAGGGCTTCGGCGGAAACCTTTATCAATCAGTAAACCGCCAAATGACGCAAACCGGAATGGCGTGATAAAGGACTCCATCCATATCTTAGTAGACGTTCTGCAATTTCTTATCCTGAATAATTAGTCTTGTCTCATACACGCTTCGCGCACATCCCGAAATTCTTCCACCTCGGAATAATTCAAGAGCAAGAATTGATAAAATCTCTTGATTTATACAATTTGGTGGAAATTATTAAACAGTAACTAAGCAGATTTTTAGTTGAAAATTCGCTCTCTGCAGATCTTGGTTTCTATATAAGTTCAAATAAACTTCGTGTGCAATTAATAGAAGCAAACCGTGTATTATACTGCGTTTTGTTCGAAAGCTTATTGTTGTTTCGCTGTAAACTAACTGTTTACATTTTCACAAAACAGGGCCGTAATTGACTGCGCGTTGTTTGTTGTTGACTACAATTTTATTGCCAATGATCCCTATTTGCAAATATTACCTAAATTACACGACACCAAAACCGAGTGTAACTACTACACAGTCGATTTAGTATAAAACGATACAAATTAAACTACATTATCTAGTATTATGTCTCTATACAAATGTTAACCATTTTCTGTTTTCTTGCGTCTATTCCACGCTTAGATATAGCACCTATCGAAGACGAGGTTATCTAGTAAAAATATTTAGAAATTAATATAAGATGTTGAACCCACTATAGATATATCTATAGACTATATATAGTGGGTTCGATATTACCTCTGTTAACCTCTATTACCTCTGAAAAAAAAATCCGCGACGGCACATAATAATCCGCTTTTTAACCGCTCACGATTGTACAAAGAAAAAAATTCCCGCCCTTCCCATTTCCCGTGAAAATAGGGTACGGCTAACTTAACAAAAAGTTAGCGGTACCCATTCTAAAAATAATTATATGGAGAAAATAATTGCACCGGAATTATCCGCTTTTTATCCGCTAACAATTGTAAAATGAAAAAAATTTCCCGCACTTCCCATTTCCCGGGAAAATGGGGTCCCGCTAACTTAACAAAAAGTGAGCGGTACCCATTCTAAAAATAATTATATTGAGAAAATAATTGCACCAAAATTATCCTTTTTGATCCGCTAACGATTGTAAAAAGAAAAAAAAATCCCGCCCTTCCCATTTCCCGGGAAAATAGGATGCCGCTAACTTAACAGAACGTTAGCGGGACCCATCGCAAAAAATAATTATATTGAGAAAATAATTGCACCGGAATTATCCGCTTTTTATCCGCTAATGACTGTAAAAAGAAAAATATTTCCCGCCCTTCCCATTTCCCGGGAAAATAGGATCCCGCTAACTTTCTGTCAAGTTAGCGGGACCCATCGCAAAAAATAATTATATTGAGAAAATAATTGCAGCGGAATTATCCGCTTTTTATCCGCTAACGATTGTAAAAAGAAAAAAAAATCCCGCCCTTCCCATTTTCCGGGAAAATAGGATCCCGCTAACTTAACAGAAAGTTAGCGGAACCCACTCTAAAAACAAATATTTTGAGAAAATACATGCTCCGCAATTATCCGCTTTTTATCCGCAAACGAATGCCACGAGAAAAATAATTTCCAAACTTTTCATTTCCCGGAAAAATTGAGTTTTTTTTTCGCGTAATTCGTTTGTGTATGAAGTAAAAGTTATTAGGTGCTATCGCGGAGAAATAAAGATCGGGGACAAAATTTGCAGAGAGGTAATTTTGAAGAACAAAGAAAGAGAGGGGTGGCAATAGCTCAACTAACTAAAACTGCCCTCTCACCCCACCGTAGGTGGGAGGAAGGCAACCAAAAGAACATTTCATTTTTGAAAAGACCTAACATACCGCTTGCGTCTTTGAAAGTGCCTTAACATGCCGCTTGCAACCTTTGAAAGCTCCTAGCATGCCGCCCGCATCTTTGAAAGGCCCTAGCATTTCGCCGCTGCGCCGATGCCTTTTTGAAGGGGTCAATAGAAATAACGTGTGACGATTCGGTCGGGGAAAAACAAAAACATTTAGACTACACCCCATTCCGAAATCCGCTATCTATTTCCGGGTTGGAATGAATACGATGGGTTTCATGAATCACCGATACCTTTGATGGATACGAGGAATCGTGTCAGCCCGAAATTACTTATTTATTCTCGTTGCGATTAAGCTTTCACTATAGAATTGTTTTCAGAGGTTTATCAGAATTTTAACAGAACTTAATAAATCAAATTTTCCTCTAAATTATCGTAGATTCTTCTCTTCTTCCTCAGTATCTACCCCTTTCTATCTTTGTTCTTTAAAATTAACTCACAGCAATTTTATCCTCGGTATCCTTATTTCTTAGTATTTTTGAGTGAAAAAAAAATCCCGAATTTTCCCGGGAAAGTCTCGCGGCATTCGTTTACGGATTAAAAGCGAATAATTCCGGTGCAATTATTTCCTCAATATAATTATTTTTAGAATGGGTCCCGCTAACTTCTTGTTAAGTTAGCGGGATCCTGTTTTCCCGGGAAATGGGAAGGGTGGGAATTTTTTTTCTTTTTACAATCGTTAGCGGGTAAAAAGCGGATAATTCCGGTGCAATTATTTTTTCAATATAATTATTTTTAGGATGGGTCCAGGTAACGTACTTTTAAGTTAGCGGCATCCTATTTTCCCGGGAAATGGGAAGGGCGGGATTTTTTTTCCTTTTTACAATCGTTAGCGGATAAAAAGCGGTAAATTCCGGTGCAAATATTTTCTCAATATAATTATTTTTAGAATGGGTACCGCTAACTTTTTGTTAAGTTAGCGGAACCCCATTTTCCCGGGAAATGGGAAGAGCGGGAAATTTTTTTCTTTTTACAATCGTTAGCGGATAAAAAGCGGATTATTATGTGGCGTCGCGGATTTTTTTTTCCGAGTTGGTTCTGCCAACTTAACAGAGGTATCGATATTTTATATCAATTTCTACAAATTTAACCAAAAATCCCCACTTTAAGTTATGGAGCGATTCAATAAGGTTATCTAGCTTTGCGATTATATATAAGTAGTTATTTGTCGTTAAATTACTGCTTGATTAAGTTCGATTAAGATTAATTTGGCTGGATATGTTTGTTTAAAGGAAGGATTTTTATTTAATTTGTTGTTGTGATATAAAATGTAATTGTTTTGCAGAACAAATAAATAAATAAATTCATTTTATGGTAATCCGTAATCCAGAGGGGGCTTAACGGCAACAAACACTGGTGTAATTATCATAATCCCGCCGAATTTCGGATATTAAAACGCGGAGCAATCCGAAAATTTAAATCGTTCAGGACAAATAAAATTTCCAAAATATGAGAAAATCGATAAAGGAATTTGATTAGCAATGTAACTAACATGTTAAAAACATTATATTTACAATTAGCGCGTCACTAATTTGTTCCTCCATGAAATTCAAACGGGAAATTGCATGCAAATAAATTGGTACATATGGAATTCTCAGCATTACGCACTTTTAAAGTAAGTACCCGTAATAATTAACAACTACCAAAAACATAGCGCAAAATTAATTGTTGATGTAAACTTTTGTACATAAAGTGGTAACTTAATAACGAGTATGTGCTCCCATAGCAGGAATAACGGCATTACACCGTCTTTTTAAATACCGCAAGATCTTCTTGTGGTATAACGTCCCATTCTTCAATAAGAGCCGCCGTTAGCTGCTGGATGGTATGACGACCACGAACACGTCTGTCGAGCATATCCCAAACATGCTCTGTAAGATTTAAATCAGGACTTAACGCAGGCCACACCATTGTTTGAATTTCCAGTTCTTGTAGGAAGTCTAAAGCGATTCACGCAGTATGTGGTCTTGTGTAATCCTGCATAAACAAAAAAAATTGGACCTATTCCTTATGCCACAGGGACAACATCTTCTCCAAATGCAATGTCATCATAGAGATTAGGTTAAGATTTCCTGGAATTACAACAAGGTCGGTTCTACTGTAGATTCTAATCCCACCCCAAAACACAACTGAACCACCATCAAATCTTTCGACTTCCTGGACAGTAGCAGCTGCGTAACTTTTTTTGGGCGTCTGTAAACACGTACTCGGCCATCGCAACGAATAATACGGAACCTTGATTTCTCCGTGAGGAGCACAGACTTCCATTGTTGAAGTTGCAATACGACATGTTCACGAGCAAAATTCATCCTTGCTATTCTGTGGCGTCGTGTCAAAGAGGGTTTTCCGACGGGTCGTCTTGCCATCAAATTTGATTCCCTCAACCTATTCCTAAATGCCTGGTCTGATATAGTGACTCCATGCGTTGTCCTGAGTGAAATTAAGAGGTCTTTCGCCGTAGAAACTCTGTTGCGGAGACTCGAAATCAGCAAAAATCGGTCTTGATTTCTTAAAGATGTTTTTCTTTTGCGACTTGCTCACCGCGCTTGATATATTCCACCTGTGTACTCTGTACCTGTGCCACAATCGCTGAATAACAGACAGGCTTACGTTGAAGTTTCTAAAAACTTGTCGAAGGCTTTCGCCATTTTCAATTAATGTTATAGCACGAACAACTTCCACTTCGTTGGGATGTCTCATTTTCACTTGACTGAAGTCAAACTTTCAGTTGCAAATATTTTCAACTGTATATTGATCTGAAGAAGACCTTCCTAGCTCTATGAATCAAATTTGGGATACTTCTTCTTCTTTCGAATAGGTCCACTTTGGACCACGCTTGTTCAACTGTTGGGCTTTGATCTTTGCCCAGTATTGTCGCATCTTCTGCCGGTGTAACTCCTTTCTCTCTTCTGTCGAGGGGGTACCTTTCCTTCGGGGGTTTTCCTGAAATGCACGGACTTCCTTCAGGGTGCGTCTCACAGGCTATCTGTTTTGGAGATCTGTTATTCCCAGTTCTTTAATATCCTTCTCGGTTTCTGTTAACCAAGTGGTACGAACCTTTTTGTTTTGCTAGAAGGTGAACAGACGGTTGGTTAGTCGGAAAGCTACCTTTCTTTTCCTTGCACAGTCAGAGAGCATCTCAATATGTTCGTAGAGCTCAGAGTTATGCCGCCATCGGAATTCCCCATCTTCCTTTAACGGGCCTAGGATCTTCCTGAGGATTCTCCTCTCTCTGATTTCCAATTTCTCTACTAGACCTCTTCGGTTCAAGGAAAGACACTCCATGGCATACAGGGCTTCTGGTCGTTAGACCGATGGCACTACACATCAGTCTTGCATCAGTCTTTAAGTTTCAGGTTGCGTGGCAGGCATTTCTTGTTGTAAGTGTTCTTAGTCAGTCGATAGGCTAGTTCTAACTTGTTGACTCTCTTAGATAATGATGTTGTTTCCATGCTCTACTAACATCTCTCTGTTTGCTTCTCTGATGTTGGTGAAGAATTCTGTTTTCTCCAGCGACACTTGAAGACCCACTTTAGCCTGTTTTCTGAAGCAGTGTACCTGCATTGTTGCCATCTCAAGAGAATCAGCAAACAGTGCCATGTCATCTGCAAAGGCCAGGCAATCTACAAACAGTCCATCGTTCTTACGTCCCATGTAGATACCAGTCTGAGCACCCAAATTGATCAGTTCCTTGCGCCATTCTTTCATAATCTTTTTAAGAACACAGTTAAAGAGAAGTGGGAAAAGTTCACCTCCTTGTCTCACTCCAGTTTTTATTTCGACGCTTTCTGAAATGTCGCCTCTAAATTTAACCTTGGAATGGGTGTTGGTCAAAGTTTCTGAGATGAAATTTGGGATACATTATTTCACTTTAGTTTTAGTAGTTCTTGTTGATTATTACGGATACTCCGGAAGTATACGATGCGGATAATTTCTTGTGTCAATTATCCGTTAAGGTCTTTCTACCGGCCGGAGCGGCCTGGCGCACTTTTAACTTATTTTTACATATTACAATACATTATTATTAAGAATTATTACATAAGGTTAGAATAATATTTCGAGGAAACGCCTTTTAGTAATCAGTGTAATCACCTACAACTATGAAAAGAAATGATATTAGTTTTAAAAAAAGCATTATGTTTTAAAAATTTCACAATTTTTTACATTTTTACAAAAAAACTCCGCTAGACTCCTTAGACCTGCAGCAGTGGCCTGGAGTGACGGCATGTCAGAACTTGGATTAAGCTTAAAAACAAGACAAGCCCTTAGAATAATCGGCTGCTAATCAAGACGCATTTTTTATGATAAAGATTATTGGGATATTGTTTACTGCTGGGCATCTGAAATCTTCTAATGTGAGTATTATCTGTCTATGGAGCAAATAATATGGACCACCAATTTTTGGAGCAACTTTCTCTAAGAACAGATTCCAGGAAAGGATTTATATATGAAATTTGCCCCCGCGGAGATTTCTCTTCGCACTTTGGGGATCGTTTAGGTACCAAATAAAAATAATTCAGTCAAAATTTGAGCTCTTTATCTCGAGTCGCTATCGAGATATTAAAAAAACTGGTTTTTGGATTTCATTTTTTTTCCATAGTAAAATTGAATTTTAATAAACGCCGATTTTTTTCCAAATACTTACTAGTAAAAGGCATCAAACAAAATATTTTATTAGATTTAAGTTTTACTATGAAAAAAAAAAAAAAAATCTATAAAATAGGTTTTTTTGAATATCTTGATAACGGCTTGAGATAAAGAACTCAAATTTTGTCAGAATTATTTTTATTTGGAACCAAAATGAACCCCAAAGTACGAAGAGAAAACTCCGCAGGGGCAAATTCCATATACATACCCGGCTGGCTATATCCTGTGTAAATTTATTAGATTTCATTATAAAGAATCCAGATCACAAGGGCGTGCAAAGGATAAAGGCCGATTCTCATATACGCGACACTCAGCTACGCGACATCGGCAGTCAAATAATGATTACATTGTTTTAAACGACACTGGCGACACTAACACAGAGTCAAAGACGCCGCGACATAGCGATATATTATGCACTATGGAAATTTATGAGGCGCCATTCAAGGCGCCAGTGCGCTGCGTGTCGCTGCGCTCGAATGGCGCCTCATACAATTTCATAGTGCATAATGCTATCGTTATGTCGCTGCGACAGTATCGCTGCGTTAGTGACTCCAGAGCAGGAAGTCTACGTTAAATAGGCACGTTCTCACTATAACTACGCGACGTGCCCATTTAAAACAATGTAATCATTATTTGACAGGCGATGTCGTACGACGTCGCGTAGCTGAGTGCCGCGCATATTGGCATCGACCTTAACCTTGCACCTATTAGAGAACTGTGGGATCGAATGAATAATAATTTTTGAAAAATTCTACATGCCATCATGTAATCTGACTGGAGATGAGAATTTTTTTGGTTTTGTCGGAAAATTTCCATTCAAGCAATACATGCCGTCAAAACCAGAAAAATATGGAATAAAAATATTTTGGCTAAACGATTCTGAAACAGAATACCCACTAAAAGGAATTCCATATTTAGGAAAAGAGGGAAATCAACGTGCCACCAACCTGGATGAAAATATCGCACAAGATTTATGCTCTCCATATTACGGTACAAATAGAAACATAATGTGCGACAATTTTTTTACCACCAAACAATTAGCTCTGAATTTGAAGAGTACGGTACTAAAAAATATAGTATTTATCCCCCAAAATTTTCATGCGAAACGTTCTCGAGAACAATTTTTGGAGTTACAAAAAAATCTCACGTTAGTGTCTTAATAGTATACTACGTAATGAGAGTTGTAAAAAGCATAGTTATTCGTAATTCGTTAATCGTAAAAATTCGTAATTCCACGAATTATGTACTATACTTTATCTGCGGCTACACTAAATTGTTTCTGTTTAATAAGAAAAATATGTTGATGCAACACCTTCGACCTTATTTAAGTTGATTAAGTTGAAATACACTCATAATGGTTACATACATTTTTATTTAGTACTTATTTGTAGTTTTCGTTAAATTTAAACGTGAAAAAACGAAATTAATGACAGCTTCTATGTGAATGATGTGACTTTAATGATTGTTTGGAAATCACAGAGTACTATATCTATAAATAGTATCAACGTGCAGCTCTCAACCAATCAACGAATCGTAAACCAAACGTTCATGGGTGATTTCGAATTATTACATAACATTAATCGCGGATTGTTACATATGTGTGTGGTATGATGTATTTACATAGTTCACGAACTGTACAATAATGGGCATTTACAAAAGTGGTCGTAGATAAAAGTATATACGTTTCCAAAAAAAGGAAAATCTGTCATTTTATTATCAGCAATGCATCATAGAGATGCGATCACGGAAAATAAGAGAAAACCGGAAGTGATTAAGTGATTAAGACGATAGGCGGAAACGAAAGACAGATCTTATCGACAAGATGATCAAAACTTGTAAAAGAAAGACAAATAGATGGCCTGTTGCATTTTTTTATGAACATTTTAGACATAATTTTATTGGGTGCATATATTACATACACAAACGTTAATAAAAATTGGAATTCGAAAAAAAGACAAAAGAAATACTTTTCTAAAGGAAGTTAGTGAGGCCCTAATTTCACCGCATTTACAGCGACGACAGAATAAAAATTTACGAAGTAAGGGTTTGACGGAAAGTATTTATTCTCTGCAAGAAAATCCTGCTCATTCTTCTGCAGCTGCTCCAGGAAAGAAACTGTGAAAGTGGTGAGTGCTGATGAAAGGAGTATTCCAATATTGTATATGTTACAGTCAAAGCGTTAACTCAGTCGATGTATACAGTCACTGGTAAAAGCATACATTAACTGAATCGTTCAAAATATACAGAAATTAATTTATGAATATTACATAGAGTTAAAAATCACCTATAACTATATTAACAGAAACTATTTCTACAATGAAGTAGTTGAATTTTATTTTAAATAGGTTAGTTAATTTATAATAACTAAAATTTAGTAATTATAATAATATAAGTGAATTAATTTAAAGGTATTAGTTTTTTTCCTTGTTAACATAATATGCATAATTTTTACATTTTAAGATTAGAAAATAAAAACCACATTCAAACTAATGCCCCGCCGTGAAAGTATTCATTATCGCGGTGTTGTATACTTTAATTGGGTATATTACGCATCTTTATTTTACAATCGATACTTTGTCAAAAAATATACGTAGAAGTATACATTGACTGGTGGATGTATACACTAGCTGAATTTTATACTTCAACTGTAACATATACATTGTAAAAGAATACTTGCAATAGTCATTCAAATATCATATGTAAATTAATAGGAAAATTAAGTTAGAAAGTGTTTTATTTTTAAACATTATGCGAAAAAATTGATTTATTTTGTTTATCTCACATAATAATATACAAAATTTGTAACTATTTTACAAAAACATTTACTAAACAAAAATAGAATGAAAAAGAACCAAAAATCTAAGATGCATTTGAAAAATAATTATATAATTACATTGGTATTGCACTAAATTGTCACTGGTCGCTCAGGCCGCTAGGAGCAGGATGACTGACTACCAGGTAGTATGACTTTAACGGTTAAAACAATTAAATATATAAAGATAACATAAAGTTGAACAAACTCCCTGAAACAGAACAAGTCACAATAGTAGAAAATGCCAGTTGAAACCTGAACAATCGTATATTTTGCTTAATAAACCTCCCTCCAATGATTCAACTACACAACCAAATTTGGAAAAATTCAATATACAATCTTCCCAAGTAACTTCAACCCCAGTAACCTTTTTATTCTTGTGAAATTCGAATTGGAAATTATTCCGATTTTGTAGTTTTTGTTAATTATTACGGCTACTTTAAAATTACATTATTATAAGCTATTTAATATTTTCATTTAATTAAGTTAAAACTGAAACGTGAATTAACTCATTTATTAGATTTAGAATTAAAAGCTGATCCTACATTTTCGTCAAATACACTGCTCAAAACAATTAGCAGGTCACTAATTTGTTCGTCCATAAAATTCAAACAGGAAATTATATGCAAATAAAATTAAGAACATCTCAAAGATGCTCTATTTATTTGTTTTGATGCAGACACCTCCATATGTGTGAATTAAAATAATTAAATAGAGCATCTTTGAGATGTTCTTAATTTTATTTGCATATAATTTCCTGTTTAAATTTTATGGACGCACAAATTAGTGACCTGCTAATTGTTTTGAGCAGTGTATTTGACGAAAATGTAGGATCAGCTTTTAATTCTAAATCTAATAAATGAGTTAATTCACGTTTCAGTTTTAACTTAATTAAATGAAAATATTAAATAGCTTATAATAAGCTTTACTTAATACAAATTTTTTTATCTTAAGTTTTATCTTAACAATTATAAACATAATACTTAAAGTTAGATAACCACATTTCTGGAATTAGACTATTTTATAACAAATATGTCTTGGATTAAAAATGCGTGCAAGCTATTATTCTATGCAGACTGGAAATAAACCGTCAAAAAGCGTTCGGAGTTAAAGACGAAAGTATTGCTGAAACTAGTCAGAATCGTCATTTTGAGGTTATGTTAATAATTTAGAATCGTGAAAATGTAGGCGAAAACGTGTTGGATAGCACAAATTTCTAGCAAAAACCATGATTTAAACATAAGTTTGTCTACACTAAACCCAATTTATTCTGAACTAACTTGGAATTTTTCTTACAACAGGATAAAATCATGTGAAAACTAGTCTGTTAATATCTTAGTATAGAAATGTACATACCGAATTTCAACCAGTAAAAACGTTCAGAACCTTAAGGACACTTTGAATGTACTAAGTTTCCACTAATATAATCATTGCCCCGCACTAAATACTTCAAAAACCTTTTTAAGTTCTCTTCCTGCAATGTTTACAACTCCAACACGGACATCTGTCAGATTCAAAGCAAAAACTAATAGCTTCATACAGCGCTGCCAACTTAATTTCAGCCAATGAATTAATTTTTTATTGGCATTTTTACGCTGGACCGGTGCCTTCAAAGAAATTGGAGTTCCCTTTCGTAGTAAAAATTAGTTCGAGAAACTTGGAATAACTTTTGACTGTTTCGGCGGATTTTCGCAAAATTTTCGGCGATTGTTAGATGAAAGATCGCGGTATTTACAAACGCCCCCCAGTATTTTGCGAAATAAACCAAAAGGTTAAAGGCCGATTCTCATATACGCGACACTTAGCTATGCGACGTCAAGCGACATCGCCTGTCAAATAATGATTACATTGTTTTAAATGGGCACGTTCTCACTATGGATACGCGGTAGCAACGCGACGTGACCATTTAAAACAATGTAATCATTATTTGACATTCGATCTCGCACGACGTCGCGTAGCTGAGTGTCGCGCATATGGGAATCGACCTTAATAATTTAAATAAACGTTTATTAGGGATAATTTTCGAAAATTTCGCAAACATTTTCGCCAAATTATACCACAGCACTATTTAGACAATTTAAGTGGGAATCTAAATCTGTTCAAAATTTCCAAACAGCTTGCTCTGTTTTCCCACAATTTCTATTCAAACACAACTCTAAATGTAACGGTAGTTCACCGCCGAATTTCACATTTTTTCGCAAAAATTAATCTATTAACCATCCTCAAATCACCCAGCAAGATTCGTCAATATGCTAACTAATAAATAATCTATTAAGATTTGTTTAAATGTTGACAGAAATCAAGATAGATATCTTCTCTGTCTAGTCTTGTATATAGTCTTGTCTGTTTAATCGTGTGTATACAATCTCGTCTGTCTACTCTTGTCTGTTTAGTCTTCTCAGTCCACTCCTGTCTCTCTGTCTATTTAAAAATTCTGTTCTCGATTATTAAAGATTTTACCTCTGAAGGCTAATAGAGTTCGGGGTGTATTTCTCGTACAAGGGTGCGAGCAAAAAATCGGAAATGTCATATCTGGAGAACATAATTATTGCAAGAATATCGAGTTGGTTAAATCTTGTTTGCTCGATTATTATAGATTTCGCCTCTTATAGCTCATTCCGTTCGGGGTGAGTTTTTCGCACAAAGGGTTCAGTTAGCGAATTCGCTCTAGGTACTTGAAAAGCACATAAATAGCACATAAGTGTAGTGCTAATTTGGTATCGGTATCTGAATTTTTCGGATGGGTGGGTGCTAGCTTGACTGTTGAGCTTGAAAGTTAGCACCCCCGCTAGTAAATTTTGATTGTTTCATTGAAGGCTTCGAGCACAAAAATCGCGATTGCGGCACATAATCAGCACATAAAGAGCACATAATTCTGGGGTTATCAAATTTTAATTTGGAAGAGGTGGGGGTACCAGCTTTATAGACGTATTCTTGTCTATATAGGCACTGTCTGTCTAGTCTTGTTTGCTTAGTCTTTGCTGTCTAGTTTTGCCTGTCTAGTCTTGTCTGTTTAGTCTTGTCGGTCTAGTATTGTCGGTCTAGTCTTGTCTATCTAGTCTTCTCTGTCTAGTCTTGTCTATCATGTTCGTGTCCATCACCTACCTCGACGAGTGAAGCACGGCCGACCAGAGATAAATAAAAATAAAACGAACTGTCTACCGCTCACTAAAGCATCTTCACTTGCGGACGACACGTCAGAACCAGAACCTGACCTCAAAAAGACCTTGGCCAGGACTAAAACCAAAGGACGAGAAAGAGGAAGACTTAGAAAACAGGGTCATACTACGTTTATAAAAAAAAAAACAAATAACCCGCTTCTATAATTTCCTAGTTGTTTTCTATAATGAGATGTATTATGTTTATTATGTTATTGCTCATCTCTTATTTTCTAAAAGTTGTTTTCTGAAAGTGTTAACAAAGACATTTTCGCCGATAAACCACAGCATTAAGGCCGATTCTCATATACGCGACACACAGCTACGCGACGTCACACGAAATCGCCTGTCAAATGATGATTACATTGTTTTCAACGGAGGGTTTTTGAAAATGAAAGGAATGAACGACGAAAAAGCAGAGGAATTGATCGCTCTTATGTTGAACTGTATGACTTACAAAATAAAAATTACAGTAATCAACATAGGTTAGTAGATCTAATTTGAAAAGAAATTTCTTTAAAATTAGACTCGTAAGAACAGACTCTTGTAATTGTTTGAAGAGAGTATGGAATTCTCCTTCTACTAGTCTTGTTCTTAAGATCCGATGCACCCAATATTTTCTTTTGCTTTTCTTTTCTTTTAATTTCTCATTTTGATAACACATGGCTAAGACGAAAAAACCATAATCGGAACTTGACATTTTGAAAATATAACTTAACCTGAAATGTAGAGAAACTACAGATTTGACATTGGCAGCAAATAATCGCGTAGCTGAGTGTCGTATATATGAGAATACCTAGCAACGACGTGAGAATTCGCGACAGTTCATTGTGTAAAGTCGCGTAGATGAGTGTCGCGTATATGAGAATCGGCCTAAAAGTCGGAATTCAGCGCGCTGTCGCTGAAAGTTTGGAAAGTTTGTTTGTGATTCGAATGACGGATTGTGTCAAAAACGTGTCAAAGGCGTGTAAATGTAGCGAAACTACAGATTTGACATTTGCAGCAAATAATCGCGTAGCTGAGTGTCGCATATATGAGAATGCCTAGCAGCGACTTGACAATTCGCGACAGTTCATTGTGCAACGTCGCACAGATGAGTGTCGCGTATATGATATTTCAGGTTAAGTTATATTTTCAAAATGACCAGTTCGTCAAGTTCCGATGATGATTTTTTCGTCGTAGCCATGTGTTACGAAAATGAGAAATTGAAAGAAAAGAAAAGGAAAAGAAAATATTGGGTGCATCAAGATTGGTCTTAATTACAACAAGATTACTTCTACTTACTAGTCTACTTACTAGTCTCATTCAATTTTAAAGAAAGTTTTCTCCAAATTAGATCTTTCTTTTGTTGATTACTGTAATTCTTATTTTGTAAGTCATACAGTTCAACATAATCAGCCACAAGAGCGATCAATTCCTCTGCTTTTTCGTCGTTCATTCCATTCATTTTCAAAAACATGCCGGTTTTGACACAATCCGTCATTCGATTCACAAACAAACTTTCCAAACGTCAAGCGATGTACGACAAAACGTAAAAGAATGCTCACGAAATAATCCCAGCGACAGCGCGCTGAACTCCGACTTTTAGCAACTGTCGCGTAGCCATAATGAGAACGTGCCCATTGAAAACAATGTAATCATTATTTGACAGGCGATTTCGTGTGACGTCGCGAAACTGTGTGTCGTGTATATGAGAATCGGCCTTTATACAGAGCTACAATCGCTCCATGCATATACTTAGGTATAGGAATAATGGCACAAAAATCTACCCCTGCCAACATTATGACACAGTGGGTTAATTGTATACAAATTAATTTTGGAAAGTCTAAAGCTGCTTCGTCCGCCCTCTCAGAAAAACTCTACAGAAAACGAGACAGCATACAGACAGCTTTTATTCAGGAACCACACGTCGTACGAAGAAGAATCCCGGGTTTCGCCAGCATAAAGTAATTCACGGAAGTGACACCGATAACAGCAATGTTAAAACCACTATTATCATCACAGACCCCCGGATAAGTATTATATTTATGGCCAAACATAGTTCTAGTATACTCAGTCGTGCAATTAATCTGTGTTAACTCTATTTTTTTTGCTGTGTCCGTTGATATGCCTCCTCATACTAACAATAAGCCTGAAGATGACCTAAACACATTTAAAACTGTTATTAGTGAATTATCCCCAAAGGTGAGGTACTTATTGCTGGGGATATTAACTCCAAATCATTCAGCTGGGGCAGTAAGATGGAGACAGTTTTTTCAGATCTACACCTTCAAATTCCAAATAGCGGAACCGAACCTACTTTCTGCGGGCATAGTGGGTCCAGCGTTATAAACGTCACCCTCGTAAGCAATCTGTTGAGCAGGAAGATTGATGATTGACACATTCCGAAATAGATTAGTACATCAAACCATAAATATATCTGCTGGTCAATAGGGCCATAGGGTTAGAGGGTAAGATACCCGAAAGTCTCCGTGGCTACTGGAGGGCTGGAACCATTTCAATGATACAGTACTCAAATACATAAATGATATTTCGCCAAACATAGACGAGTAACATTACACCTCAAGACATATAGACAAGAAAGATAATACATCCCACCCCAAAACATAACTGAAACACCTCCAAATCTTTCAACTTCCTGGACAGTAGCACCTGCGTAGCTTTCTCCTGCGCGTCTGTAAACACGTAATTGGCCATCGCAACGAATAATACGGAACCCTGAATCAACCGTGAAGAGTACATACTTCAATTGTAGAAGTTGCCATGCGACATGTTCACGAGCCAAATTCATCCTTGTTATTATGTGGCGTCGTGTCAAAGAGGGTTTTCGGACGGGTCAGCTTGCTCTCAAATTTAATTCCCTCAACCTATTCCGAATTGCCTGGTCTGATACAGTGACCCCATGCGTTGTCATTAAGAGGTCTTTAATAAAAATTAAGAGGTCTTTCGCTCTAGAAACTCTGTTGCGGAGACTCGAAGTCAGTAAAAATCGGTCTTGATTTTGAGTTGTTTTTCATTTGCGACTTGCTCACCGCGCCTGGTATATTGACATGCATATGGTATATTGATGCTTGGTGGTATATGGTATATTGCGCCTGGTATATTAACATGTACCGTTTCCAGAATCGCTGAATAGCAGACAGGGTTACGTTGAAGTTTCATGAAACTTGTCGAAGTCTTTCGCCATTTTCAATTAATGTTATAGCACCAACAACTTCCACTTAATTGAGATGCCTCATTTTACTTAAGTAAAACTATCAGTTGCAGAGATTTCGGACTGTATATTAATCTGAACAAGGCCTCTTCGAATCAAATTCGAGATACATTACCTCACTTTAGATTTGGTAGTTCTTGTTAATAATTACGGATTCTCCGGAAGTATAAGATGCTGATAATTCCCTATGTGTCAATTAAAACAATTACAAAGAGCGTCTTTCAGATTTTATTTGCATGTAATTTCCCGTTTGAATTTAATGGAGGCACAAATTAATGACCTGCTAATTGTTTTGAGCAGTGTATTTGACGAAAATTTATAATAAGCTTTTGATTCTAATTCTAATAAATTAGTTAATTCACGTTTCAGTTTTAACTTAATTATAAGCTTAACTTAGTATATAAAAATTTAACCTAAGTTTTAACAATAATAAACATAATACTTAAGGTTAGATAACCACATTTCTAGATTTAGACTATTTTATAACAAATATGTCTTGGATTAAAGATGTGCGCAAGCTATTATTCTATGCAGAATGGAAATAAACCGTCAAAAATCGTTTCGAGTTAAAGAGGAGAGTTTTGACGAAAATGACGCTTGTGACTATCATTTTGAGGTTATGTTAATAATTTAGAATCGTGAAAAAGTAGACTAAAACGTGTTGGATTGCACAAAAACCATGATTTAAACAACATGAGCTAAACAACAAGTTTATCTACACTAAACCCAATTTAGTCTGAACTAACTTGAAATTTGTCTTACAATAGGATAAAATCATGTGTAAACTAGTCTGTTAATATCTTAGTATAGAAATGTACATACCGAATTTCCCCCAGTAAAAACGTTCAGAAACCTTAAGGACACTTTGAATGTACTAAGTTTTCACTAATATAATCACTAACCCGCACTAAATACTTCAAAAACCTTTTTAAGTTCTCTTCCTGCAATGTTTACAACTCCAACACGGACATCTGTCAGATTCAAAGCAAAAACTAATGGCTTCATACAGCGTTGCCAACTTAATTTCAGTCATTGCATTAATTTTTTATTGGCATTTTTACGCTGGACCGGTGCCTTCAAAGAAATTGGAGTTCCCTTTCGTAGTAGAAATTTGAATGATTTGGAAGGGTTCGAGAAACTTGGAATAACTTTTGACTGTTTCAGCGGATTTTCGCAAAATTTTCGGCGTTTGTTAGATGAAAGATCGCGGTATTTACAAACGCCCGCCAGTATTTTGCGAAATAAACCTAAAAGTTAAAGGCCGATTCTCATATACGCGACACTCAGCTATGCGACGTCACGCGACATCGCCTGTCAAATAATGATTACATTGTTTTAAATGGGCACGTTCTCACTATAGATACGCGGTAGCAACGCGACGTGCCCATTAAAAACAATGAAATCATTATTTGACATTCGATGTCGCGTAGCTGTGTCGCGCATATGGGAATCGACCTTAATAATTTAAATAAACGTTTTTTAGGGATAATTTTCGTAAATTTCGAAAACATTTTCGCCAAATTATACCACAGCACTATTTAGACAATTTAAGTGGGAATCTAAATCTGTTCAAAATTTCCAAACAGCTTGCTCTGTTTTCCCACAATTTATATTCAAACACAACTCTAAATGTAAGGGTAGTTCACCGCCGAATTTCACATTTTTTCGCAAAAATTAATCTATATTAACCCATCCTCAAATCACCTAGCAAGATTCGTCAAAATGCTAACTAATAAATAATCTATTAAGATTTGTTTAAATGTTGACAGAAATCAAGATAGATATCTTCTCTGTCTAGCCTTGTATATAGTCTTGTCTGTTTATTCGTGTGTATACAATCTCGTCTGTCTACTCTTGTCTGTTTAGTCTTCTCAGTCCACTCCTGTCTCTCTGTCTATTTAAAATTTCTGTTCTCGATTATTAAAGATTTTACCTCTGAAGGCTAATACAGTTCGGGGTGTATTTTTCGTACAAGGGTGCGAGCAAAAAATCGGAAATGTCATATCTGGAGAACATAATTATTGCAAGAATATCGAGTTGATTAAATCTTGTTTGCTCGATTATTATAGATTTCGCCTCTTATGGCTCATTCCGTTCGGGGTGAGTTTTTCGCACAAAGGGTTGAGTTAGCGAATTCGCTCTAGGTACTTGAAAGCACATAAATAGCACATAATTGTAGTGCTAATTTGGTATCGGTTTCTGAATTTTTCGGATGGGTGGGTGCTAGCTTGACTCATAAGTTAGTACCCCCACTAGTAAAATTTGATTGTTTCATTGAAGGTTCGAGCACAAAAATCGCGATTGCGGCACATAATTAGCACATAAAGAGCACATAATTCTGGTGTTATCAAATTTTAATTTGGAAGAGGTGGGGGTGCCAGCTTTATAGACCTATTCTTGTCTATATAGCACTGTCTCTCTAGCCTTGTCTGTTTAGTCTTGGCTGTCTAGTTTTGCCTGTCTAGTCTTGTCTGTTTAGTCTTGTCGGTCTAGTATTGTCGGTCTAGTCTTGCCTATCTAGTCTTCTCTGTCTAGTCTTGTCTATCATGTTCTTGTCCATCACCTACCTCGACGAGTGAAGCACGGCCGACCAAAGATAAATAAAAATAAAACGAACTGTCTACCGCTCACTAAAGCATCTTCACTTTCGGACAACACGTCAGAACCAGAACCGGATCTCAAAAAGACCTTGGTAAGGACTAAAACCAAAGGACGAGAAAGACTTAGAAAACACGGTCATACTACGTTTATATAAAAAAAACAAATAACCCGCTTTTATACTTTCCTAGTTATTTTCTATAATGAGATGTATTATGTTTATTATGTTATTGCTCATCTCTTATTTTCTAAAAGTTGTTTTCTGAAAGTGTTAACAAAGACATTTTCGCCGATAAACCACAACATTAAGGCCGATTCTCATATACGCGACACACAGCTACGCGACGTCACACGAAATCGCCTGTCAAATAATGATTACATTGTTTTCAACGGAGGGTTTTTGAAAATGAATGGAATGAACGACGAAAAAGCAGAGGAATTGATCGTTCTTATGTTGAACTGTATGACTTACAAAATAAAAATTACAGTAATCAACATAGGTTAGTAAATCTAATTTGAAAAGAAATTTCTTTAAAATTAGACTCGTAAGAACAGACTCTTGTAATTGTTTGAAGAGAGTATGGAATTCTCCTTCTACTAGTCTTGTTCTTAAGATCCGATGCACCCAATATTTTCTTTTGCTTTTCTTTTCTTTTAATTTCTCATTTTGATAACACATGGCTAAGACGAAAAAACCATCATCGAAACTTTTGAACATTTTGAAAATATAACTTAACCTGAAATGTAGCGAAACTACAGATTTTAGATTTGCAGAAAATAATCGCGTAGCTGAGTGTAGCATATATGAGAATACCTAGCAGCGACTTGACAATTCGCGACAGTTCATTGTGCAACGTCGCGTAGATAAGTGTCGCGTATATGATATTTCAGGTTAAGTTATATTTTCAAAATGACAAGTTCGACAAGTTCCGATGATGATTTTTTCGTCGTAGCCATGTGTTACGAAAATGAGAAATTAAAAGAAAAGAAAAGGAAAAGAAAATATTGGGTGCATCAGATTTTAAGAACAAGATTGGTCTTAATTACAACAAGATTACTTCTACTTACTAGTCTACTTACTAGTCTCATTTAATTTTAAAGAAAGTTTTCTCCAAATTAGATCTTTCCTTTGTTGATTACTGTAATTCTAATTTTGTAAGTCATACAGTTCAACATAATCAGCCACAAGAGCGATCAATTCCTTTGCTTTTTCGTCGTTCATTCCATTCATTTTCAAAAACACGCCGTTTTTGACACAATCCGTCATTCGATTCACAAACAAACTTTCCAAACGTCAAGCGATGTACGACAAAACGTAAAAGAATGCTCACGAAATAATCCCAGCGACAGAGCGCTGAACTCCGACTTTTAGCAACTGTCGCGTAGCCATAGTGAGAACGTGCCCATTGAAAACAATGTAATCATTATTTGACAGGCGATTTCGTGTGACGTCGCGAAACTGTGTGTCGCGTATATGAGAATCGGCCTTTATACAGAGCTACAATCGCTCCATGCATATACAAAAATCTACCCCTGCCAACTTTATGACAGCGGGTTAATTGTATACAAATTAATTTTGGAAGGTCTAAAGCTGCTTCGTCCGCCCTCTCAGAAAAACTCTACAGGAAACGAGACAGCATACAGACAGCTTTTATTCAGGAACCACACGTCGTACGAAGAAGAATCCCGGGTTTCGCCAGGATAAAGTAATTCACGGAAGTGACACCGATAACAGCAATGTTAAAACCACTATTATCATCACAGACCCCCGGATAAGTTTTATATTGTGGCCAAACATAGTTCTAGTATACTCAGTCGTGCAATTAATCTGTGTTAACTCTATTTTTTTCGCTGTGTCCGTTGATATGCCTCCTCATACTAACAATAAGCCTGAAGATGACCTAAACACATTTAAAACTGTTATTAGTGAATTATCCCCAAAGGTGAGGTACTTATTGCTGGGGATATTAACTCCAAATCATTCAGCTGGGGCAGTAAGATGGAGACAGTTTTTTCAGATCTCCACCTTCAAATTCTTAATAGCGGAACCGAACCTACTTTCTGCGGGCATAGTGGGTCCAGCGTTATAAACGTCACCCTCGTAAGCAATCTGTTGAGCAGGAAGATTGATGATTGACACATTCCGAAATAGATTAGTACATCAAACCATAAATATATCTGCTGGTCAATAGGGCCATAGGGTTAGAGCGTAAGATACCCGAAAGTCTCCGTGGCTACTGGAGGGCTGGAACCATTTCAATGATACAGTACTCAAATACATAAATTATATTTCGCCAAACATAGACGAGTAACATTACACCTCAAGACATATAGACAAGAAAGATAATACATCCCACCCCAAAACATAACTGAAACACCTCCAAATCTTTCAACTTCCTGGACAGTAGCACCTGCGTAGCTTTCTCCTGCGCGTCTGTAAACACGTAATTGGCCATCGCAACGAATAATACGGAACCCTGAATCAACCGTGAAGAGTACATACTTCAATTGTAGAAGTTGCCATGCGACATGTTCACGAGCCAAATTCATCCTTGTTATTATGTGGCGTCGTGTCAAAGAGGGTTTTCGGACGGGTAGGCTTGCCCTCAAATTTAATTCCCTCAACCTATTCCGAATTGCCTGGTCTGATACAGTGACCCCATGCGTTGTCATTAAGAGGTCTTTAATAAAAATTAAGAGGTCTTTCGCTCTAGAAACTCTGTTGCGGAGACTCGAAGTCAGTAAAAATCGGTCTTGATTTTGAGTTGTTTTTCATTTGCGACTTGCTCACCGCGCCTGGTATATTGACATGCATATGGTATATTGATGCTTGGTGGTATATGGTATATTGCGCCTGGTATATTAACATGTACCGTTTCCAGAATCGCTGAATAGCAGACAGGGTTACGTTGAAGTTTCATGAAACTTGTCGAAGTCTTTCGCCATTTTCAATTAATGTTATAGCACCAACAACTTCCACTTAATTGAGATGCCTCATTTTACTTAAGTAAAACTATCAGTTGCAGAGATTTCGGACTGTATATTAATCTGAACAAGGCCTTTTCGAATCAAATTCGAGATACATTACCTCATTTTAGATTTGGTAGTTCTTGTTAATAATTACGGATTCTCCGGAAGTATGAGATGCTGATAATTCCCTATGTGTCAATTAAAACAATTACAAAGAGCGTCTTTCAGATTTTATTTGCATGTAATTTCCCGTTTGAATTTAATGGAGGCACAAATTAATGACCTGCTAATTGTTTTGAGCAGTGTATTTGACGAAAATTTATAATAAGCTTTTGATTCTAAATCTAATAAATTAAGTTAATTCACGTTTCAGTTTTAACTTAATTATAAGCTTAACTTAGTATAGAAAAATTTAACTTAAGTTTTAACAATAATAAACATAATACTTAAGGTTAGATAACCACATTTCTAGATTTATACTATTTTATAACAAATATGTCTTGGATTAAAGATGTGCGCAGGCTATTATTCTATGCAGACTGGAAATAAACCGTCAAAAATCGTTTCGAGTTAAAGAGGAGAGTTTTGCTGAAACTAGTCACAAGCGTCATTTTGAGGTTATGTTAATAATTTAGAATCGTGAAAAAGTAGACGAAAACGTGTTGGATTGCACAAAAACCATGATTTAAACATCATGAGCTAAACAACAAGTTTATCTACACTAAACCCAATTTAGTCAGAACTAACTTGGAATTTGTCTTACAATAGGATAAAATCATGTGTAAACTAGTCTGTTAATATCTTAGTATAGAAATGTACATACCGAATTTCCCCCAGTAAAAACGTTCAGAAACCTTAAGGACACTTTGAATGTACTAAGTTTTCACTAATATAATCACTAACCCGCACTAAATACTTCAAAAACCTTTTTAAGTTCTCTTCCTGCAATGTTTACAACTCCAACACGGACATCTGTCAGATTCAAAGCAAAAACTAATGGCTTCATACAGCGCTGCCAACTTAATTTCAGCCATTGTATTAATTTTTTATTGGCATTTTTACGCTGGACCGGTGCCTTCAAAGAAATTGGAGTTCCCTTTCGTAGTAGAAATTTGAATGATTTGGAAGGGTTCGAGAAACTTGGAATAACTTTTGACTGTTTCGGCGGATTTTCGCAAAATTTTCGGCGTTTGTTAGATGAAAGATCGCGGTATTTACAAACGCCCGCCAGTATTTTGCAAAATTAACCCAATGGGTAATAATTTAAATAAACGTTTTTTAGGGACGATTTTCGGAAACTTCGCAAACATTTTCGCCAAATTATACGCCTGAATGATAATAAATTATATAATATTTCGCCTTATATATTAAGTGAGAATCCAAATCTGTTTAACATTTCTAATCAACTTGCTCGGTTTTCCTACAATTCAAATTCAGACACAACTCCTAAATGTAAGGATAAAAATAGGCGGTGAACTGCCGAAGTTTACATTTTTTCGCAAAAATTAATCTATGAACCTATCCTCAATCCTCCCAGCAATATTCTTTTGCATCACCACGTGCTCACCACGCCTGGTATATTGACATGTATCTAAAGTACCTGTTCCACAATCGCTGAATATCAGACAGGGTTACGTTGAAGTTTCTTAAAACTTCTCGAAGTCTTTCGCCATTTTCAAAGAATTACTGTTAAAGAACCAATAACTTCCCCTTAGTTGAAATGCCTCATTTTTACTTAAGTCAAACTGTCAGTTGCAGAGATTTCGGACTGTATATTGATCTGAACAAGGCCTTCCTAGCTCTTTGAATCAAATTTGGGATACATTATTTCACTTTAGTTTTGGTAGTTCTTGTTAATTATTACGGATACTCCGGAAGTATGCGATGCTGATAATTCTCTGTGTCAATTAAAAAAATTAAATAGAGCGTCTTTCAAATGTTCTTAATTTTATTTGCATGTAATTTCCCGTTTGAATTTTATGGCACAAATTAGTGACCCGTTAATTGTTTTGAGCAATGTATTTTACGAAAATTTTGAATAAGCTTTTGATTCTAAATCTAATAAATTAGTTAATTCACAATTCAGTTTTAACTTAATTATAAGCTTAACTTAATACTAAAAATTTTAGGATAAGTTTTAACCAAACAATAATAAACAATACATAAGGTTAGATAACCACATTTTTAGAATTAGACTATTTTATAACTAATACGTTTTGAATTAAAGATTTGTGCAAGCTATAATTCTATGCAGGCTGAAAACAAACCGTCAAAAAACTTAAAAGAGTTAAAGAGAAGAGTTTTGCTGAAACTAGTCCCAAACTTCAGTTTGAGGTTATGTTAATAATGTTGAATCCTGACAAAGAAGGCGAAAACGTGTTGGATTGCACAAATTTCTAGCAAAAACCACAAATTAAACACAAGCTTGTCTAAATTAAATCCAATTTAATCTGAACTAGCTTCAAATTTGTATTAAAACGTGATAAAACCACGTGAAAACGTGTGTTAATATCTTGGTATAGAGTTGTACTTACCAAATTTTCGCCAGTAAAAACGTTCACAAACCTTAAGTACACTTTGAATGTACTAAGTTTCCACTAATATAATCACTAACCCGCACTAAATCCATCAAAAACCTTTTTAAGTTCTCTCGCTGCAATGTTTACAACTCCAACCCGAGCAACTGCAGATTCAAAGCCAACCTAACAGATTCATCCAGTGCTGCCAACTTAATCTCAGACATTGCTATAAATAATAATGACATTTTTACGCTAGACAGTTGGTGCCTTTATGGAAATAGTCGTGACGTAACGGAGTTCCCTTTCGTAGTAGAAATTTGAACGAGTTGGAAGGGTTCGCGAAACTTGGAATAACTTTTGACTCGTTCTGCCGATTTTGTCAAAAGTTTCGGCGTTTGTTAGAAGAAAGATCGTGGTATTTACATATGCCCACGAGTAATTCTCGAAGTAAACCGAAAGCATAGTGATTTGTATAAACGATTTTTAGGGATGATTTTCGGAAACTGCGGAAAAATTGTCACCAAATTATACAACAGCACTATTAGACAATTTAAGTGGGAATCCAACTCTGTTCAAAATTTCCAATTAGCTTGCGTTCTTTTCCCACAATTTAAATTCTAACGCAACTCTAAATGCAAGGGTAGTTCCCCAACGAATTTCAAATTAATTCGCAAAAATTAATCTATCAACCCGTCCGTAATCCACCCAGAAGGTTTCGTCAAATTGCTTACTCTAATAACCTATTAAGAGTTGTAAGAACGTCCTCTCTGTCTAGTCTTGTCTATATGGTCTTGTCTGCCTAATCGTGTGTGTGTCTAGTCATGTCTGTCTACTCTTGTCTGTCTAGACTTGCCTGGCTAACTACAACTGCCTAATCTTATTTGACTATCTTATCTGCCTAGCCTTGTCGGCTTTGTCTTGTCTCTCTACTTTTCTCTGTCTAGCCCTGTCTGTGTACTATTGTCTGTCTAGTCTTGTTTTTGTAATCCTGCCTGTCTAGTCTTATCTGCCTAATCTTGGGTGCCTAGTATTGTCTGTCTAGCCTTGTCTGTCTACTCGTGTCTGTCTAGTATTGTCTGCCAACTCGTGTCTGTCTACTCTTGTCTGTCCAGTCTTGTCTGTCTAGTACTCCCTGTCTAGCCTGGGTCTAGTCATGCCTAGTCTCGTAAGTCTAGCCATGTGAGTCTGTTCTTGTATATATAGTCTTGTCTGTCTAGTCTTGTCTGCTTAGTCTTGGCTGTCCAGTCTAATCTGTCTAGTCCTGTCTATCTAGTTTTGTCTGTCGAGTCTTGTCTGTCTGGTCTTGTCAGTCTAGACCTATCTGTCTAGTCTTGTCTATATAGTCTGTCTAGTCTTGCCTGCGTAATCTTGGCTGCCTATTGTCTTTCTAGTCTTGTCCATCTAGTCTTGTCTTTCTAGTCTTGTCTATCTAGTCTTATCTGTCTAGTCTTGTCTGTCTAGTCTAGTCTGTATACTCTTGCCTGTCCAGTCTTTTCTGTCTAGTATTGCCTGTCTAGCCTTGTCGGTCTGGTCTTGTCTAGTCTCGTAAGTCTAACTTTGTCTGTCTAGTCTTTTATATATAGTCTTGTCTTTCTAGTCTTGTCTGCCTACTCTTGTGGGTCTAGTCTAGTCCGTCTAGTTCTGTCTATCTAGTCCTGTCTGTCGAGTCTTGTCTGTCTGCTCTTGTCTATCTGGACTTGTCTGTCTAGTCTTGTCTTGTCTGTCTACTCTTCTCTCTCTAGCCTTGTCTGTCTACTCTTGTCGGTCTAGTGTTGTTTGTCTAATCCCGCCAGTCTAGTCTTGTCTGCTTAATCTTGGCTTAATAGTATTGTCTGTAGAGTCTTGTCTGTCTAGACTTGTCTACCTAGTCTTGTGTATCTAGTCTTGTCTGTCTAGTCTTGCCTCTCTTGTCTTGTCCGGCTCGTCTTGCCTGTCTAATCTTATCTCTCCTGTTTGTCTAGTATTATGTATTTAGTCTTGTTTGTCTAGCCTTGTGTGTCTAGTCTTGTCTGTCTAGTCTTGTCTGTCTAATCTTGTGTGTCTAGTCTTGCCTGCCTAGTTTTGTCTGTCTAGTCTAGTCTGTCTACACTTGTCTATCTAGTTTTTTCTGTCTTGCCTGTCCAATCTCGTCTGTCTAGGTTTGTCGGTCTAGTGTGGTGTGTCTAGTATTGTCTGTATAGTCTTGTCGGTCTAGTCTAGTCTGTCTGATTTTGTCTGAATAGTGTTGTCTGTTTATTCTTCGCTGTCATGTCTTGTCTGTCTATTGTTGCCTGACTACTCTTGCCTGTATAGTCTTGTCTGTCGAGACTTGTGGGTCTAGTTTCGTCTGTTTAGGCTTGTCTATCTAGTCTTGTCTGTCTAGTCTTGACTTGTCTGTCTAGTCTTGACTTGTCTGTCTAGTCTCGCCTGTCTACTCTAGTCTGTCTAGTGTCGTTTATCTAATCTCTCCGTCTAGTTTTTTCTGCCGAATCTTGGCTGTCTAGTCTTGTCTGTCTAGTCTTGTCTGTCTAGTCTTGTCTGTCTAGTCTTGTCTGTCTAGTCTTGTCTGTCTAGTCTTGTCTGTCTAGTCTTGTCTGTCTAGTCTTGTCTGTCTAGTCTTGTCTGTCTAGTCTTGTCTGTCTAGTCTTGTCTGTCTAGTCTTGTCTGTCTAGTCTTGTCTGTCTAGTCTTGTCTGTCTAGTCTTGTCTGTCTAGTCTTGTCTGTCTAGTCTTGTCTGTCTAGTCTTGTCTGTCTAGTCTTGTCTGTCTAGTCTTGTCTGTCTAGTCTTGTCTGTCTAGTCTTGTCTGTCTAGTCTTGTCTGTCTAGTCTTGTCTGTCTAGTCTTGTCTGTCTAGTCTTGACTGTCTAGTCTTGTCTGTCTAGTCTTGTCTGTCTAGTCTTGTCTGTCTAGTCTTGTCTGTCTAGTCTTGTCTGTCTAGTCTTGTCTGTCTAGTCTTGTCTGTCTAGTCTTGTCTGTCTAGTCTTGTCTGTCTAGTCTTGTCTGTCTAGTCTTGTCTGTCTAGTCTTGTCTGTCTAGTCTTGTCTGTCTAGTCTTGTCTGTCTAGTCTTGTCTGTCTAGTCTTGTCTGTCTAGTCTTGTCTGTCTAGTCTTGTCTGTCTAGTCTTGTCTGTCTAGTCTTGTCTGTCTAGTCTTGTCTGTCTAGTCTTGTCTGTCTAGTGTTGTTTGCCTAGACTTGCCTCTCTTGTCTTCTCTGTCTAGTCTTGCCGGTCTAGTCTTAAATAAGGACAATGACATGCATACAACAACTAATGCCAAACGTAGGAGGACCAAAGAACATCTCACGTATAGTACTTAGCACGGTGGTTCAGTCTGTTATGTAGTATGGCGCTCCATTGTGGGTTAAAGAACTACAGAAAGAACGAATTCTCCACAAACCCGCAACTGTCCAGAGGAAAATGGCTCTGCGTGCATGCGGAGCTTGCGTACGGTTTCAGGAGAGGCCGCTCAAGTTTTCTCGGGAATACCCCCAATAGACTCGCAAAGGAGCGAAATACGCAGCACGACTCTAATTATAGCAAGAAAGAAAACCAAGTTGTCAGCGAAGAACTAATTGAGGAATGGCAAAGAAGTTGGCTGCTAGGTGCAAAAGAACAGTGGACCCAATTGCTAATACAAGGCATATCCTTCTGGATAAATAGAAAATTGGGGAGGCTAGTTACCATCTTACCCAGGTACTAACCGGCCACGGTTGCTTCAGAGACTACCTCCATAACATTGGCAGAGCAACGGACGATTATGTGTATACTACGGAGAAACAGACAGCCTCAGTCACACCATCTTCCACTGTTGGAGTTGGGAAACGGAAAGAGAGGAAGCTGATGGATCATGGAAAAACCTATTTGCCCCATAAAAAAAATGCATATATGCTACAGGGAAAAACAAACTCGGACACCATTCAGGGGCTAATTAATATAAATGCTAATTAAATAAAATGAAGAGTCTAAATTGTTTAATATGAAGTCCTGTCTGCCTATTCCTGTCTGTCTAATATTATCTGCCTGGCCTTGACTGTCTACTCTTGCCTGTCTAGTCTTGTCTGCCTACTCCCCGGTTCTTGTCTACCTAGTCTTGTCCGCCTTGTCTTGTATGCCTAGTCTTGTCTGTCTAGGCTTCTCTGTCTATTCTTTTCTGTCTAGTCTTGTCCGTCTAATCTTGTCTATCTAATCTTGTCTTTCTATTCTCTTCTGTCTAGTATTGTCTGGCTAGTCTTGTCTGTCTAGTCTTGTCTGTTCAGTATTGTTTTCTAGTCTTTCTGTCTAGTTTTGCCTGTTTTATCTTGTCTGTCTACTCTTGTCTAACTAGTATTTTCAGTTTTTTCTCGTCGTTTTCTAGTCTTGTCTGTCTAGTTTTGTCTGTTCTTGTCTGTCTAGTCTTGTCTGGCTAGTCTTGTCCGTGTATTCGGGTGTGTCTAGTCTTGTCTGTGTATTCTTGTCTTTTCTGTCGAGTATTGTTTATCTTGTCTTGTATATCGAGAGTGTATACTCTAGATTTGTAGGATGCAAGCTATTATTCTATGTAAACTAAAAACAAATCGCAAAAAAACTTTCGAAGTTGCATCAAGGTTTAAATAGATTTATGTTTAGACGATGATAACTTTAGATCTGGACTAATTAAGTAAACATGTGATACATCGTTTTATAGATAATTTATCTAAGTTTAAGTTAATGTGCAAACTGTTCTTTTTTGTAGACCAATAGCAAAGCGCCAATACATTTTCTAAGTTAATTCAATATTTTAAATGGACGCAAGTTTAGATAACGATAACTTTATAAATTAAATAGTTAGATAAACTTGTTGCAGGTCATTTTATATAAATTTATCTACAATTAAAAATGCGTTAATTTATTATTCTGTGGACTATTAAAAAAGTTTTCAATTTTAGTTGATTACAATACACAAAAGTTAATTTACAATTTTAAGTAGACTCCTGTTTAGACAGCAATAACTATAGAATTGGACTAAATAGATAAACATGTGATACGTGACTTTATAGATAAGATAATGAACATGCTCAAACTATTATGCTTTGTAAACTTGTAGCAAATCGCCGTTAAAACTTCACCCGACACGTCTCACAATTAGTCTCGTTTCAGTGTCGGTCTCGCCTCGTAAAGATTAGTAACGTCTTGTCTCGTTGTTGTCGTTGTTTTCAAATATCGTTGTTGTTAGATTTTATTTCTTAAGGTAGTTCAAAACGAGATAACTATTAATTCTATTAATAAATACCTATTTGTAATAATTGATTATTCTATAAACCGAGAGGAACGAGGAACGAGATTCTGAATATGGTCTCGGTTTCGTCTAAAATACACTGCCTTTCAAAAAACAGAACACAAAGTATTTATTGGACGATTTTAATGAAATTTACAGAATTTGAAATCAATTGTTTTTGGTCCTATTTAATGGTATTTTTTCATGATTTCAACATTCTGAAGAGCTGCTGATTTTTTAAAGTAATTGCTTCTAATATACGTGTTCTGTTAGAAAAGTATTCGACCTTGAGCCGGTAAAAAAAAACTGGCATATCTGGAGCGTTAGAAACCTATCACTCTCAAAGTAGTCGCCTTGTGACTCACACACTTCTCCTAGCGGTGCCGCCATTGCTGGAAGCATTCCGAAAAAGCCTTTTTCGGAATCGACTTAAGCTCGGCTGTCGTTGCAGCCATAATGTCCTCTCTTTCTCTGAAATCGCGTTCCTTTCAATGGCCTCTTGACTTTGGGGAATAGCCAAAAGTCGCAGGGGGGGCATATCAGGAGAGTAAGGAGCCTGTCGAACCAGAGGAGTCTGGTTTTTCGCCAAAAAAATGTGAACCAAGTGCGAGGAATGAGCTGTAGCATTGTCGTGTTGGAGTCGCCAATTTCCTGATGACCACAACTCTAGTTGCAATTTCTCATATAGTCACACGACGGTCCCGCATCACCGTTCACTTTGCAATGACATGGTCATTTCGCCATGTTGATGGCCGACCAGACCGTAGCTCGCTTTGCACCGATGTGCGGCCGTCTTTAAACCGGTTGTACAACTCCGTAATCTGTGTGATGCCCATATCATCGTCACCGAAAGCCGTCTGAATCTTCCGAATGGTTTCCACCCAGTTGTCGCCCAGTTTCTGACAAAATTTGATTTAGTAGCGCTTCTCCAGTCGTTCCGTCATTTTACTTGCATTGAAAAACCGACGAGAGCACTACACACTACGTCACTCGAACACTGCTCGACAGCAACTGATGCTATCTACAGGCGGGAAAAAATTCAGGTATGCGCAGGAAGATTCAAGGTCGGCTCATGCAAGCGTGCTTGATTCTAATCCATCAGGTTTTCAAAATCAAAAATGAGGTCGGATACTTTTCTAACAGACCACGTATTAGTAGCCTCTGAGAAGTTTGATGTTCCAGTTTGGAAAACTTAAAAATATACCTATACATATACCTATACCTAAACAATATCACCATCTAAGTGATTTTGAAAGGGGTCGCATTATTGGTATGCGAGAAGCGGGTTTCTCGGTTCATACTATTGCTGTAGTGTATCGGCGATAGAACGCTGCTGGTCTAGATGGTCCGAAGTGGCGGAGAATCGACGTAGACTTGGATCAGGACGCAAGAAGCACCACTGAGCGTTAATGTCGAGCTCTTCTTCTTACAACTTTAAGGGACAGATTTACCAAGTCGCGGGCATTGGGAAATGACTGTTTGTCTCTAAATGGCCAGAGTATCCATGGCTACTGTTTATAGAAGAATCAGCAGTTTTGGTATTAAATCCTACCGTCCACAATTGTGTCTACCTCTTACTCCGCAGCATAGCAGAGCAAAACTTGATCGCTGCACAAAAACACAACATTAGACCCATGAATGCAATAACATTATCTTCAGCGATGAGTCTAGGTTCTGTTTATGGGCTCATCACGTCGCAGAAGATTGAGACGTCCATGCGGTGAACGCAGAATTTTACAATTTGTTGTTGAAAGACATACGACCCTTACACAGGGAGTTATAGTTTGGGGGCGATAGCGTATGGTAGTCGCTCTCCTCTACTTTTTTTTAGAAGCAAGCCTTAACGTGATTCGGTATATTGACAACATTTTGCAGCCAGTAGATATTATGGCCCTATGTAAATGCCTAGCAGAACCCCGTTTTCAGCAAGATAATGCTTGGCCTCACACCTCACCTCAAAGTTTTTTGATAGTGCCGAAATCAATTTGTTACCTTGGTTATCGCGTTCTCCAGATTTATCGCCGATAGAACTAGGGCTTCACACGAGAAGGATATTTTTATCTTCTCGTCTCGTTCTCAACGTCCTCAAATCTTCTCAACGAGGCGAGACTGCATGTGGTCTCACTCTCGCGAGAGCGAGAACGTATGTGGTCTCGTTTTCGCTAGAGCGAAAACATATGTGGTCTCGCTCTCGCTTTCGCGATAGCGCATGTGGTCTCGTTCTCGCGAGACACGAGAATCTCGTTTCTGATCCCGGTCATACTTCTTCTTCAATCTTTGATTCTAATATGGACAGCCGTAATATTTTCTTACATAAATTTGAACTGCGGGCTCGGGCAAGTTACATTTCATTAAATAACAATTAAAAGAGTAGATTTCGTAATATGAAATAGATGTCGTTGACAATTTCAAATTATGTTCGTTTTTATTATTAATTTTAAATCGCCAACAAAATAGAAGGTTTATATTAACATATATTTATGGTGTGTTATCGCTACATTTTCATGTGGATGGAACTAAGCGAAATTAGAAGATATTAATAGTAACCAAATAGAAAATGTATGTAAACAGACAGTGATTAGTTTACAATAAAATAAACCTCGTTTTGGACTATCTTAACAAAAAGTTCTAGCAAGAACAATATTTGGCGATATTACACGAGACGAGACAAACGGTAACGAGAGCGAGACGAGACAAACGGTTACGAGAGCGAGAGCGAGACGAGACTAACGGTTACGAGAGCGAGACGAAACTAACGGTTACGAGAGCGAGACGAGACTAACGGTTTCTAGAGCGAGACTGAGACGAGAGTAATTTTTTACACAACAAACGAGAGCGAGACGAGATTTTTTAAACTCTCGCCCTATCTCGACTCGTGTGAAGCCCTAATTATCATTAAAACGACTTTACACAATCTTTATCTTCCTAGTTTAGTTGTAGAGTTATCATTGTTTAAGCTTGTTGTTTTATGTCTAGTTAAAATCGTGAATAAATTAAAGTTTCTTGGTGCTTTGTTTACTAGTTTGTTTACTAATAACTTTCATATATGCTTAATCCTCGATAATTTATCTATAAAATAACGTATCACATGTTTATTTATGAAGTCAATTTCTAGAATTACCGCTGTTTAAACTTATGTCTAGGTAAAATCATGAATTAATTTCAAATCATGAATTAATTTATTAGCGATTGGGGTTTCTTACGAGAACGACACTTTTCTCGTCCAATCTCATCTAGAATCGAGACTAAACATTTTTCAAAATCATTTAGGCAAACCCAAGCTCACATACAGCGAGACGCAAGGTACTCTCGGTCTCGTTATAGATAGAATTAATTATTGCAATAAATATAGATAGAATTAATTATTGTATTGTAAACTAATCACTAAGGTCGCAAAAACTATCAGAAAAGGTAAGCAAAAAGGCAAATAAATGAAAAAAGGCTTTAAATTTACAGTTTTAGGTCGCTAAAAAGGCCATTACTTACTCAAACTTTTATTTATAAATTTTAATTTTTGTTGGAATCTAGGTCAGTTCTTGGGTATTTGGAACAATGATTAATACTCTTAGTCATTTTTACAAGGTTTCGTCCATTATTTTCGGACTTCTCCAAAGAAGCTACAACATTACATTATCTTCCACTTACCGAATTATTTCTATAAAAGTAAAATTACCGTCATAAAATTCAAATTATTAAATTTTGAATTTTATGACGGTGACATTTAAATTTGATTTTCAAAAAAATCTTTACCTACAATCTGGATCAGACCACGAAGAACAGAATACGTCATTGGAAGACATATTTAAATATTTTTCCGAATTTTGACTATACCTAGATATAGACTAAACCTTGGGTAATTGAAAAAGTTGTTGGAAGATTTAGAGTTTACCCTTGATTTTTGAAAAAAATGATGGTTTTGAACCAGATGAAGAGGAACTGAAGCAATTATAAGAAAAATCTTAATTAGTTTTTGAGTATTGGAAAAACTAAAGCAAGAATTTGAGCTGGGGTTTTTCGCTCTTCCCAATTGGCGTTTGGATGCGAAATCAATAAGAAATTATGTATTCAATTTCTTAAGATGAGAGTAATAATGTAAACGGTTTTGCACATTTAGCAGTTTTTGCTCGATATAAATTAGGAAATATAATGCAAGAAGAGCTATTGAAACTAATAACGTTGAAAGGGAAGTGTACCGGTCTTGATATTTTTAAAGAATTTGATATTAATGGATATTGACCTAAAGAAAATTGTTTCTGTTACAACAGGCGATGCAATTAATATGGTGAGAAAAACTTTGGTTTTATTCAATATCTTAAGCAAAATATTCCACATTCTATAATTGGATATCATTGTATAATACATCAGGAAGTTTTCTGGACTTATTTATTGATATAATTTTTTGACATGGACCTTTATTTTTGCTCTTTACTTCCACTTGAATTTTGTAAAAGCCTTTAAAAGTGAGAACAAGAAAAATTGTCTTTGTTCTCCCTCCTCTTTGCCAAGTAATGCCAGTGACCTGGTGACTCACTAGCAAGTACGAAAAATATAATGAACAAAATTTGACCCACTACGCAAGAAGGTTTGCCATTCCTGGACTAGGGCTTCACACGAGACGAGATAGGGCGAGAGTTTCAAAAATCTCGTCTGGCTTTCGTTAGTTGTAAAAAAAATTACTCTCGTCTCGATCTCGTAATTGTCTGTCTGGTCTCGCTCTCGTAACCGTTTTTCCCGTCTCTTCTCGTTTCGTCTCATCTCCTCTTGTCTCATCTCGTCAAATATCGTTCTTGCTAGAACTTATTGTTAAGATAGTCCAAAACGAGGCAATTATTAATTTTATTGTAAGTAATAAATGCGTGATTATTTTTTAAATAGATATAGAAAAGACAGAAAAATAGTGGGCAATTATCCGGCGCATAAGCGAACCAACCGCAACGGAGAACGATTGGTGGATCTGTGTAGGACTTTCGGGGTGCTCATGAAGTCTACAGTCTTCAAACACTTTAACACAGCCAAGGAAGCAGAAGACTTGGATTTCGCCTAATACCAACCTGGGTGAATTCCAGATAGATCATGTGGCCATTTCACGAAAATCTCAAAAGGAAATACAATACGTGAAGGTACTAAGAAGCGCCAATCTGGACTCAGACCACTACTTCTCAAGTTATTTATTGTGAATATGTAATATTGTAGCTTCCTTGAAGAAGTCCGAAAATAAAGGACGAAACGTCGGAAAAAAGACTAAGAGTATTAATCATTGTTTCAAATACCCAAGAACTGACCTAGATTAAAAAAAATGGAACGAGAACCTGAAAACATTATAAATTTTAATTATCATTAATTGTTATCTGTGTAGCACACCATCAGTTTTTTCTAAATTATCTTCCGTCAGCCGTTGACGACGGTCAGATAATATGGTCTTGTAGATGGAAAATGACCTCTCCACATCGCACTATGTTAGTGGTGCAAATTTATAATTTGGGATGTGTGATATGGTCATTTTTTCTGGCATTTCAGCATTTTCGCCAGCCAATAATTTTGAAATATTATTCAGAAAAGCAAATCCAGTGATTTTATTTATTACTTTTGTCAATTTTTCGTATGCTTTTTGACCCACTTGTCCTGGGGTTGACATCAGAGACTCCGTTACATTATTGATAACGCCAATTGTTTCCACCAATGGTGAGGTATTTGTTTCAAGTCTTTATACCATCAACAAGAATTTTGAAATTACTCTAGATATAAATTAAATCGTTTTTGATGTTCGGTTTCGCAAAGTACATTTTTGCATCTTTTATAGCCCTAGCCGCATCAGAATCAAAATCTTGTATTACCTTAAACATTTGAAATTTACTAGTAGGAATATTTTCAACAAATAGAGAATCAAGTCTTTACCTGTTTAATTGATTGAAATTGTCGCAATAAAAGAAGGTAGCCTTCAGCCAAGTGTTATTATTGGCTCAGGAGGCAGCGGTAGGCCATGTAAATGGTCTCTATATACTTGAATTCTTAACGGAGATTTGAGAAATACCTTTTTTGTGCTGGCTATTAGTCCGTTTACGTTTTCATATTCGTAACGTATTACTTCACATACCAAATGCAATGCGTGAGCTAAGCAAGTGACATGTATAAGATTTGGGTAAAAAATCTTCAAACTTACAGCAGATTTCACCATATGCAGCTGCATCTGAATAATATAATTTAACTTTATCATGCGGGATACCATTTGGCCATAATAATGCTAAAAAAAAATGTAGGTTAACTACCTGTAGACAAAATTTAGACTGGTACCTACTTAAATGATCGTTAATAAAATGTGATATTGTAGCATGATTTGCTTTTTCTAAAATTTTGCAGGCCAATAAATGAGTTTTTGAAGGGCCTTTATCGTTTAGTTTTCCTACTATCAAATTTGCAACATATCGTCCCATGGCATCAGTTGTTTCGTCTACGCATATGTATATGTCGTAGTTATGTAATCCGTCAGATTGTGTAAAACAGTCTTTTCATGATTTGACGGCAGTTCATGTATTACACCATATGACTAGGCAGTTCATGAAACAGCCACACATATATTTGTTTATTTATATCTTTTTTAATAGGTCTGATAATTAAGGCAAGTAGTTTTATACTATCAAATGATTGTACTTAGTCATTTCGTGAAACGTCAAAACGGTAAGTAATTCAGATTCTTTAATCGTAGTTAAATATAATGCCGCCTAAAATCAGTGGTTTTATGAACTACATGATCTGCCGTCAGATCATGAAATGACTGTGTTTTACACAATCTGACGGATTTCACTATGTGACTACGACATATATATCATGGAGACCAATAATAGTAGTTCGTATGTTTTCAATAGACTAAAAATTTAAAAATTTTTTTTTTTTTATATTAGGAGCAATTTTGTCTTTTTTAAACTTTAATGGTACCTACAGTTAAAAAACACAGAATTGTCCCTAACAGCAGATAATTTAATTTCATTAAAGTAGAAATCAAGATTTATGTAAGTATAATATGATTTTGTTAAATTAATTTGCATACCTTGTTGTAACATTTAGACAAATAGTTTTTTTTGTTAGTGTAGATACACTGGGTACATTCTTTTTGCAATATTTCTCCAAGAATCCCTTAAATTCAGTGATTTCCAATTTAAAAAAGGTATATTTGCGGCCACTAAAGCTGTACATAAATCTAAATAAAACTCATTTTTCACCATGAGTTTGCTCATTTAAAGTACTTTGAGTTAATAGTGATTGCCTCAAATTTTTGGTTTTATTTTCTTTATGGAGAGATGTTTTTAAATGCTGCTCAACATGGCTACTCTTTTTAAATACCACCTACAATTATACATTTAACATCAGTAATGTTTCAGTTTGTGTTTAATGGTGAAAAATTATAAAACTTACTATTTTACTGCAGGCGCTGCAAAATACACCGTCCCCATCCAATTTCAGTTCGGATATACCTGATATCCATTCTTATACTTTTCTATTTCTTCTTCTAAAAAACGCTCAAATTCACTTTTGCTCAACTACAACACAAGACTACAAGGGCCAAACAAACAGCAGAAACAACTGATATAAAGCCAATGACTACAGTGAGAAGGGAACTTTCAAATATACAGCATATCTTATTTTACAAACTAGACCTAGTTCAAATAATGGGCTCTTGGCGGCGCCTGCTGAATCTGCGCGCGGAATTAAAAAAAAAAGTTGAAATAATTTAATTCTAACAATAGTAAATTCTTGAATTTTAAAGTATTTTCTAGAAAGTTTTAACTTTTTTTTTAAGAAATATTTTTTATTGTTGGGAGTAATTGTCGATTTGGGTGGAATAGTTGTTAAAAAGAAATTTATATTCTTATAAGAAATTTATTATATATTTTCCTGGTACTGATAACTATAAAAAAATTCATAAATACCCAAAATTACACGAAAATATAATTCTACAAAATAGTTTACGTTCAGCGTTAGCGTTACCCGGGGTAAACCGCGTGGAGGTGCTGATACGATTTTTTACCCCTGGATAAATCATATTGCATAATATTATATACATATGTATTTTGCATAAATGAGAAAGCAACTGTCAACTTAAAAATTAAAGTAATACATATTGTAATTACGATTGATCTATCCTTAAACAGGAAAATACAATAGATTTACAATATATAATACTTAAATAAATTACAAGACATAGCTAAATATATATATATATATATATATATATATATATATATATATATATATATATATATATATATATATATATATATATATATATATATATATATATATATATATATATATTCAAAACTGCTTTCTACCCGCTAGGGTGTAAGCTATTTCCTATCTATTTTACATTTTTTTAAATTAATTCCTTCCATTTCTTCCGGTCCTTCGGCATCTTCTTTGCTTCATTCACCTGTAACCCTCTTTTTTCTATCAATCCTCGCACCATCTCGTCCCATGATTTCCTTGGTCTCCCTCGTCTCTTTTCTTTTGGCATTCTGCTTTCGCATACTCTTTTCACTTGGGCCTTCTCGTTCATTCTTTGTAGGTGACCCCACCATCCCAATTGTCTCTCTTCTATGAACTCTTCTATTCCTTTAAGTTCCAGTTCTTTTCTTATATCTTCACTTCTTATTTTGTCCATTATATTCACTCCATATACTTTCCTTAAGTACTTCATTTCTGTGGCTCTTATTTTCTTATTTCTCGCTGCGTTTAAACCCACGATTCACATCCATATGTTAAGGTTGGTCTGCATATTGCTTTATATATTTTCATTTTTGTTGTTTTCGTTATTTCTTTTTTGTATAGAATTATTTTAAATAAATTATAAAACATAGCAAAACGCTTAAATAAGTTACAAGACATAGCTAAATACAGAATACTTAAATAAATTACAAAACATAGCTAATTACATAATATTTAAATAAATTACAATACATTACATATCTATTATTCTTCTCTTGCTCCAAATTTTGAAGCTTGTACAGTTTCAGAATCTACCTTCAACCTCAGTCACAACCCCAACTGACCGACCTTTTTTACGCCTAAACACATCTAATGGTTAAATGAATAATTTACAAAATTAGATATGAGAGCTGCTTACCTGCATTTAATTTTTTATTAGGAAAGTACGTCTGTTGCTCAATTTTTCTCTTCTTGCATACTGCTTTGTTTTTCTCTTCCAAATTATTTATAAATGCCAGGACCATGTCTACTGATAGTGTGTCTAACCTTTCCATCTTACAATTTATATTTTCTATTTTAATCTGTAAAAATATTTAAATTGAATATTTAAACAAATTACACATTTTGTGTATAATGTCTTCAACACACCTGTCTCCTTCTTTTGATATCGATAGATGTGCTTGGTTCATTATTTTTCTCTTCTAAAAACTGGCATAGTTCCTCTCGGTACCTAATTTTACTTGTTGTGGGTTCATTCACGTATAACATTCCTTCTGAGTTCTTCTCCTAAACCAGGAACACCTACCTCCGACTCACTTTTCCTCCTTTCATGAAGTACTACTGCATGTATATGTTTGAACTAGAGTCCAGAGCATACAAAAAGAGATTGGAGGATATTGAATACGTTGCAATAACATCTGATATTTGGTCCTCAGATAGCAATAAAAGTTTTATAACTGTGACAGCTCATTTTATACAAAATGTAAATTACATTCATTTGTTATTTCCACTTCAGAAATACTAGAAAATGATACGGCTGAAAACATAGCAAATGCTATACAACTAGTATTGGATGATTGGAAAATAGATTCAAAAATAGTCTGCATAGTCACTGATAACGCTGCACCTATGAAAAAGGCAATTAGTGATATTCTTAACAAACGAAACCATTTATGTGTTGCTCATACACTTAACCTTGCTGTCAAAGACTGTATAGATAAAGAAAGGTCTGATTTAGAAAAGAATCTGGATAACAGTCAAAGTTACAAGAATTAAAAATGTGCCGTTTCCCACTTCAAGCATAGCAGCAAGTCGTCCTATGCTTTACTTGACATGCAAAAACAAATGAATATGGATTTACTAAAAGTAAAGCAAGATGTCCGTACCAGGTGGTACCGGTTTCTGCTGTTTTACCTACATTGAATTTACCACCATCAAATTTAGAGTCTAATGAGTGGTTATTGGCTGAAGAAATGGTAGCGCTTTTACATCCTTTTGAACAAGTAACTGTCATTTTATCTGGAGAAAAATACCCATCCCTGTCTTCTGTTATACCTCTTGTATTTGGTCTCAGGAAGGCTGTAAACAGCAAAACTCCACTGACAGAGTCAGGCAAGTTGTTACAACAATTTTTTGACAATTTAGTAGAAAAACGACTTGGAATTTATGAAAATAATAAAACAGGAGCCATAGCTACCTTTCTTGACCCTCGATTTAAGAAAAGAGCATTCTTATTAGAAAGTAATGCTAAGAATGCACAAATGTGGGTAATAAATGAATTACAGGACATAATATCATTTTCAACAAATACCTCACATTTACGGGAACTACCATCAACTTCTACTGCTACTGTATCTAAATTGACCTGTTCATTTGATGACATTTGGGCTGTTGTGTATAAAAAAATAACAAAACCGAACGAAAAGTGTACTCCATATTCTTCTGATGCTATGATAATAAAAAAGTACGTTGAAATGCCATATTTAGATCGCAAAAATGATCCACTTCAATTTTGGAGTGAAAAAGAAAGTTTTTATTTCAAGCAATGTTTAAAATGGCGAAAAAATACCTTTACTACTTTTTAAAAATACCGGCTACATCAGTTCCCTCAGAAAGATTATTTTAGAAAGCTGGTATTTTATGCAATGAAAGACGAAACCGTTTAGCACCAAAAAGAGTAAACCAAGAGTGTATATATATATATATATATATATATATATATATATATATATATATATATATATATATATGTGTAGCAAGAACTGCTAATTCGTAATGACACTCAAATAATTCAGTAGGAACGCAAAACAGTACATACTGTAAATACTAAATGTAATGCTGCAATGGCTATTCGAAAGTTTCAGCACACAAAGAAAGTAACGGAGACAGCTCAAAGCGCGCGTAAACTACGCGCGCAGATTCAGCAGGCGCCTTGGCGGCGCTATTTGAACTAGGTCTAGTTTGTAAAATAAGATATGCTCAAATATACGTTAATTATTCACAATCTGTAGAAAGGCTAGGTTTTCAAGGATTGGCTGAGAAAATTAAAGAGTGGAGGGAATAGTTGGTTGCGTAAGTTTCGCGGTATTTTAACAAAAGAAAGGGGATGATCAAACAAATCGGTCTGTGACACCGCTAAAAGCAGAAAAAAAACAATTTCGTCTGGTGAAGGTAGGATGACTTCTCAAAGACTGGTCAAAAATCTAATTTGTGATAAATAGACCTAAATTGCATAAGAAAATGCCAAGAATACAAAATAGACATAGAAATAGGCAAATATAGGTAAAAAAATAGGCAAATAGGCAAAATACCTGGTAAAATAGGTGATAAAAAAATAGTACAAAAAATGCAAAAAAGGCAAAATCAAATAGGGCTCTAATGATTCAGAATTTACTAAAACAAATTTGTGTATTATTAGAAAGTCGATGCCTGAAAAACTGACGATAGGTGTTTTGCCTAAAATCCGATCTCTACTAATCACTGTCTCTTTACATAAATTTTCTATTTGGTTACTATTAATATCTTCTAATTTCCCTTTGTTCCATCCACATGAAAATGTAGCGATAACACACCATAAATGTCTGTTTATATAAACCTTCTATTTTGTTGACGATTTAAAATTAATAATAAAAACAAACATAATTTCAAATTGTCTACGACATCTATTTAATATTACGAAATCTACTCTTTTAATTGTTATATAATGAACTGTAACTTACCTGAGCCCGCAGTTCAAATTTATGCAAGAAAATATTACGGCTGCCCGTATTAGAATCAAAGAATGAAGAAGTATGACCGGGATCAGAAACGAGACTCTCGTGTCTCGCGAGAACGAGACCACATGCGAGACCACATGAAAATTATAGACCACATTAGCTCTCGCAAGAGCGAGAGCGAGACCACATACGTTCTCGCTCTCGCGAGAGTGAGACCACATGCGGTCTCGTCTGGTTCTCGTCTCGCTTTTACGAGACGAGACGAGACGAGAAAAATATCGTTCCCTTGTGAAGCCCTAATGATAATGTATCTATAATTAAAAATATGTTTAAGCTATTGTTCTATGAAGACTAGTAACAAAGCATGAATAAGTTTTATTTCACGATTTTAAGTGAACTTTTAACGTTTAACTTTGAACGTTTAAATAGTGATAATTTTAGAACTAGACTAGATAAATAAATATGCTGTAGTAGTAACCGGCACTATATAACCCACCCTAAACACAACTTAGCGGTGCATAACTTAAATTATTCTAATCCAATCTTAATCTGAGAGTATCGCCCCTGCTATTACCCGGTCAATTTATCTTTCAATTAAAATCTGAGTGTAACTAACAATAAGTCAGCAAATATAAAAGCAGATATAAAAGTAATCATCTTAATTTTAAACATAAATATATTTCTATTTTTAGCAAATATTTGTAGCTGTTGTCCTAAATTTGATGTAAAATATTTCGTAAAATAATTTCCCGCAGAAACACTTTCCTAGGACAGCTGCAGCTTCGGTAATTTATTGCGACGTATTACAAATCTCCCAAGAAATTTATTTCACTCCCCTTCAAATAATTAATCCCATAAATCACAAAAATACCATTTTGGAAAAAAGGATAAATAAATTAATCCAGCACTCAATTTAAATTCATGTTGGAGGAATAAATTTCAATACTTCCATCGGCGCTGTTTGTTCTTGTTGCAATTTAGTGGGGAAACGTAATTCGATGTGTAAGTTGGAACACACAAACGGTTTAAGACGTAGGTGGGGTATTAAGATATTGGATGCCGAGCGCCATGTTTAATCAGTCAAGTCTTCAGCACCGTAATCTCACTAAATCACTTACCGAGGATTCATTTGATTCTTGAGACTGATGCCTTTATTCCGTCCTCATATTATAAAGTCGCTTAATTAGATTCAAACTTAAATTCGTTACAACTTACAGCGAAATCAACTAAAACCTTCACAAAACTTCATATAACAAATAGTTAATCCAATCATAAACGCTAAATCCACTGATTAACAAACTTGATACAGTTTACATATTAATTTATATAAATTTATCAGCGTTAAAACTAATTATGCAGTGCACTTATTAGGCGTTTCAGTCTAATGATCCGGTCTCAGATGTCCATATAATAAACTCCTCAGTGAGACGCCGCTCGCCCTACATGAAAGATTACAAAAGCCTCAACCTAATTGATCCGCCTTCCAACAATATTAATTATCTTAATACTATATTAAGTTGTTACAATACATCTCAATTTACTGCTCATCCATCTAAATTCATTCTTTCAATTCTCTAGTTTTAGTAATCTAGTCCAGCAACCAGGTCTTGTCGTTCTAGTATTGCCTAACAAATCTTGTCTGTCTAGTCTTGTCTAGACAGACAAGACTAGACAGATAAGACTAGACAGACAAGACTAGACAGACAAGACTAGACAGACAAGACTAGACAGACAAGACTAGACAGACAAGACTAGACAGACAAGACCAGACAGACAAGACTAGACAGACAAGACTAGACAGACAAGACTAGACAGACAAGACTAGACAGACAAGACTAGACAGACAAGACTAGACAGACAAGACTAGACAGACAAGACTAGACAGACAAGACTAGACAGACAAGACTAGACAGACAAAACTAAACAGACAAGACTAGACAGACAAGACTAGACAGGCAATACTAGTCATACAAGACTAGACAGACATGATAGAAAAGATCTTTTGAACCGCGCTCCACGGTTTAAACCGCCGGCTCAAGCGGTTCACAACTATATCCTTTTTTGCGCGGCAATTAGTCCGACATTTACCGGTCTGCTGCCCCCATGTCTTCTTTAAACCGAACTATCGGTTGACCCCGACAACAAAACGAACAAAAAGGTTTGGGAAACTAGATAACGATCCCCACGCCCCTGCTCCAACTTCACATTAAATTATTTCCTTACACAAATAAAACTAACAAAAAGAAATAATGTGAAATTTAGTAGACTAGTATTCTCTAGCCCAGAATAGTTCTCAAGCGTTGTTGAGACTTGCCCATTCTTGTCTAGTATTGTCTACTTATACAACCAGGCGAAACTGGTCTTGTCTGCTCTTATCAGATATTGTCTTGTCTAGTCTGGTCTAGTCTGCTCTAGTCTGGTATAGTCTGGTTTGGTCTAGTCTGGTCTAGACTGGTCTAGTCTGGTCTAGTCTGGTCTAGTCTGGTCTAGTCTGGTCTAGTCTGGTCTAGTCTGGTCTAGTCTGATCTAGGTTGGACTTGTCTAGTCTCATCTAGTCTGAATAGTTGTTGAATTAACAACATGTCTATGTATTCTTTATTGGTGCGAAGGACTGTTTGTGCGAGGTATAAAATGTGGTGGTCTATTTAGAAGAATATTCAAGGGGGTAGAAGAAGAGAACAGGTTGAGAATCGCTGATTTGGAACAAAGTTAGTTCGTTTTCCGAGTTTTTGCCGTAGCAGAGCACACGTTTGAAACAAAGAGGAGCGAGTTCCTTGCAGGAAAGTTCCCCCGGTTGTAATACAGACACTTTGTGTCGACCTTTTCGGCCGTATTTTGCGACCGCGCCCGATACATCCCTGCTAAATAATCGCATTTGATTCTAATTACTTTCGCAAGCTGGATGTGTAAATAAAGTTTCGGCGCGCCCCGGCAATTGTAAACTTCAACCGACCGAAAAGTTTCGCTTATTGTGACACCGAAACGTGTCATTTTCGTTGGCACAATTACATTCAGTTTTACCTCGTGTTCAACAAATTTCCCCACAAAATTACATTTATTACTTATTTATACTAAAGTATGACACTAGTCCGTAACTACTTTATCTAATCACAATAATACTCAATAACAATCACTCAATAAAATTCAACAATACATTCAAAGAAACAGACAGGCTTATCTGTCTATTACTGTTTATCTTATCTAATCCATCTACGATTTATTTGTTAGAAGCTTAACCCCTGTCCCTAGTCGCTACCTCTCTATTCTCCGTTTTTCTTGTCTGCAATTAAATTGCATATTTTATATTTACTATTTCCACCCGTGTTTTAGAAAACGAAGACAATAAGCGTTGCTACTTAGTTTTATGTGTAGTGAGTTTTTGCTGACAATTACATTTGTATAACGAGGCGGCTTTGTGCCACGGAATTAAGTTGACGAGCTGCCGCGACCGTTTGCCAGAATTGTAAAAGGGGGCCGCCGCCATCCCGGCATGCAATGTGATTCCTTGGCTTTGTACGCTTATCCCCGTCTCGTCTTCCGAATATCCGACTCATTATTGCGACGCGGATGACGGATATACTTCTGTCGGCGGGGAAAAAATCGCGGAATAAGATGGGGAAAGTGAATGCGAGACAAAAAGGTTTCACCCCACAAAAACCACTCCACAGAGGAACGGATATGTATCAGCCAACTAACGCGTTTTTAATACTCTTTGCATGCTCGTTTTGTATTGCGCTTTATTTAAAAAAAACTGCTTTTGTTCACCCTATCCTCTTTTTTATCATGAATTAAGGGTGAACCATTAATATAATTGTAACACAATATTCCCAGCTTCACTTCAAGAACAATCTTGAAAGTGGAATAAAGAATAGATCAGAACCCTTACACATGACTTGTCTGTCTAGTCTTGTCTGTCTTGTTTGTCTAGTCTGATCTGTCTATTCTTGTCTGTATAGTCTTGTCTGTATAGTTTTGTCTGTTTAGTCTTGTGTGCCTTATCTTCCATGAAGAGTCTTGTCTGTCTAGTCTTGTCTGACTAGTCTAGCCTGTCTAGTTTTGTCTCTCTACTCTTGTTTGTCTAGTCTTGTCTGTCTAGTCTGAAACACAAAGTTTCCTTTCATTCGTTATGCGCTCCCTCTGTCGCTCCCTGAAGATACTCAATTGGTCCTTGAACTGACAGTAATACCTCATTGCCCGCCTCACACTCAGAAAATGCGTTTAGGAAATTAGTAAGATCAAGCAGTTCCGTGTCTTGATCGTTACCATCCCATCTGCCAATTCGGAAAATATTTGCGCGGTGGAATTTCGTAGAATTCGGGTTCTAGTCTGTAACGACCATCTTGCTGAAATCTCGATTTAGTTTGTCGAAATCATTGAAGTGGTAACCGTCCAATAAGTGCTACCAGCCTGCAACTGATCAAGTTGTTCTTGTGCAGCGTCTCGATGATCGGAAACGGTACCCACCATCATGCCCATCGGCCGAGATGGACATGATGGTGTTCCCGTACACCACCAGCTCGAACTTTGACGGTAGAGCCTTCAAAAATAGATCCAAACCTGGATGTTTCTTAAACCTCCAACCCGTACTGTTGGTCCCCTTCCGATGGACTAGTACATCCGTGAACTCGACCAGCAAGGTGTAAGGCGGCTGGAAGTGCGGAGCCACCCACCGATCCGGCAAAAGTTTTCACCTAGAAGGTTCCTTAATCATCCTATCGTAATAGTTGATTTCGGCGAGGGCTCGCATGAGGTACTGCCGGAGGACGGGCTTCGTCGAGTACTCGTCCTCGACCGTCATGCCGTCCGTATCGACTTTCATCACGGCGATTAAGCGGACGGCGTAGGCAAAGGCGCTCGCGCACGCCAAACTGGACAGCCCGAAGGAGTACTTGAGGATGAGTCAGGAGTTCTCGCTCCCGCCACCGTTCTCGTGGTCTTTGTCGCTCGTAGTGCTACGACCGCCGCCTCCGCCTGTCACGATTGGAGTCGTGCCGGCAATGTTCATCGATTTGGAGATGTCCAGCGCCTTGATAATCATGGGATCACATCTCGGATGTGACGCCATTAGCTCGAACATCGAAGAAAGAGCCTTCAAAAATTGATACAAACCTGGACGTTCCTTAAACTTCCACGCCATAGTGTAAGTCCACTCTGGATGTCCAATATGGAACGGATGGCGGCTGGAAGTGCGGAGCCACCCATGGATCCGGCAAAAGGTTTTCCCTAGAAGGTTCCTTAATCATCCTATCGTAATAGTTGATATCGGCTAGGGCTCCCATGAGGTACTGCGGTACTGGACGTCGACAGCACTGGACGAGAATCGTCGAGTACTCGTCCTCGACCTACTTGCCGTCCGTGTCGACCTTCGGCATGTCAGTCTTGACAGTCCCAGGAGTACTTGAGGATACGGCACGAGTTCACGCTGACGCCGCCGTACTCTTGGTCCTTGTCGCCGGTGCTGCGACCGCAGCCTCCGCCTGTCACGATCGGAATCGTGCCGGCAATGTTCATCGATTTGCAGATGCTTGACGTCTTCTGAATGCCATCTTCTAAATTCTGTTCTTGGGCAGTTTCATTGTTTGAAATCCCTTGAAGGACAACGTTTCCTTTGACGGCTTCGTCGACAGGTTTGGCACTTTGGACGTTACCATCCACGATAATCTGACACACCGCATCCCCAACTTCCTTAACTTCATCCTAGCATAAGCTGTGACATCGCTGTGCACCTTCACACCCTCAGTCTCTATCAGCAAGTCCCTTAAACAAGTCGCCAGCTTGTAATGCATCAAGATCTTCTTCTCGTACTGGAAACTGGGAACGACCTCAGCAACTGAAGTTCTTGCTCCAGTCTGCCCCTTCCGCCCAAGAACTTCCATAAATTCTTCGTCACCTAGTTCTCGACCACTTTTTTGTCCTCTTGGAAAACCTCGATACCCCCTAGTCTTGTCTGTCTAGTCTAGTCTTCTCTGTGTAGCCTTTTGTGCCTACTTTTGTCGGACTAGTGTTACCTGTCTAGTCTTGTCAGTCCAGTCTAGTCTTGTCTCTCTACTCTTGTCTCTATAGTCTTGTCTCTCCGGTTTTATCTGTCTAGTCTTGTCTTGCTTGTCTTGTCCGTCTTGTCTAGTCTGTGTAGTCTTGTCTGTCTAGGCGCGTGTATTTAGTCTTGTCTGTCTAGTCGTGTCTGTTTAACCTTGTCTGTCTAGTCCTATCTATCTAATCTTGTCTCTCTAGTGTTGTCTGTCTAGTCTTGTCTCTCTGGTTTGATCTGTCTAGTCTTGTCTCTCTAGTGTTGTCTGTCTAGTCTTGTCTCTCTGGTTTTATCTGTCTAGTCTTGTATGTCTTGTCTTATCCGTCTTATCCGTCTTGTCTTAGCCCTCTAGTCTAGTCTGTGTAGTCTTGTCTGTCTAGTCTTATCTGTCTAATCTTAACGTGATATGTCATCACTCCCAGGCGTAATTTGCGAAATATCAAGATAATAAATTATATTTCTACATGCAAGCCCCCCGGAGGCCCCCGTCGGGATCCCCGCCGTCGTCCCCGGTCCCGGAGCCCCCCGTGAGCCAACAGGGGACAGCCGTGTTTGTGGGGGGGTCGTCCACTCCTTGACAGCCCACCTCGTCGCTATAGCTGTGTTTGTGGTGGTCGTCCACCCCCTTGACATTTTAACCCCCACCTCTCGATGTCATAAGCCCTCGTCTTATTGAGCCCCTCGGCCCCCGTCGGAGCCCCCGCCGTCGGTCCCGGTGCCGGAGCCCCCGTCTACCAAAATGGCTCAGCAGTGTTCGTGGGTGTCGACCACCCCTTGTCAACCCCCGCAATAGCCCCCCGGAGGCCCCGTCTTAGGATGCCCCCCAGCCCCCGCCGGAGCTCCCGTATGTCGGCCCCGGGAGCCTCCGCCAAAAAGGCGCAAGAGTTTGGACTTAGAAAAGTTGAAGTGAGCTAGAACCCTTATAGCTTATCTACATGTTGTCTATCTAGTCTAATCTGTCTAGTCTTGTCTGTCTAGTCTTGTCCGTCTTGTCTAGTCTGTGTAGTCTTGTCTGTCTAGGCGCGTGTATTTAGTCTTGTCTGTCTAGTCGTGTCTGTTTAACCTTGTCTGTCTAGTCCTATCTATCTAATCTTGTCTCTCTAGTGTTGTCTGTCTAGTCTTGTCTCTCTGGTTTGATCTGTCTAGTCTTGTCTCTCTAGTGTTGTCTGTCTAGTCTTGTCTCTCTGGTTTTATCTGTCTAGTCTTGTATGTCTTGTCTTATCCGTCTTATCCGTCTTGTCTTAGCCCTCTAGTCTAGTCTGTGTAGTCTTGTCTGTCTAGTCTTATCTGTCTAATCTTAACGTGATATGTCATCACTCCCAGGCGTAATTTGCGAAATATCAAGATAATAAATTATATTTCTACATGCAAGCCCCCCGGAGGCCCCCGTCGGGATCCCCGCCGTCGTCCCCGGTCCCGGAGCCCCCCGTGAGCCAACAGGGGACAGCCGTGTTTGTGGGGGGGGTCGTCCACTCCTTGACAGCCCACCTCGTCGCTATAGCTGTGTTTGTGGTGGTCGTCCACCCCCTTGACATTTTAACCCCCACCTCTCGATGTCATAAGCCCTCGTCTTATTGAGCCCCTCGGCCCCCGTCGGAGCCCCCGCCGTCGGTCCCGGTGCCGGAGCCCCCGTCTACCAAAATGGCTCAGCAGTGTTCGTGGGTGTCGACCACCCCTTGTCAACCCCCGCAATAGCCCCCCGGAGGCCCCGTCTTAGGATGCCCCCCAGCCCCCGCCGGAGCTCCCGTATGTCGGCCCCGGGAGCCTCCGCCAAAAAGGCGCAAGAGTTTGGACTTAGAAAAGTTGAAGTGAGCTAGAACCCTTATAGCTTATCTACATGTTGTCTATCTAGTCTAATCTGTCTAGTCTTGTCTGTCTAGTCTTGTCTGTCTAGTCTTGTCTGTCTAGTCTTGTCTGTCTAGTCTTGTCTGTCTAGTCTTGTCTGTCTAGTCTTGTCTGTCTAGTCTTGTCTGTCTAGTCTTGTCTGTCTAGTCTTGTCTGTCTAGTTTTGTCTATCTAGTCTTATCTGCCTGGTCTTGTCTGTCTAGGTTTGTCTGTCTAGTGTTGTTTATCTAGTCTTGTCTGTCTGGTCTTGTTTGTCTAGTCTTGTGTGTATAGTTTTGTTTGTCTAGTCAAAATCAAAATCAAAATCAAAATTCATTCTAATATGTACAAAGGAAAATTACATATTGAATTTGTCATTAAAAAAATCATTAAGGCTATAGTAGCACTTCTCTATTAACATTATTTTAAGTTTTTTTCTAAAAGATTTTTGGTAGGTTTCTTGGGTCAGCATATTTGGAAGCTTGTTATAGATTTGGATTCCAATCTTGTTCGGTGCTTTGCTGCAAATTGGTAAATTTGATATTGGAGTTCGTAGTTGTTTTTGACCTCTTGTGAAGTGATGGTGTTGGTCTATGTTTCTTATAATTGAGGCCTTATTCCTGTGAATATGGCATGCAGTTTCCCATATGTATATGGATGGTACCGTAAGGAGGTTTAGCTTCTTAAAATAGGGCCTACAGGATGTTGTTCTACCTACACCTATAATTGCCCGGATGATTCTCTTTTGGGCTTTGAAGACCCTTTGAGTTTGTGGAGAGGGTCCCCATACTATAATCCCGTACGAGATAACAGATTGTACCTCCGCGTGGCATATATTTAGCAGCACATTTTGTTCTACTAAACAGCGGATATTTCTTATGAGGTAGGCTTTATAATTTATTTTCTTGGTTATTCGATCAATGTGGGTATTCCAGGTTAGATTTTCTTCTAAATTTACTCCAAGAAATTGAACTGTGTCGGTCCTTTGAACGGTTGCGTTGCCTATTTTAAGTGTTAAATCGTCTTCTCGCAAACTACGGGTTGTTTGAAATACAATATATTTTGTTTTTCCAATATTTAAGTATAAGTTGTTGGCAGAGAACCATTGATTGAGGTCGGTTAGAAGCTCATTTGCCTCTAATTCAGCTTTTTGTTTAGACGGCTCCGATACTATAAAACTGGAATCGTCTGCGTAGAGAATGCATTCCCTGCCCTTTAAATATTGTATCAGGTCTGCAGTATATAGAGAAAATAATAAAGGCGCCAAAACACATCCCTGTGGTACCCCGATATCTGTTGTTAATTGCGCAGAAGTACTATTATTGTTTGATTGGCAGATTTGAACATATTGCTTTCTTTGGTGTAAAAATGATTCGAACCATCTACCAATTTTGCCACGAATTCCGCATCTATATAGTTTTTGTATGAGTTTTTCATGCGACACACAATCAAAAGCTTTGGAGATGTCACAGAAGATTCCCACAGGATGTTTCCCTTTATATATCTCCTCTAATATTTTTTCATAAAAAGCGCTGATTGCTGTTGTAGTTGATCTTTCAACTCTGAAGCCATGTTGTTGGGTAGGAATTAAATGGTATTTATCGATAAAACATTTTAATCTTTTCTAAATACAATATTCCATTATTTTGATACCACCGATAGAAGTGATATTGGTCTGTAATTCATAATGTCTGTCTTATCTCCCTTCTTATATACGGGTATTTTTTTGAGGTTTTTAGTAGCTCAGGAAATTCTTCAGTTTCTATCGAGTTATTAATAATGTCTGTGATTGGGGCTGCAATTTCGTTCTCGAATTCCTTAAATAATTTATATGGCAGTAAGTCCGGGCGGCTGCTGGATTTGTTCTTGAGTTTAGCGATGATGTTCAACACTTCTTCTGTTGTGAATGTGTCTATATACATTGAGTTTATATTATATGGTACGTGTGTATTTGTGATTTGGGTTCTTGTACGTGGTAGTCTTGCACGTCTAGTCTTGTCTGTCTAGTCTTATCTGTTTAGTCTTGTCTCTCTAGTATTGTGTGTCTAGTCTTGTCTGTCTAGTCTTGTCTGTCAAGTTTTGTCTGTCTAGTCTTGTCTGTCTAGTCTTGTCTGTTTAGTCTTGTCTGTCTAGTCTTGTCTGTCTAGTCTTGTCTGTCTAGTCTTGTCTGTCTAGTCTTGTCTGTCTGCTCTTGACTGTCTAGTCTTGTCTGTCTAGTCTTGTTTGTCTATTCTTGTCTGTCTAGTCTTGTATGTCTAGTCTTATCTGTCTAGTCTTGTCTGTCCAGTCTTGTCTGTATAGTCTTGTCTGTCTAGTCTTGCATGTCTAGTCTTGTCTGTATAGTCTCCTTTATCTAGTCTTGTCTGTCTAGTCTTCTCTGTCTGGTGTTGTCTGTCTAGTTTTCTATATCTAGTCTGTCTAGTCTTGTCTGTCTAGTCTTGTCTGACTAGTCTTGCCTGTCGTGTCTTGCCTCTCTAGTCTTGTCTGTTTAGGCTTTTCGATCTAGTCTTGTCTATCTAGTTTTGTCTGTCTAGTCTTGTCTATCTAATTTTGTTTGTCTAGTCTTGTTTTTTAACAATTTTAAATTCGTTTTTACAAACTTCCTACCTAATTTAAACTGTTGAACACAATGTTATTTAAGAGTGCCGGTCAGACGATATGCAAATTTATGCGCATAAACGGCCGTGCGAGAGCGAAAGAGACGCGGCTATCTGGAATTATTCACCGCAGAACCCGCAGGATGGAAATTTTCTAGGATTGCATTTCATTTAACAAACAAAAAAATAATTTTTGTCGGTTTTTCCGGCAACTTTCGACAATGGAACATTAAATTACCTCACCTGAAATGAATAACTAATTTGTAAAGCAATGTTACAGTTTTGTGTCTCGACTGAATTTTGGTTGCTTATAACCTAGCTAGTTCATGTCTGTAAGTTAAATATCTTACTGTATTTCATTAGGTTTAGCTTAATAAAACCTGGAAATATATTTATAAATTTCGGGGTTTAATAATCATCGAATGTACCTGTTTGGGTCCCAGCTCTGCCGAAGTTCTCGAATAGGCCATAAATCATGATTGCCTGGGGTTAAGCCCGGGGAGCATACGTTAATCTTCTCCTCCTCGAGGTAACCGAACGAGTTCTCACCGACTGAGATATTATTTTCTATTATGTTTGTGACAGCAGGACAATAGTTATTATTAATTAATCGTAATAGAAACTCGGCCGAACATAATCTACATTTAATGGAATTGATGGTTGTCTCCTTTAGCCTCACCAGCTCAATTCATTACTACACCGTAATTGATATTTTAACACACCAAGAAAAATGAAAAGCTTCAATAAACTGTTGAATTTGATATAATATTGTTTCACTGGGCGGAAAGACCTAGTGATCGATAGCCTTTTGTTGACTTTTTGTTTTCCATAAATATTTCTACTTCTATGGTTTCAATCGGGCAGAAGGGCCTTGTGGTCGATAACCCTTTGTTTAAAGTATGCAATAAATATGAATTCAAACAATAACGAGAGAATATTATTCTCTCTTTATTGTTTGAATTCATTGAAATCGATGCCTAATTGACGTTTTGATATAATCGATACAATTTTGTTTAACTAGTCTAATACCTAATGCATCCAATGTAACAGTCTAATTCGTTTTGGTTTGAACTAGCTTTTATTTATAACAGTATTATTAGAGAAGAGGATGGTTGCGTTCATACTCTTGTTAGTATCTCTGCTGTGCCACCTAATAATCTTCCACGTGGCATCAAGGGGCACGCGTCGCATAAGTTGCTAACGTTAGTCTTCACAAACTAGATTGGATAATAAATATAGTTATAACTATTTATTCCATATATTTTATTTGCTTCTTAAGGAATTGTTGAATTGCAATATTTGCATATTCGTTGCAAATTCCTTTTTGACTGCGATTATTTTGTAGGAAAAGATTTGTGTCGGTGTCAAAGGCAATTTCTCAATGGATTCCTTTTTCTGTTTTTCTTTATTTGTACGTATGTAAGTGCATAGTGAAAAGCAACTTTGAAATGAAAGTGCATTTGTACGGCGAAGGGAATGCGACACGGCGGGGCGGTCGAAAAGGGCGAGCGAAAGTGCAGTGTAGAAAATGATTGCCTGAAAGGCGCATTTACAAAACGAGGTACGTCCCCAAATAATGGAGACAATGCGAATTTCCCGTAAGAATTTTGCAAATAGCTTTCAATTCTGCGACTCTACAATGTATGAATTAGTCAATAATACGCTACAGGGATTACGGAATTCATTTCAATCTCGATGGGATTAATTTCGCTTTGCAACCCCGCGACCTGTGAACACGCGGAAAAAATTCCACAACAGATTAAATTTCTTTCAGCGAATTTTCAACCTGCAATTTATTAAAACTATATTGTGTAATTTTATATTAATGGTTGTTCCTTTGAACTTGTAAGCACTTCTGATGATTTAATGCAAAGCTCATTTTTGCTCCTATCTGTCTATCTAATTCTCTCTAGCCTTACCGGACCAGAATGTATGTGCAGCCTTGATTGTCTGCGATTAGCTCTGTCTATTATTGATTGTCTATTATCGTTAGTCTATTCTTATCTGACCGATATTCGCTGCCCAATGTTCCAAGACAATGTCCTGTCTAGTTCATCTAACAATAAGTCTTAACAATCTAGTCTTGTTTGCCCAGTCTTAAAACGTTAAAACGAAGTCCTCAACCCGTTTGGATTGTTTAAACCAGACGAACGACGTAATTCAAAATGATTAGAGTAGTTTGTTGATTCGTTGTACTCCTCGTCTAGTTACTGAGTTCAGTTTTGATGTAGTAGAAAACTAAGTAGTTGGAAAGTCTTGATATAGTGGTGCACTAAAAGGATATTCCTCCGCGGATAAAATCACGAGACGTCACGGTCCTATTAAAGTTTAAACAATGATTGAATGACCTCCGGGCTTTTCTGTACACTGCACACGCCTTCTGCTTACGATCCCGTGTAACGCGATTCATGTATTTTAGATATTTCACCTCAACTACGCTCGACTTTTATTTATTTCTGCGGAAAATCGTCCGTAAATAAACTAGGTTTATCCTCTTCTTCGCCGGTTTACAACCTCACAAAGAGATGTCTTCAAAATTCAACGGGAAACTCTCCGCAGATTTCATAAATTACATATTTATTAATAAAGTTTTATTTATAAGACAGATGTGACTCTAGATACGAGACTAAACTAAAAATAAATTACAGTGAAATAAGGAATCTTCTGTAGAACTATATAAATTACATTAGATTAATTCCAGTATCTCTATTCTTGTCTCTCTAGCATTGTCAATCTAGTTTTATTCTGCCTAGACTATCTAGCCTTGTCTGCCTAGTCTAGTGCTTATGTCTAGTCTTATCTCTCTAGTCTAGTCTGTGTAGTCTTGTCTGTCTAGTTTTGTGTGTCTAGTCTTGAGTGTCTAGTCTAGTCTGTGTAGTCTTGTCTGTCTATTCTTGTCTGTCTAGTCTTGTCTGTCTAGTCCTGGCTGTCTTGTCTTGTCTGCCTAGTCTTGTCTGTCTAGTCTTGTCTGTCTAGACTTGTTTGTCTAGTCTTGTCTGTCTAGTCTTGTCTCAGCTTAAAGCAGCTTTTAATCAGCTTTAATATAATGAGAGAGTTTGAGGTTAAAAATAATATATTGACTAGACAGACAAGACTAGACAGACAAGACTAGACAGACAAGACTAGACAGACAAGACTAGACAGACAAGACTAGACAGACAAGACTAGACAGACAAGACTAGACAGACAAGACTAGACAGACAAGACTAGACAGACAAGACTAGACAGACAAGACTAGACAGACAAGACTAGACAGACAAGACTAGACAGACAAGACTAGACAGACAAGACTAGACAGACAAGACTAGACAGACAAGACTAGACAGACAAGACTAGACAGACAAGACTAGACAGACAAGACTAGACAGACAAGACTAGACAGACAAGACTAGACAGACAAGACTAGACAGACAAGACTAGACAGACAAGACTAGACAGACAAGACTAGACAGACAAGACTAGACAGACAAGACTAGACAGACAAGACTAGACAGACAAGACTAGACAGACAAGACTAGACAGACAAGACTAGACAGACAAGACTAGACAGACAAGACTAGACAGACAAGACTAGACAGACAAGACTAGACAGACAAGACTAGACAGACAAGACTAGACAGACAAGACTAGACAGACAAGACTAGACAGACAAGACTAGACAGACAAGACTAGACAGACAAGACTAGACAGACAAGACTAGACAGACAAGACTAGACAGACAAGACTAGACAGACAAGACTAGACAGACAAGACTAGACAGACAAGACTAGACAGACAAGACTAGACAGACAAGACTAGACAGACAAGACTAGACAGACAAGACTAGACAGACAAGACTAGACAGACAAGACTAGACAGACAAGACTAGACAGACAAGACTAGACAGACAAGACTAGACAGACAAGACTAGACAGACAAGACTAGACAGACAAGACTAGACAGACAAGACTAGACAGACAAGACTAGACAGACAAGACTAGACAGACAAGACTAGACAGACAAGACTAGACAGACAAGACTAGACAGACAAGACTAGACAGACAAGACTAGACAGACAAGACTAGACAGACAAGACTAGACAGACAAGACTAGACAGACAAGACTAGACAGACAAGACTAGACAGACAAGACTAGACAGACAAGACTAGACAGACAAGACTAGACAGACAAGACTAGACAGACAAGACTAGACAGACAAGACTAGACAGACAAGACTAGACAGACAAGACTAGACAGACAAGACTAGACAGACAAGACTAGACAGACAAGACTAGACAGACAAGACTAGACAGACAAGACTAGACAGACAAGACTAGACAGACAAGACTAGACAGACAAGACTAGACAGACAAGACTAGACAGACAAGACTAGACAGACAAGACTAGACAGACAAGACTAGACAGACAAGACTAGACAGACAAGACTAGACAGACAAGACTAGACAGACAAGACTAGACAGACAAGACTAGACAGACAAGACTAGACAGACAAGACTAGACAGACAAGACTAGACAGACAAGACTAGACAGACAAGACTAGACAGACAAGACTAGACAGACAAGACTAGACAGACAAGACTAGACAGACAAGACTAGACAGACAAGACTAGACAGACAAGACTAGACAGACAAGACTAGACAGACAAGACTAGACAGACAAGACTAGACAGACAAGACTAGACAGACAAGACTAGACAGACAAGACTAGACAGACAAGACTAGACAGACAAGACTAGACAGACAAGACTAGACAGACAAGACTAGACAGACAAGACTAGACAGACAAGACTAGACAGACAAGACTAGACAGACAAGACTAGACAGACAAGACTAGACAGACAAGACTAGACAGACAAGACTAGACAGACAAGACTAGACAGACAAGACTAGACAGACAAGACTAGACAGACAAGACTAGACAGACAAGACTAGACAGACAAGACTAGACAGACAAGACTAGACAGACAAGACTAGACAGACAAGACTAGACAGACAAGACTAGACAGACAAGACTAGACAGACAAGACTAGACAGACAAGACTAGACAGACAAGACTAGACAGACAAGACTAGACAGACAAGACTAGACAGACAAGACTAGACAGACAAGACTAGACAGACAAGACTAGACAGACAAGACTAGACAGACAAGACTAGACAGACAAGACTAGACAGACAAGACTAGACAGACAAGACTAGACAGACAAGACTAGACAGACAAGACTAGACAGACAAGACTAGACAGACAAGACTAGACAGACAAGACTAGACAGACAAGACTAGACAGACAAGACTAGACAGACAAGACTAGACAGACAAGACTAGACAGACAAGACTAGACAGACAAGACTAGACAGACAAGACTAGACAGACAAGACTAGACAGACAAGACTAGACAGACAAGACTAGACAGACAAGACTAGACAGACAAGACTAGACAGACAAGACTAGACAGACAAGACTAGACAGACAAGACTAGACAGACAAGACTAGACAGACAAGACTAGACAGACAAGACTAGACAGACAAGACTAGACAGACAAGACTAGACAGACAAGACTAGACAGACAAGACTAGACAGACAAGACTAGACAGACAAGACTAGACAGACAAGACTAGACAGACAAGACTAGACAGACAAGACTAGACAGACAAGACTAGACAGACAAGACTAGACAGACAAGACTAGACAGACAAGACTAGACAGACAAGACTAGACAGACAAGACTAGACAGACAAGACTAGACAGACAAGACTAGACAGACAAGACTTTTTTTTATTATTTTCTCAAGTGACTCCACTGAAACGGAAGGACAGAGGAACCGCCAGCGATGACATTAGTGCCTCTGCCCACCCTTCGAGTAAAAGTACAACAGGATTTACATGAAATAGCATTTACAATTTACAATAACAATTACAACAAAAGTTATACAAAACGAAAAAGAAAAAAAAAACAAGAAATGCAACAAGCAACAAGAAAGGCAAGACAATCGGCTTAAGGCCGCCCACACCCCCCGCCCCACCTCGCCAGCGAGGCCACTCGCCAAGGCTTTGACCGTGACTTCCCTTTCCAGGGCCGATGCCAGGGCCTGCCGCTCCTTATCCCAACGCGGAGACGCCACGAGAGTGTGCTCCGCGTCGTCGCGCACGACCGAGATATGCTCGGAAGGACCCGTGCCAGGTAAGAAGCTGGGTGAGGAAGTACGAACCCACCTCGTCCAGCCCTCGCCCCATCTCCAGAATTAAATCAGGGATGAGACTACGAGTCCACGCGCCGTTTCCGCCACGTGACTACCTCTCCTGCCAGCAGGCAAGTAGTTGCTCCAGAGCAGCTCTCCTTGCCTTCCCGCGGATCCCACCAGAAGTTCTTGCATCCCTTACTGACGCGCCCTCCATAACAAGGAGGTCCGCGGGATGAATCCGCGATATGACCTCCACGGCGTCACTGCTAACAGTGCGGTAAGCCCGGGCGACCCTGATGGCCACCGGGATCAGTGCCAGTCGCAAACGCTCCCTGTTTCGAGCGTTACCCCTTACCGCCGCTGCGCACACCGGTGCCGCTTATAGGAGTCTGCTAGTGACCACACAGGCCATAAGCCTCCTCCTAGCCTCCCCAGGCCCGGTGGCCCTCGGCATGTGACGCGCCACCTGTTGTGACGCGCGCGCCGCGTTGCCGGCGGCATGGCACACGTGTAATCCCCACTGACCCGCCTGGAGGATCACACCGAGGTACCGAATCGATCGTCCGACCGGTATCCTTTCTCCCAAAATTTCGATCTCCAGAATGCCTCTACCTGACCTTCTAGTAGAGAGCAGGGCCGCCTGTATTTTAGAGGCGGCGAGCTGAAGGTCCGCCGTCTCCATCCACTCCCGAACGAGTTCCCCGCACGTATGACCCTGAGATGCAGCATATTGCAGCACCTGTCTGTGAAGACAAGTGCCAGGTCGTCTGCGTACGCTACAATACCCACTCCTGTGGGCAGTAACCGTCTCAGCGTCCGCAGTAGGCCGTCATTCCACAAAAAGGCGACATACCACAAGAATGGTCCTAAAACCGATCCCTGCGCAACCCCGGCAAACAACCCCCGCTAACGCCAATCCTCTCTCTCGCGGTACCTGATGATTCTGTCGCGCATGTAACCGACAGTAAGCCTAATCAACGTCTCCGGTAGTTTCCGGTCCGCGGTACAGTCCGCTGTTGGCCCCCTCCGCGATATGAAGGACAGCCCTAATGGCATCCTCCGTCCCAACCCCTTTACGGAAGCCGAACTGTTCCGGAGCGAGTCCGCACCGTTGATCTATAACGGCTTGTAACTGCCATAGAAGAAACCTTTCCAAACCTTTTGCCCCACTTTTTTTTGAAGAAGAGACAAAATGGTCTTTTTCCAACACCTGGGAAACACTACCTCTTCCAGACATCTGTTGCAGATGTCGGAAAGTCCTTCGAGGTCCCCCCCTGCTGCCAGCCGGAACAGCTCGTTAGGCAGCCCGTCTGGGCCGGGTGCCTTTTTCGCGGGTAGTGAGGCTACCGCTCTGCGGTAGTGAGGCTACCGCTTTCTCCACGGTGGAGGAGGCCATGGCAACGTACCGCCCAACGACAGCGCGTCCCACCCCCCTCACCGTGGCGGGAAAAAGGTGCTCAACAACGGCTTCGGTCCCACCCATCAAGCACGGGTCAGGACCCTTCCCTCGGTGCCCGAACTGACCGGTGACTATCCGTTACGGCAAGCCCCAAGGATCGCGGTCGACCAGAAGGCAGAGTTCCTGCCACCGCTGGGATTTGCTCCGCGCAATCGCTCGTCGAAAATCACTACGGTCCTGTTTCGCCCGCTCCTCCGCAGCCTCACACGGCTCCCCTCTGCGCCGCCACCGTGACGCGTGAAAGGAAGCAAGTGAAAGGGAGCAAGTGAAAGGAAGCGCATTGGTGGTCGCTCAGCGACTCCCAATAGTCCCTCACCTGCCAATCTCTGACTCTTCCTATCAGTCCCTGCCATGCGAACATCAAGTCCAGGATTAACGTTCGCGGACCTCTCCAGAAGGTGGGAACCTTTCCCCGGTTGCAAATGCCGAGGTCCAGTGCCGACGCCCAGTCCAGGACCATCCTCCCTCTCGCGTTCGTGAAGTCGCCGCCCCACTGGATTGCCAAAGCATTAAAATCTGGGTTAAAACCTTATCTGGGTTGTTTCGGCGAGAAGTAGCAGCTTTAATTAAATTGTTTCACCACTTCAAAGTTGCGATCCTCTATTGTTAAGTTTTGTCCCATTCTTCTAGATGGTTTCATGGCTAGACATTTGGTTTTCTCCTCGTTTACCTCGAACCCTACTTCATGTGCTTTGGTTTCTATCTTGTTATACGTTTCTTTAAGGGCTGTTATTGATCTTGTGGTAATGTTTAGATCATCTGCATAGCCAACAATTTGTTGAGATTTATTTGCTATGGTACCGTTCGTTTGTATTTTCGTTTCTCTGATGGCCTTTTCCATTAGTAGGTTAAAGAGTATAGGGGCCAAGCTGTTGCTTGACGCAGTCCTTGATCCATGTCGAATTTCTCTGTTAGCTTATTTTGTATCTTTACTTGGGAATTGGTGTTGTTCATCGTTGTTCGGGTTAGTTTCATAAGTTTATGTGGTACCCCGAGTTCTTCCATGGCTAGATACAGCGCCTCCCTATCTACATTATCATATGCTTGCCTAAAGTCTACATATAATTGGTATATAGGGGTGTTATATTCCCAGCATTTTTCCATGATCTGTCTCACTGTAAAGAGTTGGTCTGTGGTTGACCTGTTCTTTCTAAATCCAGCCTGATACTCCCCTATAATTTCCACAGCATAATCCATTATGCGTTTTCTTAGTATGTTCGTAAATATTTTGTAGGCCACGCACAATAGCGATATTGGTCTATAATTCTGGCAGTCCAATCGATCTCCTTTCTTATATATTGGGCATATTATGGCAGTCGTCCTTTCTTGGGGGATTTTTTCTTCTAGCCATATCTTTTTAATTAAGTGTAGGAGTTGTTCGGCCACTTTATCTCCTCCATATTTGAAGAGATATTTTCTCCTCCATCTGAGATGAGATGTTGTCTGCTCCTGGTGTTTTATTATTTTTCATATCCGTAATGCTGTCTTGTACTTCTTGAAGAGTTGGCTCTAGTACGAGTGGTTGTGCCGTGTGATAGGGTACATTCTCCAGGCGATTTCCTCTTATCGTTTGGTTTGTTAGAATATCCAAGAAATGCTCCTTCCACCTTTCCAGTACTTTTGCTTCTTCTGTTATCCATTTCCCTTATTTGTCTTTGCATAAGGACGTTCTGGGGTGGAACTCGCTCCTTGTGTCCTTCAGTGTTTGATATAGTTTCCTACTCTCTCTGATATGGTTCGCTTGTTCTAATTCTCTCAGTTTTTTATTTAGCATTTTTCCCTTCTTTTCCCTACAAGTCCTCTTTGCTTCTCTTCTAAGTAGTTGGTATCTTTCGTCTTTGGCTCTTGTGGGTCTCTGTAGTAGTGCTTTATTGGCTTCGTTTCGTCTATTTATGGCATCCTCACAGTCGTGGTCCCACCAAATGTCTCTAGTTTTCCTTTCGATTCTCATCCTTATCTCGTCCACTCCCTCTTGATCATTGCCCCTTCCCTCCGTTTCGATATTTTCAGAGAGGTTCTGTGCTTATCTCAGTCGAGTTTCTTCTTCTTTGAGCTTGTGTATGTTGTATTTGGGCGTTGTGAATGTTCTTGCTTTGTTAATTTTTTCTCTTAGTCTCGTTTTTACCAAGAAATGGTCAGATTCGGATGTTGCCCCTCTCATAGCTCTTATGTCCATTATACTTGAGTAATGACTGGAAGATATTAGTACATGATCTATCTGGTTGACTGTGTTTCCGTTTGGTGATGTCCATGTACCTTTGTGTATTTGTTTGCGAGGGAATGTTGTACTTCTTATTACCAACCTTTTGGCTGCCGCAAATTCTATTGCCCTTTCTACGTTGTCGTTGGATATTTCATGTAGGCTATGTTTTCCCACTATAGGTAGGTAGGCTTGCTCCTTGCCTATTTTCGCATTGAGATCTCCCATAGTTATCTTAACGTCGTTTTCTGGTATCCTGTCGAATTCTCTTTCTAGTTCTGAGTAGAAGGTTTCTTTAGTTTGGTCTTCTTTTTCTTCGGTTGGGGCGTGAACTGAGAAGATTGATATGTTATGGAACTTGGCTCTTACCCTTAGGTAGCATATTTGTTCAGTGATGGGGTTAAAGCTAATTATTTTGTTTATCAATCTGTTGTTGATTACGAAACCAACACCGAATTCGTGGATGTTGTTGTTTGTTGGGATATCTACCACTGGGATATCTACCACTATAGTAGATATCCCATTCCTGTCTCCTTAGTCGTCCTTGTCCTGTCCATCTCATTTCCTGTAAGGCTGTAATATCAAGGTGGTATTTCTTAATTTCGCGTCTAGGGCTCCCGCTTGGTACAGCGTTCTAATATTCCATGTTCCCAAAATCATGTCCTTATCTCTTTGCTTGAGTCGTCGTCCTTTAAGCCGTCCAATCCGAGGAAAAATTAGGGTATTCGTAACTATATGGTTTTTTTTATAGGTATAGGGTAGTTAGCCCCATGCCCAACCCCCTTTTCGGAGGGCCATTTCTTCCGCTCTCGTTAGCCCTGATCCTACCTTCCACCGGGGTTGGTTACCCGATCTCCGGTAGGATTGCTCAGGCTACTAGGGTCCACCACGGAGAGGTGAGAGTCGGGATTGGGTAGGAGAGGCTATGCGACGCTATCTGGAAGCAGCATCGTGTATGACGCATGCACTACCCCTTTGGACCCCACTAAACTGATTACTTAAACTGAAAAAGAAACAATATATTCCATTTGTCACTCAAACTTAAACCTAATTGCAGAAATACTTTTTTATTTGTATTAAATATTTAAATAATTAATACGATCGAGGTTAATTAATAATAACAAGATAACAAGATAGTTAATGAAATTTCGCTTACACAAAGGAAATTATTCAGTTAAATTTCACAGAAAATATGTGGTCTGTCTAGTCTTGTCCGTTCTTGTTTGGTATTGTCCGATCTTGTCAGGTCTAAACCTTATAATCTCATTTGAATCAACCCGTAATATGTTTTCAATCAATTATGCATACATATTCGTTTCGCCGCTACCCACCCCGCATCTCATATAGAATCTTTCCACTTGTCTGTCTATTCTTGTTTGGTATTGTCCGCTCTTGTCCGGTATTGTCCGGTATTGTCCGGTCTAAATCCCTCTTTCCCTCCGGTGCCCCCTCCTATTACTATTATAGGATAGGTACTATTTTATATAGGATTCTCCAGACGGAGGGATTTGCTAAATTTACATGTAATTCCCCATAATACGGAGTGTTACATGTAATTTCCCATAAGGGGGAGGGCTACATGTAAATCCCCATAAGGAGGAGTGGCCTAGAAGGAATCATATTTCCCTACTAGCGCCTACCGAACGGTAGTACCAGGTAATACCAGGAATCGCCCCAATTGAACTACAAGCGATATACAGGAAAGACTTGTACGAGGCATGGAAAAACCAAATTGCGAGATAAGAAACTAGAAAAATACGTGAATGTCAGGAGGTCAAAGCTCAGTAAAGGTCCAGTGGACAAAAATCCTTATCCGGTCATAGAAACGTGGACTAGTCGTAGGCATGGAGGAATATCATTTCAACTAAATCAGGTTCTCACGGGTCACGGATATTTTAGAGATTATCTCCACAACATCGAGAGGGCATCTCACAAAGACTACGTTTACTAGGTTGAAGTGGACAGTGTGACTCCAACTATATACCCAAATATATGATGGATCTACTCTTGAAGTCCAAGAAAGACTGGGACACCATAACTAAAGTTATAGAAAAAATCATAGAGAGGCAATCTGAGAGGCAAGTGATGTGAAATCGAACCCCTAATCGTTTCTAGAGCGGAAGGTAGAATTAAGTAGAAATTTGTGTCAACCAACCACCCTAATGTAATTCTAATAGCAGTCCCACGGAGTGCACGGTTTGTCCAAGGGGATCACTTGTATGTGGTTAACCGTAAGGTGCGATCTACACCCCATAAAAAAGAAAAAAAGTCTTATATGTCTAGTCTTGTCTGTTTAGTCTTGTTTATCTAGTATTATCAGTCTTGCTTTGTCTACCTCAATTTGTCGTGTCAAATGTAGTTTACTTTTTGGAGTTATTCTAGTTATAACAGCTATTTTTCTATGTTAATTTCAGAAACGAAGTTTGCATATCCACTGCTGTAATTGCCAACATTTAATAAAATGTAACTGGCCGTGTAAAGCATTTGCACGGCTAATTGAAATTTGCATTTGTTTCTCTGTCAATGTGGTAATTACCCACAAGTGGTCGCCGAAAATTTTCAACAAATTTACGCCATATTTCGCAATTGCAATAACATTTAACTTAAGTTAATAGTTATCAGTTAACTTAATTAATAACGTTTCGTAAAAGGGATCGTTTGATTGTTCAACCGGTGTTATGCACATTTTGTCGTAATTGATGTTATTACTGAATCAATAGATTCTAGTTTGAAATTACCGAGATACGGGTTGTTGGACTAAAAGTAGATTTAGAAATACAGACTTTGCTGGGCTAAATACATAAATGTAGGTGGAAATCAATTAAATCTGGATTTGATGGATTAACGTAGCTTTATAGAAAGTTTGAGTGTTTAGAAACTAGTAGCTAGAACTGTAGATTTAATGGACTACAGTAAATCGTATTCACAAATATGTTAAACAAGTTGAGTTGAATAAATATGACATTAAGAGGCAAATAGCTTTTTGCATTTTATTGTTATTACAAATTGTTGGAAATGGATTGAATTGAAACGGCGGACGACAACATCTTCCTCTTAATATTACAATGGAAATGAATTCTCCTCTTCATTTTTAACATCCACTTATACAGTAAGTGCATTATATTGTTTGCTAGGTTCGGTAAAGCTTCTAGTTAATACACGTTCTAGACGAAGAAAAACAAAATACTTAAATTAAACCTAGACTGAGGTAACAAGACACTGTTTGTCTCCATCGTTTAATTTTAAGTATTTCCTTGTAGATGTTTTCTTTTGGAGATTTTCCTGTTAAATTGGTTTCCGGCGTCGAGTTTGCAAAGCTTCCGGTATTAATACCGACCGTTTGGCGTTTCTTCCGCTTTGCAAATCTATGCGAAAACACGTTAAAAACGCATCCATACTTGTCGGGAATAAATAGCCGGGAAAAGTGCTACTATTTTTCGGAAAAGCTGTCTTAAATGCCCGGATGGGAAGAAGCAAACAGCCGATTTCCCCGTTCACGCCTAGTTCACGCCAAACATTTCAAACAAAGAAGGATAAGTATTTACTGAAACTACACAAAATATTTAATAAAAGGATAAAACTATTATTTTATTGCTTTATATTTCAAAATTATAATTCATATTATTGCTTTATATTATGTATAGAAATATTATTATTATCTATTGATGGGTAGTAAATATGTTATGAGGTAATTTGTTGTGCAGGGTAGGGAGAAAAGATGAAGTGAACACCGCTCGGATGTTAATTACGCACAACACATCGAGGGATGTGTGGTCTATATTAAATTAAGTTGGAATTTATTAGGGCCCCCGGACTTAATGGGCTCCCTCTACTTAGCTTTATTAACCTCATCGGTAAATTATTACCGAGCCGCGAATAAAACTAGAGGCTGCGAATGTTGTTATTACTTACACGAAAAAATACAATAGTTTGCAATTTATATTTGGCAAAAATTTACATTTGAAATTCCAACGCTACAAGATAAACTTCGTCGGGACATTATACGTTAGTACGTAACAAGGTTTTAAAAAGAAGCCCAACTAAATAGGCTAACTCTGATTAAATACCACTATTTAATACATGTATACAATACATCTGACTAAATAGAATGATGTAATACACAACACTCGAGAAACTAGATTAAATAGACAAGATATTAAACTAGACAGGCACAAGTAGACATGCAAGACTAGGCAGACACTATAAGACAAGGTTAGACAAGCTAGACAGTCAAGTAGACAGACAAGATTAGACAGACAAGGCTATACAGACAAGATTAGCCAGACAATACTAGACAGACAAGACTAAACAGACAAGACTAGACAGACAAGACTAGACAGACAAGACTAGACAGACAAGACTAGACAGACAAGACTAGACAGACAAGACTAGACAGACAAGACTAGACAGACAAGACTAGACAGACTAGACAGACAAGAATAGACAGACAAGACTAGACAGACAAGACTAGACAGACAAGACTAGACAGACAAGACTAGACGGACAAGACTAGACAGACAAGACTAGACAGACAAGACTATACAGACAAGACTAGACAGACAAGACTAGACAGACAAGACTAGACAGACAAGACTAGACAGACTAGACAGACAAGAATAGACAGACAAGACTAGACAGACAAGACTAGACAGACAAGACTAGACAGACAAGACTAGACGGACAAGACTAGACAGACAAGACTAGACAGACAAGACTATACAGACAAGACTAGACAGACAAGACTAGACAGACAAGACTAGACAGACAAGACTAGACAGACAAGACTAGACAGACAAGACTAGACAGACAAGACTAGACAGACAAGACTAGACAGACAAGACTAGACAGACAAGACTAGACAGACAAGACTAGACAGACAAGACTAGACAGACAAGACTAGACAGACAAGACTAGACAGACAAGACTAGACAGACAAGACTAGACAGACAAGACTAGACAGACAAGACTAGACAGACAAGACTAGACAGACAAGACTAGACAGACAAGACTAGACAGACAAGACTAGACAGACAAGACTAGACAGACAAGACTAGACAGACAAGACTAGACAGACAAGACTAGACAGACAAGACTAGACAGACAAGACTAGACAGACAAGACTAGACAGACAAGACTAGACAGACAAGACTAGACAGACAAGACTAGACAGACAAGACTAGACAGACAAGACTAGACAGACAAGACTAGACAGACAAGACTAGACAGACAAGACTAGACAGACAAGACTAGACAGACAAGACTAGACAGACAAGACTAGACAGACAAGACTAGACAGACAAGACTAGACAGACAAGACTAGACAGACAAGACTAGACAGACAAGACTAGACAGACAAGACTAGACAGACAAGACTAGACAGACAAGACTAGACAGACAAAACTAGACAGACAAGACTAGACAGACAAGACTAGACAGACAAGACTAGACAGACAAGTCTAGACAGACAAGTCTAGACAGACTTGACTTTTTTAAGGGGTGTAGATGGTACCTTACGATAAGCCATACAAGTTAAGCATTCCCTTGGTAATAACCGAGCACCCTGGGAATGCAATTAGCATTACATCAGGGTGGTTGGTTGACCTATATCTATACTGGCTCTTATCTAGTTTCCCCTTCCGCTCTAGGAACGATTAGGGGTTCGATACATTTCACTTGCCTTTCATCATTTTCTTTTTTTGGACATGATTTTTTTATGATTCCTGTTATGGTATCCCAGTCTTTCTTAGACTGCAAGAGTAGATACATCATATTTTTTGGGTCGAGTTTTATGCCTTTTAGTTCAAGCCGTTCCTTATTCCATCTCGGACACTCGTATGTAGTGTGAATCCACCTCACCGCAGTAGACACCGTGACACACTATCCACCTCATCGTAGTAGACGCAGTCTGGGTCAGATGGCCTCCCGATGTTATGGAGATAATCTATAAAGCATCCGTGACCCGTGAAAACTTGAGTTAGGTGGTATAATAATTCTCCATGCTTACGACTGGTCCACGTTTCTTTGGCCGGAATGAGGATTTTTGTCCACTGCCCTTTCACTGAACCACGCCTCTTGCCATTCATGTCTGAGTTTGTTGCTGGCCTCTTCTCTGGCAGTTTTGTTTTTTCCTGCCTCGTGCAGGTTTTTCCTTTTCATCGCTTGCATTTCAATTGGGGGAACTCCTGCGATTACGAGGAATGCGTTTCGAGATACAGTTCGGTAGGAGCTGCATATACGTAGGGACATTTTCCTTAGGACCGTAGGTAGTTTCGCTATTTTAACATTATTAAGAGCTTCTACCCCGAGAGGAGTACCGTATAGCATGACGGAATGTGCCACAGTGCTTAGTAGCCTGTGCTTGCTACTTCTAGGTCCTCCTACGTTGGGCATGAGCTTCTCGAGCGCTGCTGTCATTCTCATTCCTCTCTCTGACGCCTTTTCAATCTGTTCAGTGAAAGATAAACATTTATCAATAGTGCTGCCTAGATATTTTACGCTGTGCTTCGGTTTTATGTCTACGCCCATCACTTTTAATGAGATGTGGTCGAGTTTCCTATAGCCCGTCAGCAGGATAGCTTCGGTATTTTCCGGTGCCAGGTTGAGGGACCGAGTTGACAAAGAGTCAGTAATCAGCGCAATAGCTAGATTAGCCCTGGCCATAATGTCCCTTTCTGTTTTTCCAACTATGGTGAGATCTAGGTCGTCTGCGAAACCTATAATGTCAAGTCCCTCGGGGAGTTTCAACTTGAGGACACCATCGCAGAGTATATTCCATAGTGTAGGGCCCATGATGGAACCTTGTGGAACACCGCTGGTGATGTTGAAGGGTCGGGAAGCGTCTTTTGCTTGTAGGATTACGCTACGGTTACACAAGTAGCTGCGCACCATCCTCAGTAGATATGGAGAAATACCTCTATCTGCCAGTCCAACCATTATGTGCAGCCAACTAGCGGAGTTAAAGTCGTTCCTGATATCTAGCGTTATTAGTGCGTATATTTTACGGGTTCTTTTGGTACCTTCTTTGGCACTTTTTGCTTGATGACATATCTAATTGCCTCCATTGTTGATCTCCCCTCTCTAAAACTGAACTGTCTTTCGCATAGAATGATCCCAATTTGGAGTTCTGTTTTCAGCCGTGCTAAGATTAGTTGTTCCAGGAGTATTCCTACGGCGTCCATAATGCATATAGGTCGGTATGACGAAGATAGATCTGTGGATTTGTCTCCCTTTTTGATGAGCACTAGTTTGAGCACTACTTCAGTTTGCCTGGGTAGGAACCTCTTGTTAAATATATCAAGTATCAAAGTTGGAAAGTTTTGCGTCAATAGTTTTATGACTTCCGGGGGGATCCCATCTGGGCCTGGGGCTATGTTGTTGCGGAGTCGGCTGCTTGCTAGTTTAAGCCCTTCTTCGGTAAATAGCGGGGTATTAGAGACGGGGGGTTGTTCCCAGGTTGGATTAGGGTGCCTTGGAAATAGTCTAAAAATAGTCCGGCTATTTCCAGCAATCTGTACATCGGTAGTTGTGGATTGGAATTGTGAATTCTTAGGCTTTTTGTGGCTAACTGGTAGGCTTGTCCCCATGTATCCTCGTCTATACTTTTACACAAGTTTTCCCAATATGATTTCTTTGACAGATTGATTTCCGTCCGGAGCTGCCTTTTTGCGATTGCGTACTAGCGCTTAAAATCTTGTGATTTATCTGGATCTTTAGTTTTTTTGACTAGTCGATAGTATTTTCTTTTTGCGGCTACACAAGTGGTTCTTAACTAAGCAATGGTGTCGTTCCACCAGTACACCCGTTTCCTCGTAGGGTTACGCCTTTTGGAGGAGGAATCTTCGCATGCTTTGCTGAGGGCTTCGATTAGTGACCCTATGGAGTTGATTTTTGGGTTCCTTAGTTCTTGCATTACATTGTTAGTAATTTTTTCTACCTTTTTCTGATTTACTGTCCAACGTTTGTTGGTGTATTTGTCTTCTATGTTATAGGCCAGTGCTTCCCAAAGTGGTGGGCCGCGCCCCCCTAAGGGACCGGGGCTTACCTCATGGGGGCCGCGAATATAACACATAAATATATATTAGCTATATATACTTAATAAGTTTAACTCAAATATGCACATACTTCAATTAATATTATAAACTCCGTTAAAATATTCAAAGAGCTCAGAATATTTCTTCTAGAAAAGAAACCAGATTTAGCTGCCCGATTTCTCATGACTTTTTCGAAATGGTTAATGAACTGAATCTTTGAGAGAAAAAGTACTAATTTACTGAATCTTAAAAATAAGCTACAAGGCTTTCAAAAAAAATTGTCCGTACGGACCAAGAGCTTTGGAGGAGGAAGCATAAGCATGTTTATTTCTTTGCATGAAAACGACGAACGTAGCGAGGAATTTTCTGAACTTGGACGTGTGCTGAAAAAACGTTCATTAACCATTTCGAACTTCCACTTCTTTTTCTTCTTCTTCTTTCGAATAGGCCTATTTTGGACCAAGATTATTCAATTGTTGGGCTTTGATCCTTGCCCAGTATTGTCGCATCTTCTGCCGGTGTAACTCCTTTCTTTCTTCTGTCCAGGGGGTACCTTTCCTTCTGGGTTTTTCCTGAAATCTACGGACATCCTTCAGGCGGCTTCTCACAGACTGTCCACAGACGGTCTGTTTAGGAGATCTGTTATTTCCAGTTTTTTAATATCCTTCTCGGTTTCTGTAAACCAAGTGGTACGAACCTTCTTATTTTGTCAGAAAGTGAACAGACGGTTGGTTAGTCGGTTTTGAGCTCGTCCTTTAATATACTATTTTGAGTTAATTTTTACTGAAATTCAGAGCTGTTAGTGTTAAATTTTCGGCGAGATAGTTTTGAGGTTATTTGATGTGTGGAAATCGCGAATACACTAATTTAATTCATAAATGGTAATAAACGATATAACACATATTTAATTCAAATTCTGTTCATCAATGGTACAATTATTAAAAACATTTATAGTGACATTGGATGATTCTTGAGCAGTAACACTCGCACCAAGGACGTTATAAATAGTGAAACTCTTACTGTTGCTATCAATGTTCCTATCACAATGCAATTGTGGGGCACTAAAAGGTAAGAACTACCAGGTAATTTGATATTTGCTTGCTCATACCAAAGCATTTTCAACACTTCCATTTTCTTTTTTAAGGAAGCGTAAACTTACCCCTCCGCAACAGCAAAAGACTTGCATCCATCATGATTTTTTATTGTCAACAAATCACCACCATGGTTGGCCAAATGTGTCGCACTACTTCTTCGGAAATAATGACCAGTATAAAAATCGGTAATTTGAGAAATGTTGCTTTTGACATTCAAAATGTCTTTTGATATTCTCCCCACAATATTAATACCAATTGGACTATTAATATAATGACCGTTACGAAAAATTTGTAACATTATTACGACGTAAGTTACCATAGGATCTGTAATTGCGAACTTTCTCGGAATTTAATTCCTTGCTTTAGATACAGACACAATGATGGAATAGGATTTGTATTCTATGTCGTCGACAGACATATTCGTTAATTCCTGCCGCTTTGGTGGTTTATACTTCTTACTTTGTAATTCGAAGTAAGCAAGTAAAATATTTTTTTATTTAGAAATGGCATAAAAAGGCGCAAAATAGAAAAAATACTATAAAAAACTCGTTCGTAAGGCGTTTTTCAGCACTTATTCAATAGAAAACTCCTCGCTATGTTCGTAACAAAATTTTGACACTGACAGCTCTAAATTTCAGTACCAACCTTGAAAAAATTAACTCATAACAGCACTCGGCGAGCTATAACCGCACGCATATGAGTGCTGTTATGAGTCCATTACAAACGCAAAATTGAAAAATCATTTAAGATTATCAATTAACTTCTTTGAAAAGTAGTATACATATATATGTATAGACAAAGCAACATTTTTTTTACGTATGCAAATTCTAAAATAAATTTAGGGGACCTAAAAAATGGTGGTTTCTCGATATTAGTTGCAGGGGAGCCGCGACATCAAAAAGTTTGGGAACCAGTGTTATAGGCTATGTACAGATGCTCACTCAGCGTTTCCATATAAAGCACTTTTCAGTCTCCAAGCTTATGTGCAAGATTTTGTGTAGAGAAGGTGAGGTCAATGATGGAGCATGCGTTTCCTCTGACAAGTGTGTATTGGTTTAGTAAGACCAGATCCAGTTCCGCTGCCCAATCCATCACCATATCGCCTCTCTTGTCAATTCGAGGGCATCCACAGTAGGGTGACTTGGCGTTGAAGTCTCTTCCGATGATGTTACCTTTTTTCATGTTGCTATTATACTGCAGCTTAGCGATCCGAGTCCTTGAGTCAGTCTTTCTATTGGTTCGTTGGGTGAAAAATAGCATCTATATATAGTGTAGTTAGTGTTGTGTCTCTACCAACACGACGCCCGGTCCACTACCGGCTTTTTCTACCATAGTATTTTGGTTCATACTCTGTTTGCTACGACTTTGTTGCCGTCTGTAATCCAATCCTTGGTACTGCAGAGTTTTTTGTTGGGCTCACTTACTATAAGTATGTCTATGTTGTGTTCCTTAGCCGTGGCTAAGAGAAGATCGTGGGCTGCACGTCATCTCATTAAGTTTACTTGAATGAGTTTAGCCATTTCGGGTCAGTAGTTTCCTCTCTCGCTGTGCCACCAGCAACGCTTTTTTAAAATCTGGGCATAATGCAGAGCCTGATTGGTGTTCTTCTTTTTCACATACCGGGCAATACCTTTCCGCTTGACATCCATTTGCTTTGTGGCCTTCCTTACCGCATCTCAGGCACAAATTTTGCCTATGTGGACATTTACAGGTATTTGCGTAGTGTCTTTCACGCCAGCAGTTGTAGCACCTTTCGATGTTAATCCTCTCCATCACTCTGCAGTGAATCCATCCAATTTTTATTCTTCCCTTGGCAATTAGTACTTGCGCTTGCTTCTGGGGGAGTGATATAGTGGCCGCCTGGCTATTACCATATAAGGGCCGGATATTTTTGATTTTTACATTTTCACATGAACCTAGTACTAATTGGCCGGCACTTATTTCTTTCGCTGTGGTAACCGCATCTAGATCTTTTATGTGGATGGTGGTGTCTGTGTTTCTTGTTCGGATGTCTACGTCTGGCAGGTTTTTTGATAAGACCTCCTTTAAGGCTTCTGCTTTTCCCTCTTTCACTTCAAGTTGACGCTCTCCAGTTTTTGTCTGCCTCATCCCGATTAGCCGTGTTCCCGAGGATTCGGGGTCAACTTCTTTCTTGACTAGTCTGAGGAGATCCGTTTATATCCTGAGGAGATAGTGATAGAGATCCTGGGGAGATAGTTTGTATGATTTGTCTTTCGCCTTCAGAAATACTGCTTCTTGTGGATTTCTTTGGCGTTTACCTTCTTTAGTATTTTTTTACCCTGGGCTTCTGTCCAATTCTCTTTGCTTTTAGTTGTTCCTACTGGAATTTCGGCACGGGGTGTGTACACCCGAATGTCAATCTCTGAGTTAGCGAAAGTGAATTCGATAATTTTTTTCAAGGTTGGCCATTCTGCAACTATAGGCTGTGCAAAAGCTACTTTTTTCCTACCATGTTTTTTGGAGGTTTCGGGCGTCGGCTGCTCTTTCTTTAGCTACGATTTGGTATATGTAGCGCTCAGTGATTTTTATTTCTTCTTGTTCGTTTGGGACTCCAATAGCATGTTTTAAGTAAACAACATTTCCAAGTTCCTGGGCCTGGTTACCTAACTCTAGGGGTCTTGTATACGTATTTTGTAGAGTTGGCGATGATATGAACCCCTCGAATGGGGTTCATATCATCGGCTACACACCACGCAAGGTCCCAGTCGAGCGGCGCTAGTAGCAGGTCTCCTGTACCTACCTCCACTCTTCTGTAAGCTGCAGCGGGCCAATTATTTGTAGATACTTGTTGAAACTCTTCATATGAACTCCCGTTACCTATTTCCGTCGTTCCGAGTTTCAAGGGTTATTCTTTCTTCTTCTATTCTTTTCAGCAGTTTTGGGCTGGTAGGGTCCGTTTGAGTGCTGGACTCACATTTGTTCTTTCTACTGGACTGGGTCTCTTGGGGTATTTTTTCTATTTCTGTCCCTTCATGAGATTTCTCATATATCCTCGTCATTTTGCTTGAAAGTGTCCACAGTTCTTCAATAGATGTTTTTATTTCCGCTTGCGTTTTGTTTACTTTCACCAGCCATCCCAGTTCTTTTGCTCTTGCAGCCACTTTCCTTATTACTGATCCTAGGTCTAGATCGGTACTCTCTCTCTCTATCTCTACGGGTACTTGTTTTTTGTTTGGGTCAGGTCTCTTTCTTTTCGCGGGTTGTTCCGTTGTAGAGGCATCGTCCGTTGGAGACAATTCCATAATTTTAGTGGACAAAACAGACAAGGCTAGACAGACAATATTAGACAAACAAGGCTAGACAGCAAGGCTAGACATGGAAGACGATACAGACAAGACAAGAGAGACAAGATTTTGACATAGAAGAATAGACAGCCAAGAGTGCTGGAACAGTTAATGCTACGTAGGATAAAGTTTGAGCTCAGTCAAGGGAAAAGGGCAGGTAAATAGTCGACGCTATTATGCCAATCCTGGACGTGGTGGAGAAAGCCTCAGCTTGTATTAATGCGCGAAGAAAGATTAGTGTGCCCATTACTTGCGACGTTAAGAATGCTTTCAACATTGCTTCACCAGCATGGGAAGATATATCAATGATGCTAGTGAGAGAGGCTTGCCCCCACACTTGCTGAAACTACTGCTTAGTTATCTACAATTCTATAAGGTCATAATCGAAGCAGGCGGATCAAGTCTAAATCGTGGAGCGAGAAGTGTAGAGCGGTGTCTCACAGGGCTCAGTAATGGGTCCTACACTATGATATATCCTGTAAAATAGAGTAATTCGGCTAATGCTCCCCGAAGGTGTTAAAGTAATAGGATTTGCTGATGATATTGCTCTTGTAGTAGCAGAAAAGACGTAGGGGGAGTAATAGGACATGCAAATAGGACGATTGCACATATTGATAAATGGATGGAGAAAAAGCGCTAGAGACTGTCACCTGAATAAACGGAAGCTGTTCTGCTGACCGGAATGTATGGTCTGTAGTATTTAAGGGCGGAGTAGTGATTATTGAGAAGTTATGTTTTACACCACATATCATCGACGACTAGCGACGATAGCTCTTAAGTAGCACTTTGCAAGATGATGGCCAATGTAGCAAGAGAAAGATATTATGCTCGGTCGCTCGCTCGCCAATTTTCTATGGTGGACCGGTCTGGGCAAACGCAGTCGAAAAAGGGACCTAAAGAGATTAAAAATAAAATGGTCACAGAGACCACTCCTGACCTGCAAGACCTGCTCCTGATGGCAGGCATAGCGCAAGATTAGACTAGACTAAACAGACAAGATTACAAAGTCAAGACTACACAGACAAGACTAGACCGGCAAGACTAGAGAGGCAAGACTAGACAGACAATACTAGACATATAATACTAGACAGAGAAGACTAGGCAGACAAGACTAGTTAACAAGACTAGAGAGACAAGTCCAGACAGACAATGCTAGACAGACAAGACTAGACAGAAAAGACTAGACAAACAAGACTAGACAGACAACACTGGACATGCAAGACTAGACAGACAAGACTAGTCAGGCAAGAGTAGACAGACAAGACTAGACAGACAAGAGTAGACAGTCTAAACTAGGCATTGAAGACTAGTCAGTCAGCGCTAGATAGACAAGGTATATATACGATAGACTAGGTAGGCTAGATAAACTGGATACAGTATAGACGATTTGCATATTAGTCCGCGCCAATAAAGTTAGTTTGTTGTCCTACTTAACGAAAAGTTCTTCGAATTTCTTTTCAATAAAAATGGACTCTTTTCTTGTTACTGATTAGTGGATTTGGCTCATTTTCAATTAGAGTTAATAGACTACTTTCAGATCATTTAATCTATACTAAAACTTGCTAATGGTGAGAATGTTGAAAATAAGCCGCAATGGATTCGTGTAATTCAGTTAAAGTATTATTTAGACAGTTGATTGGTGATGTGTGTTTGCAATTAAGACACAAGGGAGACGGTGATTGCACGAAACCTTATACGTGCTTAATGAAATACTAACTGTTTAGTTACTATTCATGAGACGTGTGTGTGTGTGGGCTAGGTTAGTAGCAGCCGGCAAACTGTGTGCGAATCTAATATAATATTCAGTGGCAAATAATACGTGTTGTGCATCTATCTGTGCATGCGAAATAGACACATTAACGAGCGAGATACGTGCGCGCCAATTTCGCGAAAATTTCAATTCAATATTGCCATTTGCTAATGTATACAATCATCTCGGCTATTATCAACAATTAATGGATTCTCTCTTATGCAAATAATTCGCAATATACTATTCCATGTAACGCAAGAATTCGAACAATAAGCAATAATATTGAATGTAATCTATATGTACATATAAATGTATGTGTCCTGACTGACTGAGTGATTCATCAACGCACAGCTCAAATCATTTTACTTACGAATGTAACATTTGTAAGGAACGTTGCTTTTATGACGTAAACATACATTAACGAAGGATTTTTGTCAATCTCGTTTCTAAGGGGGTGAAAAGGGGAGCCAAAGTTTCTTACTAGGATGTCTATATCTCAGAAACGGAAAATGTTACTGTTGAAATGTTAAATGTTGTTTGATATGTCTAGTGTTAAGATTTGCTTTTAATAGCTAAAGGCGCTGCAAATGCGGGATATTTATCTCTCAAAAACTGGAGATGTTAGAGATGTGAAAATAGGTATTTAAATTCTTCTGTAAAAACGAAAATATGGGTGTATTACCATTTTACAAAAAAACTGTTAAAAGGGGAACAAAATAATTATTTTAAAAAAATGCTCATTTGCAGGTCTGACATTTGACAGCTGACATTTGATTATAGCTAATACCATTATATAATCAGAAACAGACAGGATAAAATGGCGCAATGTTTCTTTTTAATTAATAAATAAATTAAAAATCAAATATGCACGTACAGGTCTTGGCAAGTTCGGACTAGTTTTAATTAATATGTCTTAAATTAGAATTTTGTGTGATAACTGGCTATTTTTAATTTGTGTTTTAAACATGTTTGTAATAGGTTGGGTGTATTCTCTGCGGCTGTAAGTGATGACGCGAGTTTACTTCCAGTCGGTTTATTGTTACTGCGAAATATATATTACATGTGAAAAAATAATAATTAATTGCCAGGAAAATCCCTGCACAAATAAATCTATCAAACGGCCGAAAAAAAAAAATAATAAAAACAGGAACGCTTTATGACACGCGGACAATATATGAAACTCGCAGCGCAGAATGAAAATGATGGATGTGTCTTTGCCATTCTTTTTCTATATTTATATTTTTTGCTATCCTTTTTTCACGTGTAAGTTTAACTAATTTAATCTGTTCCATCGACTATTATTTAACCATTTGTTTGATCCATGTCACAAAAACCTCCCAGCAATTATGGTCTAAATTATTCTTGTCTAATGTAATCTTCAAGTAAGATTTAAGATAGCATATACACATTAATATAGATACCGCTGCTTTTATATCGGAGTATAACATGTTCCAAACACAATAGCTTATTAAAACTAGAACAAAGGCGAAATACACAAAATGAAAGATTTTTCTGGACAATCATATAGAATGCACTGTGTAGATGAACAACTCGAAATAACATTATTTCTTTATAACATTCAAATTTAAAACCTATTTATATAATTAGGTAGGTCTAACTTATAGACCAGGGATGGGCAACCGACGGTCCGCGGGCCAACTGCGCCCCGAGAAATTGCTTAATGCGGCCCGCGAAAATCTGTTTTAAATACATAAGAATTGTCCCGCAGGTCTCAGAACTCAATATAACTTTTAATTTTTAAGACAAATTCTTAAAAATATTCGAAAAAGTTAAAATGTTTGATTTTCAACATTTGCGGTATTTCAGCGACTTTTGAGGATTTGTAGTATTTGTAAAATTTCGTAAAGAGTCGAGGCTTGGCGCAAACACGTGAATGAGCACGCTTGCATCGTAGGTGCGTGCAGTTTTGATAGTTATTTGTGCTTGTGTTTATCTGCTTCTGCCTCAGTTTCTTACTGTTGCCAGTGACAGTCATATGTATTAAAACACGTTGAATAGGATGGCTTCGTCTAGCAAGCAAAGAAAGGTAGCTCAAGAAAGACGCGTTTTTGATGAGAAATGGTACTTAATGGTACTAAATGGTTCAATAAGGTGAAGGAAATTATGGACGTGTATAACTTAAATTACAAAAACTTAATTGGCATATGCACTGATGGTGCGCCAGCTATAGTCGGAAAAAATAAAGGCGCACTAGGTCTCATGCAAAAAAATATGGGTACAAACTAATTTAAGTAAAAAATTCATTTTTCATTGCATTATCCGCCAAGAAAGTCTGTGTGCAAAAATACTCAAAATGGAAGACGTAATTAAAGTTGTAGTGAAGTCAATTCTATCAAGTCAAAAAAATCAGCACTTAGTCATCGCGAATTTAAGGAACTTCTTGAAGATATCGAATCTGAATATTCCGATTTAATTTAATACTGTGAAGTTCGCTGGCTTTCCAAAGGAGCAATGTTCAAAAGGTTTTTTGAATTAAAGGAAGAAATTTAAATATGTTTGGAAGTCAAGGAAGAACTGGTGCCCGAATTAAGTGACGACGAATGGCTGTGTAAATTAGGATTCTTAGTTGACATTACAACACTTTTAAATTAATTGAATATAAAAATGCAACACAAAAACCAAATTGTGATTGAATTATATGGATCAGTGCGTGCTTTTAAAAACAAATTACTATTAAGGCTGAACCAATTTAATAATAATAATTTCATCAACTTTCCAACGTTTGGCAATTTATTCCTAGAAATATGATAAAGAATAATTCATCGCCATTTTACAAAATCTGTACGATGAATTTGAAAGGAGATTTTGTTTCCAAGCATATATTTTTTTTATATTTTCGTGTTGCCGTTTTCTATTCCTGATATTAACACATTTTGAGCGGGTATCCTAAGATAATGAACTATGTTGCGTAGCGGCCTTGTTTTCGAGGCCTTGCTTTATCAAAAGTTGGATATTTGAACAATTGCAGTCCTTTATCTTTTTCCTTGGGTCCTTGACCTTTTTTCTAAAAAAATCTAAAAGGGATGAAATAGGAGACTAAAGTTTGTAAGGGGAACACATTATTCTTCAAGTTAGGGATATGAAACTTTATATTTAGGCTTTTGGTAAGAAATAAAAAGTAAGTATTTCAACGTTTTTGCAATATCATCCCTCAAGGGGGTAAAATAGGGGATGCTTTAGGTCCTTTCTAAGATACAATACAAATGTTTGTGAAGCTAGAACCGGCTTCATTTTAAAAATTTTCAAGGTGAAATTTTAAGAGGTTGAGTCAGGATCGCTGATCTTGATGGTGGATGCGCCGGATGGATGCTTCATGGTGCATGCGCAGGTGTTCGAGAAGTTGACGGAAGAGCAAAAAATTTATAAACCAATAAAATGTCGTGCCGTTTTTAAACTTACATAATAAAACCACTCACTGATATTTTAATCCAGCGGTGTATTGGGGGGGAGGGGTTTTTTAAATTAAATCGGAATATTCAGATTCGATATCTTCAAGAAGTTCCTTAAATTCGCTATGACTAAGTGCTGATTTTTTTGACTTGATAGAATTGATAGACTTCACTACAACTTTAATTACGTCTTCCATTTTGAGTATTTTTGCACACAGACTTCATTGGCGGATAATGCAATGAAAAATTAATTTTTACTTAAATGAGTTTGCACCCATATTTTTTTGTATGAGACCTAGTGCGCCTTTATTTTTTCCGACTATAGCTGGCGCAGCATCAGTGCATATGCCAATTAAGTTTTACATATATATTGTTATTTTTATTACATATATATTTCATTACGAATTTTGCCAGTAACCAGTTAGTCTGTGCCAGTAACGTTGTTGATTAGATTGTGTATAACGTCAACGTTGTTTTGGTAGTTTGTTGTTTGTATTTCCATTATAAATTAATTATAAGGTGTTTTAATTATAATTTAATGGTTTAGATATAATTCATATTAATTTTAATTATTGCAGTAATATTTAGAAAAATCAGTAATATTTAGAAAAAACAAAATAATTTTTTTATATTAAAAATTTAAAATGAGCGAAAAACGTAAACAACCCGCTTTGGTTTCTTTGGAAAAAATTCTTAAAGCGCAACAAGAAGAAAATGTGCAAGTGCTGGAAACTAAGGAAAAACAAGTGGATATTCCATTAACATCAATGGAAAATGTTCAAAAAGAAGCAAAATCCCCATTAATAAATTGGCCGAGTATTTGGACTGCAGATATGTGGTTCGAAAAGAAAAAAAAAGGCTTGGCTAAAATGCGATTCCGGAAAATTAGGATGTCTGAGTTGTTCGACTATTCAAAATTTAGGACTTTTACTTAACGCAGGGAGTAAGCATCTCAAAAGAATGGAGAGGCACTCAGCTATCAGCTTATGGAAAGGATAAAACCGCAGAACTAACTTCTTTGCGAAATAAAATTTACATACATTGTTAAAGTTTTTCACATACAACAGCTGAGCGAATCTTAAAAGATCAGACAGGCAAAAGCTTGAAATTATTGTTAAGATAAGTTGAAAGATTCTGATATTTGTAGCATCAGTAAGGTTTTTAGAACTGCTTATTATATCGCTAAACATAATCGTCCATATTCTGATCATTTTGATTTATTAAAACTTCAAGAAATGAATGGATCTACTATAGCTCACGGATTACGATCTAGATTCAGTGCTACAGAAATAATTGTTCATTTTGGAATTCAAATGAAATCCAAAATTTGTCAACAAATAGTAAAAGCTTCAAGGTAACTTATCTATTATCATAGATGAATCTACCACTCCAAGTAAAAAATCTGGTCCTATTATTTAAAAATGCGAAACCGATAAAATGAAAGATCTTCATTTCTTATTTCTTGATTTAATTGAATTGCAGGATCAAACAGCTAACACCATAATAGAGGTTCTCTTAAAATGTTTGAAAACAATGGTTTTGATGATAATTATTTAAAACACCATTTAATTTCATTTACAAGCGATGGGGCCAGTGTTATGTTAGGAAGAAAATCTGGAGTTGGAACAAGACTTACACAGAAATATCCGAATCTAATTACATGGCATTGTCTAAACCAGTGTTCTTCAACCGGTGTTCCATGGAACCCTAGGGTTCTACTAAAACATCCAGGGGTTCCGCGAATCAATGCTAAAAAAGTCTTAAGTTTAACCGGCGCGGCGTTTACAACTAGAGACGATGCGTTGCGCCGCTCTCTGGAACACGTGTGTCGATTGGAGATTTATACTAGAACTATTCATTTCAAGTCTTACAAATGCAGACGGTAGTAAGTTAATTATTTTATAATAAATTGAGTTTTGTTTTAACTTCCTAAAATCCTTTAGAAATACAATGCAGAATTGACTTAAAACTGGGAAATTGGAATCAAAATCCAAAGATCAAGCCTCTTGCTCTCTTAAAAATTCCACCAGTTTTCCGCCAACATTGGAGCTGACGGATAATATTGAAGAAGAAAAATAAATCAGGATCTAATAGCCGAAAAATACGAAAGTATGATTATTTGAATTTTGGATTTACCTGGATTGGTGATAAAAATGAGCCAAATAGGTTTTTTGTGGTATGTGAGCAAGTAGTCAACAGCAGTTTAAATCCTGCAAAGTTAAAGCGTCATTTGGAAAATAAACATCCGACTTTAAAAGGTAAAAGCGAATATTTCAAAAGAAAATGTCTTGAACTACAGCAGAAAAATAATGCATTTGAAAGGTATGTTCGCGATGATAATAAAAATGTTTTAAAGGCATCTTATTTAGTTTAGTTTGCGCGAAGTTCATACGATTGCAGAAAAATTAATTAAAGCTAATACAAAAGATTTAATCAAATGCAAAATTGCAAACAAAATTGACCTCGTTCCATTGTCTGATACGAAGATTTCATCACGAATTAAAGATATGTCAGATTACTGCGAAGTGGAACTAGTAAGTCGTTTGAAAAATCCTAAAGATGGATTCTCTCTGCAAATGGACGAATCTACAGATATGGCTGGATTACCAATGTTGTTAGTTTTCGTGATATAAATACACGAATCCAATTTTCTGGAAGATATTTTTTGCGCAAAGCTCTGCCAACTCAAAAAAATATTTAATTTACTTAATGCATATTTTGAAAAACATTCAATTTCTTGGAATTTATATCTCATATATGCACTAATGGAGCTAAAGTTATGGTTGGTATTATAAAGGGCGTAATAGCACGTTTAAAGAAACTAGTTGCAGACATCAAAACCAGCTATTGCTGTCTTCATCGTCATGCTCTCGCTGTTAAATGGACATCAAAAGCATTGCATAAGTTCTCAATGAGGCCGTTAAGATGGTTATTTTTATCAAAATCCAGACCTCTAAAACCAGGGTATTTGCTCAATTGTACGACTATCAGGGAAACTCACATAAAAATCTCCTTCTTCATACTGAATTAAGATGGTTATCCAGTGGAAAGGTTCGGACCAGACTCGGGGAATTGCATGATGAAATTCGAATCTTATCTAATCGAATTTATCTGAACGTGAATTTTCTGGAAAACTTAATGACACTAATTGGTTTCAAAATCCAGCCTACCTTGCAGATATACTTTCGTACATGAACGAAGTTAATCTTTTACTTCAAGGACCAAATACTGCTGTTTGTACGGTCAATAGCAAAGTAAACTCAATCAAATCGAAAATGAAGCATTGGGAGGAATGCATCACCAAAAGTAATACAGAATGTTTTTCTAATTTAAATGATTTCCTGGCAAACAATAATATCGTATTCGGCCAGAATTAAAAAAAAACATTTTTGGAACATGAAATGTTTGGAACATTTAACGGGATTGCAAAAGACATTGTTCGAATATTTCCCCCCCATTTGCAATAATTTACGTTAAATCGAAAATCTTGCGTCTGTAATGGACTCATAACAGCACTAATATGCGTGCGGTTGTGTGCGCACTCGTCGAGTGCGATACAATTTTCTTAATATGTATCGGCGATTGTTTTATTTGGAAATAGCATAAAAGGGCGCAAAAGAGAAGAAAATACTATGAAAAATTCGTTCTTAAGGCGTTTTTCAGCACTTGTCCATTGGAAAACGACGAGCGAAGCGAGGAGACTTGACCAGGAAAACTTGGAAAAAAACGTCGTTTTCCAAACTTGGACGCTTTTGGACGCTAGTGAACTCGTCCTTTAATATACTATTAATGAGTGTTGTGATGTGGATACCTTGCCAATTAAGAAAAGATAGCAATTTCTAGATATATGTACGGGCACTGCATTACAATTTACATTTGGACAGGATGGCATTGGCCTGTTTTGGATAAAATTAAGGGAAGAGTATCCGGAAATTTCCAAACGCGCGGTTAAGGAATTGATGCCCTTCGAATCAACCTATCTCTTGCGAAACAACCAATCGACTTGATGCCGAAAATGATATGCGTCTCCAATTAACACCGATCCAACCAGATACTGATAAATTATGCAGTCATAAACAAGCACAACGAAGACATTAATTTTTAAAAGATTTTTTTCTTTTGATTATAATTTCATTTCTATGGATATATAGCACAAATATATTCATATTTTATATGAAGTTACAATTTTGTGTGAATAAATGCAAATTTATTTATTGAGACTTTCACAAAATATTTATAAGAAATGCAGAGACGAACCTTGTTCATGACATGTAACTGCGATTCCACCCCTTAATCAAACTGTTACTAAACAGAGGGTTCCATAAAAAGAAAATTCTCAAAAAAGGGTTCCGCGGGATGACAAAGGTTGAAGAACACTGGTCTAAACCATAGGCTCGAATTGTCGGTAGGAGATTCTATTTCTGAGGTTAATGGGGTTAATCATTTTCAAATATTTATAGACAAGTTATACTCCTTATATAGTCAATCTCCGAAAAATCAAAGAGAAATTGAAACATGCGCAACTGCTCTCGGTGTAGAAATTAAACGTATTGGACGTATATTTAACGCCAGATGGATGGTCAGCTCCTTTAGGACTGTATCAGCAGTTTGGCAGAATTGGTCACCTTTATGACCATCATTTCGAAAATGCGAGTAAAGACAACAACCGCACTAAAACGGAACAATCCATGTTCAATGGATTATATAAAAGGATATCATCGAAACAATTTATTCAAGATTTGGCCTTAATGTATGTTGTAATGTAATGATGTTCTATTCGAGCTATCTATTCTTTCAGAAGCATTGCAAAAAAGAGAAACTTCAATAGTATATGCACAGAAATTGATTCGCCGCACAATCACTTATTTAGAATATTTAAAAGATCCTCAGAAAGGAAAGAAGTCGTTGGAAGCACTTTCTGCTTGTGAAGTAATGCAATTATCTTCAATTTCGTTAACGGATAATAAAATGGCAAAATTGATTCACAGAAATCAATTCTTAATTAGTATTATTAATAGTATGAGGAATAGGCTAAACACTACATCTGCAAATTGTTCAGGTTCAGACGGAATTTTGACTTCTGACAGTTCCGACATTGTTAAAGAATTGCGAATTCTTGAACCAACCGAATGGCCATCTGAAATTTATATGGAATTTGGAGTAAAAGAAGTAGAATCTCTCTGCCAACGCTTCAATTTACCTTTTGGGAAAATTTTAAATGCCTTTAGAGATTACTTGGCTTGTGGTGGTCGTAACATTCCCGACGATTTGGAAACGTTAAAACAATATTCTAAAATTATAGCTTGCAGTTCTTCAGAATGCGAGCGTGGTTTCAGCAGCATGAATTTAATTGTAACGGAAAAATATCACGCATTTTAATTGATCATGTTGCAAATTTATTGTTTATAAAACTTCATGGACCACCCTTGGAATCCAATTGTATACGTAAAAACCTGGTTTCGATCTCATCGAACTGCTACTGACCAGCAAACTAAAACAGCAGGGGCAAATAATGATATTGTGTGTGATCCTATTTGGGAGTTTTTGTAGTAGGTACACTATAAGTGTATTACATAAAAATAATATATTTAAGATTCTTATTTTTATCTTTTTACAAATTTCTTATTTTTGTGTTTGTTAATATTTTGTGTAGTAAGAATACAAAAAAATCTTGCAAGGAAAACAATAGTTTGCTTAAAATAAGATAATCTCCGAAAAACTTTCAGCAAGCTGCATGTGGAAAGTCGCGGACTATTTTTGTGCTCTCACCATGCGTTCCTTCACTTCTTATTTTACCAATACACCACTGTTTTAATTATAATTTTAAAAAACATAAGAGCCCTTTTTGACCATTTGTTGGTACAACGTACTATCGAGTAATATGACAAATATAATTTGTTGTCAACAACGCAGATTGGCTTCCAAATTTTTTCGTTGCTCAGCCATGATGTGAGCCGTGACGAGACGTTAGTATTATGCTTTCTACAATATCGGGTGAATGTATAGTCGAAATCATTCGGACGGGTATTGTTGAGTTGCGCATTTTTCAAACAAAGAATAAATAGAGGAAATAAATAAGTTTTCACAACTGTCAACACTAGGTATTTGTTTGGACCGCATCTCACGAAAATCAAATTTTTCTAATTTTAAACGGGCTAGTCTGATCAATTACATTTTAGGGTTGCTCGCGTCTCCGCGCCGTGTGTACCGTCCTTCGGTCACCTATTTCAAGGGAAGAAATAAGGATAATAGGTGGAGGGATTCCCTTAAAATTGTTGTCTTCCAGACGTTTGTGGTCGCTGCAGCATTTTGGCTCGTGATTACACCCCCTTATTAACTGGAAACTAATACGATTATCGATTGCCCTAGGTTCGCGCTTCAATCCATGTCTTTTCGCTTCAAACACTCGAAGCATACTTCCGGAAATATAAAAATTCGGGGCGTAAATATAAATTTTTTTCGCATGTTTGGTTGTCTCTAGTTATGCGTATTTCGTGACCTAAATAGGTGTATTTGTCTACGAAATCAATATCTCTATCGCCTACATCTATCTGTCTGCTCGGGACCAAGTTTGTCATACATTTTGTTTTGGAATAGTTTATTCTTAGGCCTACGGTATTACATGCTTCCTGGAGTTCTAATAGCATTGTTTTTATATCGTTGAGATCGTCAGCAAGCAGCACTATGTCATCTGCAAATCGCAGATTTGATAGATTTTTGCCATCTATGGTTAAGCCTTTTCTTTCCCAGTTGAGCTTTTTGAAAGCGAGTTCCAAAACCGCGGTGAACAATTTAGGCGATATCGTATCCCCCTGTCTCACGCCTCTACCAAACAGACAAAACAACAGACCAAACATGCGAATTTAAAAGAAGAATAATCCTCTCTTGGGCCGCATATGGAAAACTTCGGGACGTATTCAAAAGCGATCTGCCAGTCTGCTTGAAAAGGAAAGTGTTTGATCAATGTGTATTGCCAGTTATGACCTACGGCACTGAAACCGCAACACTCACCGTCGCCACTGCAAAAAAGCTCCAAATTGCACAACGAAAGATGGAAAGATCGATTCTCGGCGTGTCGCTACGAGACCATATCACAAACGAAGACCTACGCCGAACAACAGGTGTCACAGATGTGGTTGTGCGTATGGCGAGGCTAAAGTGGAACTGGGCTGGACACGTGGCCCGAATGTCAGATGGAAGATGGACCAAGAGACTACTGGAGTGGAGGCCAAGAGCAGATATACGAAGCAGGGGGAGGCCCCCCATAAGATGGTCAGACGATATAAAAAGAACAAGAGGAGCCTGGATGCGAGAGGCTCAGGATAGGAGGAAATGGGCGGAAATTGGGGAGGCCTATGTCCAGCAGTGGACGCAAAGGGCTGTTTGATGATGATGATGATGAAATAATAAAATCGCGAGATTTCGGCCCAGGTCGATACACCTTTCCCCTTCTTTTAATCGACGCCGAAATCGATTTAAATTTCTAATTAAAATATAGATTTATTAAAATTGGCGCGAACACTATTATAATAACTATCAATGTACCTATATGTAATGCCATAAGTTAAAATATGGCGGCAGATGTTTAAAATTGTGTCTTGTAATCGGCTTCTTCTCTACAAGTGTAGTGGGTTTTGCCTTCACAAACTATTCTTATGGATATTCCATATTTGGTAATTTTTGAAGCATTATAAACTTAAGCTTAACTTTAATAAAGGATAGACCAACTCTCCATGGTATATTGGCGATATTGCTCTCTGCGGCTTGTAAACTTCTTAAAATTTTGGTAAAAAATAATAAATAGTAGGGCGAATTTCTTTTAGGCGATCTCTATCATCTATGGTTATCATTATTTGAAAAATGTCATGAGTACCAAATTGGTCGGAATCGATCCCTGCTCATCACTTCAGCAAAAAATCGGAGGAAATTGAAGTGCACATTATCATTTTCCGATCAGTTCTGTACTTCCCCATTAATTTCTTTAGAGCCGCTAGATGGCATTGGCAAGGGTCAATAAGGGTCAATGGACAATAAATTTGGTAAAAAAAGGTAGTCTCTCTAAGGCAGTCACAAGATTGACAACACAACAATGTTATCAGCGTAAGTTCCAGCTCCGCTATTTCAGCATTATATGTTACCTAATATATTTGAAAATAAACTTTTAATAATTATTACAAGAAATCACTCACTTCATGTATTTGAACGTATCACCCATAATGAATTGCGATAGTGATATCTGCGCAGATGATTTTGCACAAATTTTAAGTGATGCTGAGTTTCATGAATTGGATAGCGAAAGTGACGAAGAATTGTTTTGACCAAGAAGGACTTTCGCTATCAAATTCATGAAACTCAGCATCACTTAAAATTTGTGCAAAATCATCTGCGCAGATATCACTATCGCAATTCATTATGGGTGATACGTTCAAATATATCACTCACTTCTTGTAATAATTATTAAAAGTTTATTTTCAAATATATTAGGTAACATATAATGCTGAAATAGCGGAGCTGGAACTTACGCTGATAACATTGATGTGTTGTCAATCTTGTGACTGTCTTAGGGAGACTACCTTTTTTTACCAAATTTATTGTCCTTTAGCGCCAATACGTGCATTACACAACAGGTATTAGTAGTTTGCTCCGCTTTTAACGTAGATGCTTGTAAACGGGTTCTAGTACCCGGCCCGCTAATAGACGATAGTCGTGAAACGGGTACTAATACTAGAATATACTAGAATATTAGAATATAGAATACTAGAATATCAAATGGAGTTACTGGAACTTCAAGAAAAATGTGATCTGAAATTGAAATTTATGGAAGTAGCAAAGAATGACTCTTACAAATCTTTAAATCAAGAATAATTTCCTCAGTTAATTAATAATACAAGGAAAATTATTGCATTATTTAGAAGTACTTTTGGAAGATGTGAACAGTTTTTCTCAAGAATGGCCTTTACGAAATCTAATAATATGTCTCGCATCTCTTATATAAATTTGGAAAACACTTATCGCGTTGCTACTACTGAGATTGATATTGATATGAAGTTTATTTTTTAATAAACAACTTCAACAATCTCATTGAAGATTATTAAGGTTACTGTTTCAACATTAACCTGTTCATTTTTCTTTTCTTTTTTTGACGTTAATCGTGTTTTTTGAAGTTTATTAATATAATAAAGTAAATAAATAAAAATAAATATTTTTTATAAAAATATTGATCCTTCACTGTTGTTCCGCGAAATTCGTTACTCGTCTTAAAAAAGTATATAGGGGTAAATAGTACAGTTGTTGGTCAGTAGGTAGTGATTGGTCATAATTTGAAAACAATATAACTATAAGACAATTTTTTGGTGACATAATTGTTTATTAACAGAAGAAAATTCTATATTCTTTTCTGTATTGGATACAACCCATAACTTTGTTATAACTTAAAGTTTCATGTGTGTATTTAATTAATAAAATGACCAGTCCGAGATTCACGTCATTTTAGACAAAAATGTACAAAAAGTAACCTTACTATTTTTAGATATTTTCATGATTTTTGTGCTGATTTTTGACATTTGTAAATCAATACAGGTTCAAATTATCGAAATAAAAAGTTTTTTGATAAAAATAAAGTACTGACTGTGAAAAATATGATAAGACAATAAATATCGCACGATAAACAGTTTTTATAGTGATAGATCATCCGACCAATTAGTATTTTGACGTTAGAGTAACTATGTGACAGTTATTCCTAGAGTGTTTAACCTACAAATAAGAGGACAAGAAAAATATTCAGTACACAATTTTAAAGCAATTAAAAATCTATTTTACTTGAATTTATTTATGTATTTGTTATTGTAGTTAGTGAAAATACTAATTTATTTATTTCTAGGTTAAATACGCTAGTGTTAATATACATAAAATGACAAACGTAAGAAAATGTACAAATCTTAAAACAATCGGAACACAGCCTGAATATATAATTATATTCAACCTTTCCGGAGCTTTATAACAATTACTGAGTCTTTTTAGGACTACCAAAACAAATCTCGTGTGAAATATGCCAGTTATTTACCAGTTTTATAAAAAAATATACGGATAATCAAATTGAAGATGCTATTAATGCAGTTTAAAATGGGATGTCACAATGCACAGCTTCAAAAAAGTATGGTATTTCCAAACCAACAATTCAATTTAGAATTAGTGATGCATTCATCAAATCTACTACAGGTCCGTCTCCTGTATTAGGATGCAATGCAGAAGAGGACCTAGTAAGTTGGATAATTTATTGTTAACGAAGAGGATTTCCTAGAAGAAAGATATACAAGCTATTGTCAAAGAGTTTTTGGATCAAAGTAAAATAAAAAAATCCTTTTTGTGACGATGTTCCATAAACTGTGTGGTATAAAGCCTTTCTTGAAAGGAATCCGATTCTTATTGAAAGATTTCCAGAAAGAGCAACTAAAGCCAGCTCTTGTGTAAGTTAGAGTAATATTAAAAAATGGTTGAGTGAAATATATGATTATTTATCAAAAATTAAATATTTAAACATATTAAAAGATCCGACTCGTGTTTCCAATGGTGATGAAACTTATTTTATGGTATGTCCAAAAATGAAAAATATAATAGCCCCTTGTGGGCCACAAAATGTTTATGAAATTGATCACGGCAATTTCAAACTTAATGGAACGACATCTTAAAAACAATGTCATATTTATGGTTTTTATAGTGTCACGAAGGTGGACTGGAAGCTATTAAATAACTGACAAATTTCACATGAGATATGTTTTGCTAGTCCTAAAAAGACTCGTCCTACGAGAAGGCATTTGACTCTATCAACCACAATGAGATGTTTAAGGCACTGGCAAATTGCCGAATAGACCATAGGTACTCGGAGACTCTACAGCACATATACAAAAATGCTACCGCATGCGTTAAACTACACGAAAAAACGGACAGATTCAGAATACAACGCGGCGTCCGACAAGGTGACACCATCTCGCCTAAACTATTTACAAACCTCATGGAGTACATGTTCAAGACCATAGAACTAGAAGATATGGGCATAAACATCAATGGCGAAAACCTCAACCATCTACGGTTCGCAGACGACATTGTGCTAATTTCGGATAGCCTAGATAAGACTGAAAAAATGCTTAAGAAGCTGGCAGAACAATCACGAAAAATCGGCCTTAAAATAAACATCTCGAAAACGGAATTTATGACCAACCTAGTACCTTCCCGAAACTTTATAATGGAAGGGATTGAGATCCGGCAAGTCACCTCATACAAGTATCTAGGCCACGAGATTAAAATCGGCAGAGACAACCAGACACATGAGATTGGAAGGAGGCTAAGACTAACGTGGGCAGCCTACGGAAAACTAAAACACATTTTCAAATCCGACATCCCCAACTGCCTAAAACGTAAGGTGTTTGACCAGTGCATCCTACCAGTCTTAACCTACGGAGCGGAGACTCTAACACTCACACAAAAGTCCGTCCAAAAGATCAGAGTGGCGCAACGAGCTATGGAACGTTCCATGCTCGGAATTACATTGCGAGATAAAGTGCGAAATGAAGTACTAAGACAGCGATCTGGGGTTAGCGATGCAATTGAAGTAATAACCAAACTAAAATGGAACTGGTCCGGGCATGTCGCAAGGATGCCAAACAACAGATGGACCAAAAAGATCCTGGAATGGCGACCTAGACAGGAGGCATACAGAAGTAGAGGACGCCCACCCACCCGATGGACAGACGATGTGAAACGCATCGCCACCAACTGGATGCAAGAAGCACAAGATAGAAGTAGATGGAAGATGTTAAGAGAGGCCTATGTTCAGCAGTGGACGAGACAGGCTGAATAAAGAAGAAGAAGAAGAAAAAGACTCGGCAATTGTTATATAGCTCCGGAAAGGTTGAATATGTTTATATATTCAGGCTGTGTTCCGATTATTTTTAGTTTGTATGATTATCTATAACGTAGGATGGTTTTACCAATTCGAAAATAAAAAGAAAAACGGAAAATTTTAGAAAAAAAAACTAGCGGAAGAAAATCATAGTTGATTGAGATCAAGAAAATATTGGTGGCAATTAAATGAATAATCATAACATAAATTTATGTTGAAATTGTTTTTTTTTTAACAATAATTCAATATTTTTCCTTTAATAAGATCACTGGATTGTTCATCACTTGTGTTCACAACTGTGATCACTAGTTCATATTAGTTTTTCATATTTTCAAATTACTTTTATTTATTATAAAGCGTTGACTAATTACTGTAAATCCACTAGACAATCACTATATTCTTATGATCTATAACTATGTTTTTTGATCAATCAAATATTTACCTTCTTATTTTCTATGAAATTTTAAATTTTTGATTCGAATTATTATTTAAATAGAAAAGTGACGTTTTTTACAATTACTAGCACTATAATAATTCTTAAATTCATTTTATACAAGCATGCAATTAATTGTTTTCATTGTTCGATTTCTAAAATGACCGATCACTGTACTGTTTACCCCTATATTTTATTGAAAGTTGTTTTCAAAAAGTCAATGGTAAAATACTGTTGTATTTGCAAGGAAAAATGGACGTCGGACACACATTTAGTTTTACTTCTGGACTGTAATAGACGAAGACAGAGCGATACGAGAGACAGCTTGTGATGCACTCTTTCGGCCCGCACAAGCCAGGAGGCAGGCGCTCGTTCCAGGTAGTATATATTTCAGTGACTCTGACTGGCCAATCACATAAAAAGGTTGCCCACCCCTGTTATAGTCATAGACTGAACCGGACAAGGTATTATGATCAACTCAAGTTGTTCTCAAGGATGTAGACCTCATCGTCTACGAATTGACATTAAAATCGTCGTAGAATATACTAATTAATAATGTGTCTAGACTAAAGTGATAAAATTAACTATTTTTAAAATTATGATGATTTTGTGCTATTTCAGTCTGCGAATAAGTCTGCTTACACTGGCTGGAAAATATATAATTATGTAATAATTTTTTTATAACATCATGAAAATTAAGATTTATTGATAAAAACGTTTCGATTTCTAGTCTTGCTTAGTCTTCTTTAGTCTACTATAGTCTGGTCTTGTCAAGTTCTGTATGCTCTAGACTGATTATGTCTATTCTCGTATAGTCTTGCCAGGTCTTATCTAGTCTTGTCTGGTCTATGTGGCCTTGTCTACACTATCTAGTCTTGTCTGTTCTTACCTAGTGTTTGGCCTTGTTTGCTCTTGTTCGACCCCGTCTCTTAATATCTGGTCTTGTTTGGTTTAGTCCTATCAGATCTTGTTGGGTATTGCTTGGCCATATCTGGTCTTATCTGGTCTTTTCTGGTCTTGTATGTAGGGAAAAGATAGGGAAAGATAGTTATATAATAATAGTAGGGAAAGATAGTTCGTTCCGGAGCCTCCACTTCCACTTCCGGTTTATTTTACAAAAGACATAATAAGATACGAGATTGATGAAAGAGTCGATCCACTTTTTCATTCTTGGAATTCTAAGTATTGTTCCATGACTTCTTCAACTAATTTTTTATTTTAATTTCACCAATCATATTTACCATGTTTGCAAGAGCTTACAATTTTTTCCACGATGATCATGCTTTGTGCATGTTATGCGCTCTGAAGAATCAGCTAAAATAATAATGGCTTGCATACAAATTGCAGCGAAACTTTACACAACTAGTTTTACTTGAAGCCTTCCGCCTTCCAAATATTATTTGGTTTAATTTATAATTGATTGTTTTAATGTCAAAGTGAAATAAACGTATTTTTTGCTCTCCCTCCTTTTTCGACCTAATACACCGTCGTCTCCGCCGTCGTCTGGTCCCAAGCCCAGGGTGTGAAAGGAGGAGGGTGGTCGGCCTGCCGCGCCGACCAGAATCGGGAAACCGAAGAAACTAGGCAAGAAACCGCATGGATACACGACTTAACCACTTACGAATTAATGCTACCGCATCCGGGGCAGCCGATGCGCCAGCTTTGGGAACCAGGGATGCTGGTGAGAAGTGGACTACTGGCCAAAGACTCAGGTTAATCACACCGAAATCAGAAATACGAATCGCCGCATGGAATGTGCGAACGGGACATCACGTTGGTCAAAAGGAAATTATCGCCAAGGAATTATTGAAATGCAAAATATCGATCTGTGCATTATCAGAACTGCGGCTCACAGGATCTGGGACAATGAAGGTTGACCCACCATCAATCGACGAGACGATGACGCTATTCTATTCTGGTGGCGACAAACGAGAAGCGGGCGTTGGCTTTATGGTTGATCGACGGGCCTCTGCCAGTGTTATCGCATTCCAACCGATATCCGAGCGTCTGGCGGTTATCACTATTGATGGAACGATTAAGACCCATATCGTATCCGTCTACGCCCCAACTGAGACCAGCCCGGACACAAACAAGGATGAATTTTATGCCCAGTTTCAACACACACTGGATACAATACCCCAAACCGAATTAATCATACTTATGGGCGACTTTAATGCACATACGGGTGCAGATCGAACCGGTTGGAAAGAAACGATGGGAAAATTCGGATAAGGGGAAATAAATGACAACGGATTACGCCTCTTATCATTTGCAGCGTCAAACAACTTGATCATCGGCAACAGCATCTTTCGTCACCCCCTCAAACATCAACTCACGTGGCGAAATCCATCCGGCAACGAGTCGGCGATGTTGGACTACATTTTGGTCAACACCAGATTCCGATCGACGCTCAAAGATGTACGTGCGATGCGTGGACCCGACTGTGGATCAGACCATTATCTTGTCCGAGTGAAACTACAATTTAAATTACAAAGAGCAAAAAAAAGGCACCACCATCAGCCAAGAGGAACTGGGCCTGTCTGCGAGACCCTGAAACCAGCCGAAAATTTCAAATCGCATTATCCAACAAATTTGCAGCACTCACGATACCAGTCGATATCAACATAGAAGAAAAACAACTTTCTGAGTCTATTGTGGGGTGTGCAACGGAGCTGTGTCCGCCCATCCGTCGATGGACGCAGCAACGGATCTCGGACGACTGTCTCAATCTAGTCGACCAGCGGAAGCAAATGAAACACGTCGATTTCAAACAATACCGACGATTGAACAAAGAAGTTCGACAGAAAATGAAATTGGAACGGGAAGCTTACTGGAATAACATCGCGGCTGACATGGAAGAAGCAGCGTCAAGGCATGAGTACCGGACGCTGTACCAGACAATCCGACGGTTAAGTGGCAAAACAACATCAACAAATGACAATATCAAAAAATTGGATGGAACTTTCGTGACCTCTCCTCAGGAACGTCTACAGCGGTGGAGAGAATTCTTTCATCAGCTGTACAACCACAATCCGCCAGTAGGTCCAGCACCCGAACTGCCGATTATTGAGCAGCCGATAAATCAGTTTCCCGATACTGAACCAACAATCAATGAGGTGAAGACGGCAATAAAATCCCTGAAAAATGGTAAAGCGCCGGTAGGAGATCAAGTAACTGCCGAAATGATCAAAGCCGGGGGAGACGTCTTATTACATCAACTTCACGTTCTCACAGTGCATATATGGCATTCAGATTGTGTTCTATCCGTGTGGAAGAAAGCGATTGTTGTGCCTATTTTGAAGAAAGGCGACAGTCGGGAATGCAAGAATTACCGTGGTATTAGCCTCCTCTCGATCGTCGGCAAAGTATTTATGAAAATCATACAATCAAGACTACAGAAACATCGAGAGCAAACAAGCCGGGAAGAACAAGCTGGATTTCGACCACATCGAGGATGCATCGATCAGATATTTGCTCTCCGTCAGCTAATGGAAGAAAGAATTCGATGTGGCAAACGAACTGTCATCGTCTTCATCGATTTCAAATCTGCTTTTGATTGCATCGATTGGACAAGCTTGTGGGAAGCCCTGAAGATCGAACACGTGCCACTGAAAATCATTCAACTTCTTCAAGCATCGTACGACGGCTCAACCAGCAATGTTCGTATCCGAAACGACATGTGTGAGGAATTCCCGATTCGAACCGGAGTCCGGCAAGGAGACGTGGCCTCGCCGCTCCTTTTTAACATTGTGATCGACAAGATTATGCGAAAAGCGTTTGATGGGCGACGCGGAGTTCGATATGAAGACAAAAACTTCCTAACCGATCTGATGTTCGCCGATGACAGTGCGGTTTTCGCCAACACAGATGCCGAAGCAACAGACACCTTGTATGACATTTCCCGCATTGCCCAGTCATACGGACTGAGAATCAATGCGGATAAGACCAAAGTGCTTACAACGGATGGATCTGAAGCCAGAGTTTACCTCGATGGAACCACAATCGAGCAGGTACTACAGTTCAAATATTTGGGATCACTGGTTGTGGAGAAGAAAGTAGCTTCGACAGCCGAAGTTCACAGCCGGATAGGCCAGGCAACAGCAACGTTTGCTTCACTCAAGTGGTGCATATGGAAGCGGACGAATATTACCATCAAAACCAAAATACGCCTATACCGGACGCTGATCCTCCCAATTCTTCTTTATGGATCGGAAACATGGACATTACTCAAACCAGACCTTAACAAGCTCGAGGCCTTCCAAATGCGATGCCTGAGACAGATTCTCTGCGTCTCACTCCTCAACCACCTCCGAAATGAGACAATCAGAGAAAGGTGCGACCAACAGACACCGATTGTTGAGGAAATTCAAAAACGCCGATTACGATGGTTCGGCCACATCTGTAGGATGGGCGACAATCGAGTACCGCACAAACTCCTATGGAAAAAACGACCTCTTGATTGGAGAACACAAAAACAAGCACCGAAGACCACATGGTTGAAACACGTAGAGAACGATTTAAAAAACCAGCGAATAACAACAGCTGAGGCAAGAACCGTTGCAACTGATCGATTAGCATGGAAGCGTATAGTGAATGGAGCACGGAACCTAGCGGCACCAACAGCAGCGTACTGGCTACGAGGTCGACCACCTCTCCATGCGCCGGCTATGGATTAAAGAAGAAGAAGAAGAATTTATAATAACCAACACATCGTCTTTTGATATCAGTTTTCTCAATGGAATGATCACCATTCTTAGCGGTGTATAGACAAGCAGCTGATTAGTTTATTAAATCGGGAACATGTGCATATTTTTCTCTGCTATTATCACAGCCATCATTAAAACTCTCAACATTATTCTTTTGCCACTTAGAAAGTGTCTCATATGATGGTGATAAACTAGTAGATATTCTAGGTGGAGTCAAATCGATGTTTTTATTATAGGCATGTTTCTCATTAAATACAATCCCCATCTTGATAATAAAACACCGGCGTTAATATTAAATTATAAATGCTGTCCATCCTATTTATATCATGTAGAGTGGGAGGTCTATGTAGACCCACACTAAAGAGGGTGTGAAGTCTATGTAGCCCCACGCTAAAGAGGGTGTGAGGTCTATGTAACCTCACGCTAAAGAGACCTCACACCCTGGAGGTCTCTTTAGCGTGGAAAAACCTTTAATTATTGTAAAAACAGATTAGAAAAATGGTGAAAGTTTTGCGAAAACAGTTTGCCAATTACCTCAAGTTTTCGGTAGCAATGATGCGCCAAATGAATCGACAGTGAGGCGTTGATTACAAAATTTTAGACGAAATTTACGCTGCTGGATCAGAAGATCATTATTCGTACTCTTCCTTCTCGGTCGCTTGAAAATATAGCCACAGTAAGGGAATCTGTGGCCGATAATCCAGGAACTTCCATTCGGCATCGTGGTCAAGAATTAAACATTTCCAGAAGCACTATGCAATGAATTTTGATGAAAGATTTGCATTTGCAGGCGTACAAGGTTCAATTTCTGCAAGAAATCAAGTGAAGGGACCATGCGCAGCGCCAGGGCCATTCCTTGATTGAGTATTGTTTTCTCGTTTTTTGGTACAAGTTGAATATATTTATATATTCAGGCTGTGTTTCGTCTTTATTAAGTCCATATCATTTTCTATAATATAGTATGGTTTTACCAATAGTAAATTATCATTTAAATCAATAACCTGCTAAGTTCATGTCTCTCTAAAGAAATGTTAAATTACAAAATCTCTAACCTCTAGTCATCCATGACCACGAAGCGTTTTGTTGTGTAAAATTATAATTCATAACAGCAAGGCTGCACTGATGTTAATAACTTAAGTTAAAGAAACTTAAGTTAATAACTTAAGTTAATAGAAAGATATGATCTTAAACACGAAGTTATTTTTCTTTATGTTTCTTTTTTAATGCAACGAAAGTGGACTGAGATCTAGTAAATAACTGGAAAATTTCTCATGTGATTTGTTTTGGTAGTCCTAAAAAGACTCAATAATAATATAGAGCTTCGGAAAGGTCGAATATATTTATATATTCAGGCTGCGTTCCGTCTTTATTAAGTATATATTATTATCTTTAATATAGTAAAGTTTTACCAATAGTAAAGAATATTTGTTCTTCTATCTCTAAGTTCGTACAACCTTGAGAGTATGTTTCCTTTGGAAAGCCCACACTGCGGTGTAGAAAAGCAGAGTTTCGTGTTCGGAGCTGTTATCTGAGCACAATTGTTTGAAGAGACGAGTATTAAGTGCACTCTTTTCAACAAAGTTAACTACTTTTATAGCTGTTTTCATCGCAATAGCAAATCATTCCAGGGGTGTTTTGCAGCCAATGCTTGTCGATGAATAACACAGTGCGTCGTAATTGCAGATGCATATTTTGTATTATCAACGCTGCAAGATCAAAGCGGAAACCAAGCATAGCAGGAGCACCGCCCGTACAAAACCTCGCAAGCTTTTGCCACATAAACTACGTACATACGGTATAGAAAACTAAACTATAGCTGTGTGACCGCTTCGTATAATACAAAATTATTCGTATAGTTGATCTATACTAAGCGACCACACCGCTATAATCAAACTATAGCAGGACTATACGCTAGTTTTCTATACCGCGTGTACGTAGCTTAAGTCCATGTTTCTCCAAATATTGACTTATTTAATAACATCTTTGCCTTGTGACGTCATTTTCAGTTTTTATGAAAATAGTAACTTCTCTTTAAACGTTCTGTTGTCATTAAAAAATCGAATAAATACAAGTAATTGACAATATTCTGAAACGTCGCGCGTGGGTAGATTCATCACATTGTAGCGCAAAATAAGAACTATATTTTGTCTTGCTAATAGATTGTCCTTCAATATCAAGTGACATTTTTGCAATACGCGACTTCACTGTATCGTTTGCAAGTGGTATTTCACAAATTTTCTTTTGAGCGTCCTGCCCACAAAGCTCATCTGCAGCGTTAAGCATAAAATACTTTATTAGAGATTCACCGACTATGTGTGCTTTTTAGGATTTGGCAAGCCATTTCGCCTGGGTGCAAGAAACCCTTTGGGACCCTACATTAGAATTAGTTTGATGTTTGTCGAAAATCACAGATCTACAATAATAATGTTTACGATAAAATGTACTTTTCGTTATGTTGACAACGATAGGAATATCTTCAAGTTTTCATGTGCAAGAGTACATTTTAGTTCTTGATCATGTTGTGCCCCCTCCATCACGGGGCCCCGGTGCGTAGCATCTGCCGCATTCCTCAGATGGCCAGTCTTGCCAGTGATATACTGGATATTCGCTGCACGTGACAAACAGATCTCTGCGTCTGCGAACCTCTCACCCTCTTGCAGCGCGACTCGCACCGCGCGTCATCGTGTCGACTTGTTGTCATTTCATTAATATTTTGAGAATAACTTCGCGAACCGGATTGAACCGGATGGACATGTCCATTATAATGTAATCTTTTGTGTCGGCCTAGTTTTGTCTGGTCTTTTCTTGGTTGGCTTTGTCTGGACTTTTCAGGTTTTGTTTCGTCTTGTCTAGTCTTGTTTGGCTATGTCTGATCTTAACTGTTTTGTATGCTCTGGTCTTATCTAGTTTTGCTGGGGCTGGTCTAGACTTGCCTGGTCTACTTTGACATTTTCTGATCTGGTTTAATTTCATTTTGTTACATTTGTTCTTGTCTAGTATTGCTAGATCGTGTTCGGTCTTATTTGATGTCCTTTAGTATTATCTAGCTGGATTAAATCTGAGATGAGTAACAAATCTTGATTAGTTGAATAATTTTCGACAAAAACGCCCGTCTATCCATTTGGTATGGTTGAACATTTGGAACCTCTATTCGATCTATATTGAATCTTTTATATTAATATATAATATATCAATTTTTATTGAACTTACAATTAGTTTTGTCTCGTCAACGCTTGTCTGAATTTTTTTGTTTAGTCTTATCTGATCTTGTCTAGCCTCTTGTTTGGTTTTGTCTGCTATCTCTGGTCATATCTGGTCTCGTCTGGTCACAAATAGTTTACTCTAACCTTTTCTGTTCCTGCCGAATTTTGTTCTAATCTTGTCTCGCCTTATCTGGTCTTGTCTGGTTTAGTCTGGTCTTCTTTGGTATTGCCTGGCATTGTCTGCTCTAGTATGATCTTGTTCCGCCTTCTCTGGGCTTCTCCGCTCTTGTCTGGTCCTTTCTAGTCTTTTCTGCTCTAGTTTCGCCTTTTCTGGTCTTGTATGGTCTTGTCTGGTCTTGTCTGGTCTTATCTTGGTCTTGTGTGGTCTTGTCTGGTTTTGTCTGGTATTATCTGCTCTTGTCTGCTCTTATTTGGTCTCGTCTGGTCTTCTCTGCTCTTGTATGATCTTGTATGGTCCTGTTTGATCTTGTCTGGTCTCCTCTGCTCTCGTAAGGTCTTGTCTGGCCCCGTCTATTCTTGTCTGGTCTTGTCTGGTTTTGTCTAGTCTTGTCTGGTCTTGTTTGTTTTCACTTGTTTTTTTCTGGTATTGTCTGCAATTGTCAGCTATTGTCTGGTCCTGTCTGGTCTTGTCTCTTCTTGTCTGTTTTTGTTTCTGTTCTTGTATATTCTTTTCAGATATTGTCTGGTCTTGTCTGGTTTTGTCGGGTCTTGTCCGGTTTCGTCTGAGCTTTCCTGGCCTGATCCTGTTTTGTTTAGTATTATCTGATCTTATATGACCTCTTCTGACCTGGTTGAAACTTATTCAGTTTCTTGTTCAGCTTTGTCAAATCTCATTCGGCCTTGTTCAATATCGTTTAGCCTTGTGTAGATAGGTTACATATGAAATGAGTTACATATGCTAGTCTATAAATTTAGTATGATTGACCTTATAAAATCGATTAATTAATAATAGTGTATCTAATCTAAACGTGAAAGTATATTAAAAATTGAGACATTTTGTAAGTCAAATTTGTTGTTTAGTTTTAGTTATTAGACTTATTTAGACTAGATATAGCGAATTTGAAGGGGTCATTCTAAATGGATTATAAACAAAACTAAACTAAGCTAACCAACGCGAACCAAACCAATTTTTAGAATAAAACTTAATAAAATTACTCTTTGTAAATACATACTTTGAGTTTTCAGTTATCAGTCGCAAGAGACCGCACAGACAAGCAGAAATTAAAATGATTTTTCCGGAATGTATGTAAATGCTCTTTTGTGAAATCTTGATGTGGAACATTCCACGTGTTCAAATTTGAATTTTAAATGAGAGAACTACAAAACGTTTCCCACTCGCCTTGTTTTCCTTTTGTTTTTTTAAATAATAATGAAGGCGAACAGCACACCCCAAAGAATATTAATTTTTCATGCAACTTTCCTCCTGCTGGGACACCTTTCAAAGTTACACATTTTTTTAATCATTATTTTACGCGTTACATAAACTAAACACATTGTACAAACAAGACAAATAACACAATTTTATTTAAATAACAGAATATGTTATTTTATAAAAGAAACTTTCACACAGATTAAAAATGTTGGTAGTGAACAATTTTGTATCACCCAGAACCATTCAGGGATGAAGACGATAACTGAATTGACCCTATTCAAACACATGCAAATGTCTCTACTTAATCGACCGTTCTATAATAAAAATATTACTCAACTCTGCAGACGACATAAACTTTAACAAATTAAACATATTAAAAGCGAAATATGACCTGAAGATATAATAATTGATTGATATAAATGTAAAAATAATACAAAAAGATATAAATGACTCGTTCGTAGCTCTATAATATTAAGTCTTATTAAGGTTCCAAAACAAATGTTGAAACAACTAATTCTCTTGCTAATACCACCCTGGATTTTGAATTGTTAAACAGATATTTGAATGTTATTTTACGCACAACTGCATCAAAATTGTTCCTTTACATCTTAGTTACCAGGGCCGAAAATTGGACATTACGCCCGTCAAAATTTTACCGGCCCGTGGGCCTGTAAAATCATTGAAAAGCCCGCATGAAGATCTATCATCTTAAGACTTCCCAAGATGAAAACCCCGTTTCATATCGGTCTTTAGACTTGTTTGGGATCAAACCCAACACAGCTTCATTAGCTTCCATTAATATTTCGGAGGGAAAATTTGTGTTTACAATAATTTTTGTTTTTTTTTTCTTAGCAACAAATAACCTAAGTGACGAGCTGTGAATTTAAATCACCGTCGTATTTTTTCATCGTTTTTTACCATTTTTAATTAAATTTTGTAAGTTTTCTGCAGTTGTGCTTATAACGTTGTACATGCCACGGGCCGGAGGAAGATTACGCCCTTCGCCTCATAAAGGCCCTCCTCCGTCGGGCCTCAAACTTCGGCGGCGGGCGTAATCTTATACCTCCGGCCCTCTATTTATAAATAACTATTACAATTTCGCCCACTTTCGTGGTACTAAATGAGTACTAGATAAATAACATTGTTTTTAAGATCATATCATTCTATTTAACGTAAGTGAATAGCAGACGCGTTTCGATTTATCTCTCATCAGTGCAGCTTTGCTGTTGTGTTTGCAGCTTAATCAAAACAGCCCTGCTGATAAATCTCGATTGTTTCATTGCAAATACACATAGCAATTTTGTTTTTGCGTAGATGTTGTGAATGGTACACCTAGAAGGATGTGCCGTAAGGCAAAAACATTTAAAAAAAAAAAAAGGAACTGATCCCTTTTTATTGCCTTTGTTATACATTAACAAGAATTTCAGATGAAGTTCCGCTTCGCCAAAAGAGTTGTTTAAAAAATAACAAATTTAATAAACTTTCGTGGGGCCTAGTAATAACATACAAATATAACATACAATTTCGTCAACTTTCGTGGCATTAAATAAGTAGGGGAGCGCGGAAACCATCGAGAAACTTCGCCTGACGAGCACGAGGCGTTAGCGCCCATGCGCCAAGTCACAAGGGACGGTTATGTGTTTTTCGCTCCACGCTTATAAAAAAACTGCCGATTGATAGCGCCAAGGTAAGCATGAAGTTATATTCTTATATTATTATGTGTGTGCTTACTACATCCCTAGATTCATTTACTAACAAGTCCAATTGGTTAAATTGTGATTGAAAGCAAAATTATATATTTTTGTTATTACTTTTCAAAATGGTGGTCAGCGGGTAGCATGGCTCTCACTACCCGACAAAGCTCCCATTACCCCATTAACTTTCACAATACATTTTTATGTCATTTTAGATACATATATATTCGTTTTATATTAGATGCCACGTAGAAGAAATCGAACAACCACGAAAGCTTTTTGGACGGTTGATACATTAGAAAATGCAGTCACTGTTCTCAGAAGAGGAGGCATTTCGGTGTACAAAGTATCTCAGGAATCTGGCATACCTTACAGCACTTTAAAGTAGAGATACAATTTAACGAAAGCTAACGATGGTAGCTACAAAAACTGTAGACAGACTGTATTTAATTTTGCACAAGAATAAATACTGGCTAACCATATTCGCACTATGTCAAATAAATTTTATGGCCTGACGCGGGAACAATTTCGCAAAGTATGTTACAATGTAGCTAAACAGCTGGGTATTGAAGAAAGGTTAAACCAGGCCAATCAAACTGCGGGAAAAGATTGGCTAGCTGGATTTTTAGAGCGTCATCCTGATTTGAGTGTTAGAAAGACCGAAGCTATCAGTATCAATAGAATCCTCGGATTTAAGACTGAGGTAACGCTTTTTTTAATAATCTGGAGATATTGATGATGCAACACTCCTTCGAACCTCAAATGATTTACAATGTAGACGAAAAAGAGTGTGGAAAAATTATATTATATAAAATCGGAGAGAGGTAAGACCGTCACAGTAATATGTGGCATGAGTGCTTAAGGGTCTTTCATTCCTCCGTTTTTCATATTTCCTCGACAACGTCACTCACCACAGCTGGAAAAAGATGGACCACTGGGAGCTGTTTACACATGTTCTCATAATGGCTGGACCAACGAAAATATATTTATATTGTGGCTACGTCATTTTATTAAACACACCAAACATTCTGCTGAAACACCCACTTTGGTAGTTTAGATAATCACAACAGTCATGCTACTCTCGAAGCTTGGGAATTGGCAAAAGAGAACCATGTCATGATGCTTACCATTCCACCACATTCATCCCACCGTCTACAACCTCTTGACGTTGCTTTTTATTTCCCACTTAAAAGAGCTTACAACAAAGAGTGCAACTTGTACATAAAATCTAGAAATTTGATTAAAATACACCATACGACATTGCAGGACTTTTCAATAAAGTCTACACTAGAGTAGCTTCTATAGGAAAAGGAGTGTCAGGCTTTAAAGCAACGGGAATATTCCCCATGAATCGTGGAGTTTTTTGTGATGATGATTTTTTTGATGAGGAAGCCAGATCAGTGCCTATGGATGACGCCCAACAGCAGCCAACTAACATCACTCCTATACAGTTAATGAGCAACCGTATGCTGGACCTGTCACAGGTTCATCTATTTTTTGTGGTATAGAAGTTCAAACAGAAGTGGTTCAGGAGGAAGCTGCTGTAAGCCCACCTCCAATTCCAACTACATCATGTGCAACAGAAAGGCCTGCTATTCATGAGGCACATACTCCATCCAAAACTCCGTCCAAATCAAATGAAACCAATACTGATAACGATCAAATAGTTATTGACTTTGCCAATGTTGTCAATGTTGTTGTACGAACACAATTTTGACATACACTGCCTTTTCATTGATTTTCAACAAGCCTTCGATTCAGTCAATAGAAATAAGTTATACCTGAACTTAATACATATGGGCATACCAAAGAAGATTGTCAATCTAATTAAACTAACATTAGAAAGAACGTCAGCGGCAGTAGTAATACAAAACGATAAAACCGAAAAATTCGCCATTACGTCTGGAGTCAGACAAGGTGATGCGCTACCCGCTCTACTTTTCAACCTAACATTACATGCGGCTATAGAAAAACTAAAGATAATGGGAAACTTAACATCAAAAAGTCGGAGCCGGTAACAACAACAAATCGGAGCCTATGCAGATGACATAGTAATCACGGGGCGCATGGCAAATACAGTAAATGACACATTTAAGGACCTCGAAAAAGAGGCAAGGAAGGTAGGACTGACAGTCAATCAAGAAAAAACAAAATATATGATGATGTCCAGAACTGCACCACAAAATGAAGATAGATACATAGTAGGCGACCACAGCTTTGAAAAAGTTAAAAATTTCACGTATTTGGGATCTCAACTAAATCAAACCAACGACGAGAGTGAAGAAATAAAGATACGAATATTAAAAGGAAATAGAACCTACTATGCGAACAGAAAACTACTTACCAGCAAACTACTAAGTCACAAATCCAAGATAACTATATATAAGTGCCTAATACGACCGGTAGTTACTTATGGCTGTGAAACATGGACCCTCCTTAAGAAAAGTGAGGAAGAACTAAAGACATTTGAAACAAAAATATTAAGAAAAGTATATGGTCCGATAAGGGAACAGGACGGAACATACAGGATAAGAATGAATCACGAATTAGAGTCTCTAATTGGAAACAACAACATAGTAAAACATGTAAAGGCACAGAGACTGAGGTGGATAGGCCATGTGCAAAGAATGGAAAAAGATCGAAACACTAAGCTTATGGAAACCCACCCTAATGGAAACCCACCAATAGCCGACCAAGAGGAAGACCACGTAAAAGATGGAAGGAAAGCGTGGAAGAAGACATAAAAGCACTAGGAGTAAGGAATTGGAAAAGAGCAGCAGAAGATCGTGGAGAATGGCATAAAATAGTAGAGGAGGCCAAAACCCATAAAGGGTTGTAGAGCCAAAGAAAGAAGAAGAATATTGTCTCCATTGTAAGCCCACTGCCAGAACAACTCATCTCTAATAAAGACAGAACGCTGAGAAGCAAACAGCATTCTGAAATATTAACAAGCACATCAATGAAATCTGTATTTGAAGAAAAGAAGAGGAAAAGGACTGAAAAAGAGAATAAGACAAACACAATTACGAAAAATAAAGGAAATTGTAATAAAGAAAATTGTGCCAAGGGAAATGTACCAAAACAAAATATGTAACAAACGGAAACTTACCGAAGGTAAAGGGGTTAAAAGCAAAGAGATGACAACCAGAAACAAAAGGTTTAAAAAGGCTAAAAAAATTATTTAATAGTAATGATGAAGATTCATCCACTGATCAAGTAGACGAAAATGCAATTTGCCATGATGAGTCAGAATATTCAGAAGAAGAAACTTTATGTGCAATTTGTTTAGACACGGGAAAAAGTGGGGAGATGGAAAGTTGGGGGAAAATGGGCCCATAAAGAATGTTCTGGCAGGGATAATCCAGATTCTTATATTTGTACGTTTTGTTTGGTTCCGTAATAAAATGGACCTTCTATTTACTTTTAATAATGCCATCTTTATTTCGTTGTTTTGTTTAAAAAGTAGATTTTTTTATTAGTGTTACAAATAGTTCTTTGAAATTAGAAAGATCTCATTTTAAGTATGTTTAGTTAAATTTTTGGGAAAGAGTAAATATTATGGCTTCCATTTCCCATATGAGCATTAAATAGGCTCTCATACCCGCATATGTCGGATAATGGGAGCGCCTGACTTTTATTGTAAAATCGTTATTGTATCTTAATAAATGACTGTAATTCATTAAAGCTGTTCCTAATTAAAAATTGTAAGAATGTCAACAAATGTGGTTTTGATCAAAATTTTTCCTTAGTAGGCTCCCATTACCCTGTTCTCTCTAACTAGATAAATAACATTGTTTTTCAGGTCATATCTTTCTATTTAACGTGAGTGAATAGCCATGTGCAGAGGCATTTCGAGATTTATCTCTCATCAGTGCAGCTTTGCAGTGCCGGATTAAGCAAGCGCGGGGCCCGTGGCATATTCTATCGAGGGGCCCTTGATCTGCTATGGTTTCTCAAGTATAAAGTGATAAAAAAATAAAGACTCAATACGTTTATTTGCCATCTATCGGTTACAATTTTGTTGGTGTTTAACTACAGTAGATTACTATAGGTCCTATTGGACTCAAATACAAAAAGCCAGAGATAAACTGCCCTGGAAATTTAGAATAATTTGGATAAGAAACTAATAATAATTGAAAACTAACGATACTACACAAATAATTGTAAATCTTTTTTAGTATATATTTCAAAATCTATATTTATTAAATAGTATTATAGTTCTAGGAATATCTAACGTTATATTTCATCAATGGTGTTCTTTAAATTATGTATAGATTTTGTATTTATTTATCGTATGTATTTATTTTGTATATATAGATTTTGTGAATAGGATGGTTGCGACAGTTACTACGTGGTAATCCATACTTACATTGAATTGAAAAATTCACTTTGTTTTTTACCACACTTATATTATGTAAAAATATTATATAACTTATTATTCACAGTTATATAAATTTCTGCACATATCACGACTCGAGTTTCGACGTTTGACGGTCATTTTCAAGTGACCTGACTTGAAAATGACCGTCAAACGTCGAAACTCGAGTCGTGATATGTGTAGAAATTTATATAACTGTGAATAATAAGTTATATAATATTTTTACATAATATAAGTGTGGTAAAAAACAAAGTGAATTTTTCAATTCAATGTATGTATAGATTTTGTAGTTTTTTTTTTACAAAGTAACTTTTCTAGATTTCATGTGGGCAAATTTAGAAATAATACTATTCGTATCAATTTCTCTGAGCAAATCATATTCTATATTCATCAAAGAGAGATAATTGAGACGTTCTTGACTCATAGTGTTCCTTAATTCATTTTTTATACGCTTCTATGTCGAAAATGAACGTTCGCCACTGCAGTTAGTGATCATGAGAGAGAAATAAATTCGCAAAGCAATTTCTAAATTGGGGAAACATGATTCTAATGAATTATCTATTAGGAATTTATAATATTGAATTTCCAGAGCTTCCTTTTTCGTACTATCAATGGCGCCAGCCACATCTGTTTTGAGCAACTCGGCAAACTGCACTAATTCATTGTCTAGACCAGGGGTGGGGAACCTTTTTATCGTGGAAGGCCACTTTAAATTTCGGGTATAATACAGAGGTCGCATAAAATTATGAAAATTCTTGAGCGTGTGGGGTTTCAAAGTTAAAAAAAAGGCCAGCACTTTATTAACATTTTGTTAGAAAAAAATAGATACAGAACTGAAACACTACGATCACTTTTACAACTGAATAGTCTGCAAGTACGAACCTCTGTCCTCGTTTATTTTAATGCTAATGTATAATAATTAAATAATAATAATTCTAATGGAGCGGCCACGATCTATCTGCTACAAAAGGAAGACAAATTGAGGAATTGGGATCAAAATAAACGAGGTCAGGCGTCAGTATGAACAATGTAAGAGTTATGCCAAACATTGCAAATAACTTTTGACTCATCCTCGTAATTTAATGGGATTTTTGAGTTTGTTTTTTATTGGAAAGAAATTGAATATTAGGTTCCAACTTTGTAACTCGTAACTTCAATTGGTCTTCTAAATGTGCATCAGTTATCTGGGTCCTTAATTCGTTCTTAATTTGTGTTAAATATGAAAAAGTTGATTCACAGCAGTATGTAGTTCCAAAGCAAGAAAGCAATCGACGAGCATGTTTACGTAACTTTGGATATTCAACTGCATTTTTCCATATTTCCACTACGTCTTTTTTGGAATCAAAAAGATTTCTTATAATAGTATCTTCACATAACTCAAACAATGCCATTTGTAGTTCACTAGGTACCTTCGAAATGTCAACTAAATGTGGTTCGTACGCTAATTTAATTGTAATAGTACGTTTTTCAAAATCAGAAAACCTTTCAGTATATTCTTCAATTAATAAGTCCAAAACAGTTATGTAATCTTGGAATGTTTCACATACATATTCTTGTTCATTTATCATTTAAGCTAACTGTGGGAAATGTTCTTCAGAAATTTGTGATTGAGAGAAGAGACTTTTGAAAAATAATAACTTTTCTCTAAACGCCTGGTTTTTTTTGCCACATATCATATATATGTTTTGTTCTGCCTTGCAAAGAAATATTTAAATCATTTTGTTTTATCATGATATCACACAAAAATGCAGCATTTCTACAAAATTCGTCATCCAACAATTCGCATTACTGTTGTTGTACCTCATAAAACCTCAAAATGTCTTTTCGCAAACTTAAAACTTTGGCTAAAACTTGTCCTCTTGATAGCCAGCGTACTTTTGAATGATATGGCAAATCTACACTATATGTTTCATCATCAGACAAGCATATTTCGAAATTGACGATGTCGAGTCGCATTTGCACGTATAAAGTTAACAATTTTAATAACTTTATCGATAGTATTGCTTAAAGTAGCGAATTTAGCACAAAGATTTTATTGGTGCAATATGCAGTGAAATGAAAATAAATTTTCTAATTTTGAATTGTCTTTTTTCAGCAATGAAACGAAGCCTTCTCGTGATCCTTTCATGGAAGGTGCACCATCAGTGCACACACTCACTAAATTATCCATATTTAGTCCTGCTTCTTGGCATTTTTCTTTAAAACTGTTGTAGATATCAGCTCCACGAGTTCTTCCGGTAAGAGTACCCAATGCCAGTAGTTCCTCGAAACAAGTAAAATCTTCAGTGACAGCACGAATGAAAAACAAAACCTGAGTCCGTTGCATCAGTAGATTCATCTAATGCTAGCGAAAAATATATATCTTCATTTTGTATTATTGAGTGAAGCTGTTCTGTTATATTTTGCGCTAACTCGTACTGTCGTATCAGTTATGGTCCTTCTGGAAAGGGGTAATTGTTTGTTTTTCTCAACTTTCTCTGGATCTAAACATCCTACTGCTTCAACAATGCAATCCTTTATCATTTCCACATCACTAAATGGTTTTCCCCGTTTTACAAGAATATATGCTATTTTATAGGTAACATCAGTTGCAGTAGTACTTTGCTTAATAAAATTACTGAAAGCTTGTTTTTGATGCTGTTTCTTTTTTAAGCTTATGAAGAGCAGCTTTTCGCGCTTCTCCTTCTAGTTTAGCATATTTATGGTCTTGGTGAGAAACATAATGCTGGTTTGCATTGTATTTTTTTAATGTGGTTATTGTAGAATTGCATATCAAACAAACCATTTTATCTTTCACAGAAATGAGGAAATATTGTAGCTCCCAATCTTCGTTAAAAGTTCTGTTTTCTTCATTCAATTTTCTCTTTTTTGACATAATGAGTAAAACACAAATTAACAAATAACTAATAACTAACTTTAAACGATTTTGATAAAAATAAAACACACTAACAGACGCCACTAACAACAAACAAAAAATGTAAATTTTGCATCCGGCACGATAGGTCAGTCGAAACAACAACCAATTGTTTTAAATAAGTATTAATATTGAAATATAAATCACAACGCAGCACCGTGAGGGAAATTTGCTGCACGTTCATTGGCCCGTTCTATCAGATCACGTGATTTAATTTCCCCCCAAGTTTTGTGTTAAACAAAGACGGTATATGACAGTTCGTTCTCACTAATACTTCTCTCTGGGTAGCTCGAAATTATAGGTTAAAATTAAAATATCTAAGAAGGCCGCCAAGGGAAATCAAAAAGGCCGCATGCGGCCTTAAGGCCGCAGGTTCCCCACCCCTGGTCTAGACTGTCTTCATTCAATCAATCATTTCAATCATTTGCATAAGCACGGACCATAATTGGAGTTTTTTCTAATATCTCTTCTGCTGTAATAGATTTCAACAGTCGAAATATTCCAAAAACACTAGTTACTTTTTGGTATGCTTTCATGCGTTTATCCAAAGCAGATAGTGTGTTATCAATAATGACAACATCTCAATTTCAAACCGTTTACCAGGTGTTTCATTTTCAACAAATTCGTCAAGTGTACTAGAACCGCTAAAATGATTGTACTTTGTGTTTCGCTTATGTCGTCTTGAAGTCTGTTGCTGATATTCATGACATCCTGTCAGATCTTTGGATTTTGCTTCAATATCTGAAAATGTGGATCGCATTGTTCGGACATGTCCATATAATGATTCATAAAGGGTGTATCCCGTATTAAGGTCTATATTAGACGATTGCAGAGACGCACTTGTCGCTTGCACACGTTCTAGGATTCTATTTCACGTAATTGTCATTATTCCCGTTTCCAACTTACTCATCCTTGAAACTAGTCCGTAAGCTTGATTACGACACTCTGCCTTTTGATCTATATTATCCGAAATGTCATCTAAAACTTGCTTTATAGCGGTAAAACCACGTAGAAATGCCTTCGTAGCATCAGCCCTGGCGGACCACCTAGTATCCGACAACCTTTTCACAACCGGAATTTTTGTAGTAAGAGCTTTTGTAAGAAGACCCCATCGATGTCTAGAAGCGGAAAAAAAATTATTCAGATTTTCAATAAAATCGAAAAATAATAATGCTTCTGTACAACAGTCTGCAGCGCACTTCGCAACTAAATTTAATGAATGTGCAAGACAGGGAATGTATTCTGCATACTTATTTATTTGTTTAATTCGTGCTTGCACGCCGATGTATTTTCCGCTCATGTTGCTGGCATTATCATAGCTTTGTCCACGACAATCATTGATATCAATGTTATTCTTACTTAAGAAATCTAGTAAACTTTGGGCGAGTTCTTCAGCAGTGTAACCTTCCATATCTAAGAACTTAATAAATCTCTCAACTGGCCCAGATGGTAGAACATAGCGCACTATTAGAGTCAATTGGTCTACATGCGAAATATCTGGAGTAGAATCTAATGACACTGAATAGTACTTAGATCTCTTAATTTCGCAAATAATTTGATCCAGCATGCTTGATGGAATTAGTTTGATAAACTCTTCGTTTGTTGTTTTAGATAAATATGACGTGTGTCCTTTTCCTTTATGGGCATAAGTTTCAATATGTTGGGCCATAAAAACGTCAAATTCAGAAAGTAATTCTAATAAGCCTAAATAATTCCCATTATGAGTTGAACCAACAATTTCATCACTACCCCGAAACGCAAGACCTCGTTCTGCTAAAAACTTTATAACTGCAATAATTCGTTTCAAAAGCATCTGCTAATAATTTCGCTCAGACTCAATTTGACTCACAAGTTGAGAATCGACACAAGCATTTATGTTTTTCCGATTTAACAGCGAAATTGTAGCTTTTCTGTGCGGAGTACTTTCTTCATGCCTTTTCAACAAATTGTTCGCGTTCTTCCAGTCATCGAACCCATCTTGCGTAAACCGTGCTGACTGATTAGTATCTGAATTTATAAGTTTGCAAACAAAACAGAAAAGTCGTCCTTTCTCGTCGTTTCTGAATAGCACAACCAATTTCTGACGTGAGTTTTATTAAAAGGTTTATGTTTATAAGTGAAAAATGACTTTTGACAGAATCGTGGACTTATTTCTTTTTCATACATTTTCTTTGAACTTAAAAAGTCACTGTTCATATGTTGCAGTTTGCTGCTTCCTTTCGCAATCCAATAATCTCTGTCAACATTGCTCGGCCATTCACCAATATCATTGGAGTATATTTTACTTTCATTTAGTTTTTTGCTAGAAGAAGCGATAGCAGTTGAATCATGTAGTATACCATCGACTTCAGTTTGACTGAAGTAAGACGACTTTGGCTCGACAGGATTTGCTGGGTTTTCAGCATCTCTTCGGCTAAAGCACGATATGGCAGAATTAGGAGGACTTGCTGTCTTTTCGATTTCAGTATCACTTGCTGATAAAGTGTCTGCACTGGCAAAAGTTTTAGTTTTACTTTTATATGTACAATGAGATGCATCTTTTGTATTTTCTACTTCATTTTCCGTGGATTCAGCAACGATGCTCTGAATATTAAAAAACTCGGACAGCTTACGTGTTTTTGATAAAACATCCTCGTTCTTTTTCTCCTTTTCATTTTTTGCTTTACGTTTTGAACTTCCAGAAGCATAGTGCCGACTCGCATCTCTAAGTCTACTCTTCATAATACTGTACTTTATTATTTCGTTCTGCACACAGAAAAAAAATGGAGGTTAAATATACATATTTATAGTGCTTTAGTATTACCCACTACCTAATCGAAAACGAATAAAAAACTTCAATTTTTTATGAATAACTACGTCTCAACTCGTTTTTTTAAATTTGTTCAGCCATATCGGACAGAAAAGAAACAATATAGACAAGAATATATAACAAGAAAAATATATTTAGATTGAAATTGGAAAGAACTTAACATAGAATAATCATCATTTTTTTCACGAAATTTTGGTACCTAAAACTCTCTTCCGTAACGCGAGCTATGAAGATTTGTATGATTCTTATGGAAGGTCAAACCAAAATCTTACCAAAATTACGCAAAACAATCTACCTACTCCTAATAATTAGGCAACATAGTCTCTCTCCTATATTTTTAGAAAATATTCATTATCATTTAATTCTACTTCATATCAATATTTTCTGACTATTAATTCATTGTATTGAAATTTATATCTATCATTGACGAAATGGAGATTCAAACATTTTGCTCGAGTTCAAAATTCAAGATTAGTTGTAATAATCATCACCATAACGGTATACGTACTTTGGAATAAACAAGAATTTATAACTTGATAAGTCAAACAAACTCGAATAAAAAAGAATTTTATTGTCAAATACGTTCGAATTGGAAAAAAAATAAAAACTAGAAATTGGAAACATGAAAAGAAAACGAATTGAAGCTACTTTATAATCAATTAATGTTAATTCGTCTTCGATTACTGGGAAAATATAATAATCTAGTAAAATATATCTTACCTTAAACGTCAATAATTCTCAAAATCACTCTTTTATCTTTTGATGTTTTAAAAATAAGTATTTTATCGAATTAACCACAACACTGCGATGAAAGTTATTCGAGGTTAGAGTTGGACATACCCTACATTCAAAATGGATGGAAATCTTTTATCTAAACAATAATAATTTCGCAGAAGATGAAAGAACAAATTTTGACAGGGTCATTATTTCGTGGCATTATCAGAAGAAATTTCATGATCATTTGAAAAAAAAAATATCGTTTTTTTATACATTCTAAGTTCTAATGATTACCTAAATTATAATGAAAATAATGTATACTGCAAGCCTTACAAATAAATAGACAATTCCAACATCTTGAATCGTCATCATTAGACCAGCGACCGTCGCAGCTTCAAGATGTCAAATTCTACACCGACAACCCTCAACGAAGCCGCGCAAAAGTATCTCGACCCAGGCTACCTGGACACCCTGGAGGACAGCGTCATAGAGAAAATGATTCTCTACATCATGAAAAGGTTCCACCGAAACCGCCGCCGAAGATTCCACCGAAACCGCCGCCGAAGGTTCCACCGAAACCGCCGCCGAAGATTCCACCGAAACCGCCGCCGAAGGTTCCACCGAAACCGCCGCCGAAGATTCCATCGAAACTGCAGCCGAAGAATCCACCGATGCCGCCCCCAAAAGCACAACCACCGATGCCACCCCCAAAAATACGACCGAAGCCGCCGCCAAAAGAAGAACCGAAGCCCCCAAAAGAAACCGCTTGATGCGCAACCAGACCAAGAGGAAGAGAAAACTAACAACACAAATAAAATCAAGAAAGAAAGCCAAAGGACCACGAATCAACCAAGAAAACAGAACCCACCCGCGGCCAAGCAGAACCTAACAGCCCACCGAAGGAAACCAAGGAGGAAACGAAATAATAAAAAAAACCGACAGACAAACAAAAACAGACGACAACAACAGAAATAACGAAACAACAACCGAAAAACAAAACCAACGACGGCGGAAGGACGGGCTCACGCCCAAAACCGCCACAGAACAAAGGATCCCATATCTTGAATCGAAACACTGACTGTCGAGTAAGAGTGCTCGCCACGTCAGACTTTCTGTACAGCCGACTATCGGGCCGATTCAAATTCTTTACATTAATACGAGCGACTTTTTGTAGATTTTGTGCATTTACCGTATGAAATTCTGTTTTGTTTTCGCCAACGAAATAATTGGTTACCGATTATCAGATATAGATGGTCTTAGTTTGAAAGTGTGTTACGTTTCACGTTTTTGTGACAGCAAGTAAATTCAATATACGTCTTAATAAGTTTCACTCAAAAAAATACGCTCAGGCGGAGGGAGCGGGTTTGGATACGCGGGGTCCCCTTATGCGCGGGGCCCGTAGCAATTGCTACTCTTGCTACTATGGTTAATCCGGCACTGCAGATTTGCTATTGTGTTTACAACATTTCCAAAACAGCCCAGTTGTGGGGGTGTTTGTCCGAAGATGAGGACTTATCTGTTTGAGATTGGGTGAGATTTGTGTGAGAAAAAGTTGGGAAAAGATTAGGTCAGTTTGCTCGTTAGGAGATTAACCGAGGGATTACGGGTTTTTTTGAAAATTTGTAAAGACTCTAGGAGATTTAGTTTCGGGCCATTGTTGCAATTATGCAAGATTTTTAGATTATCTATTTCTGGGAATTTATGATTGCATTCGAGACAATGGTTTGAAAAAGAACTAGAGTCTTTTTCAGACGAAAAGCGCGAGAATGTTCTGAAAACCGTGTTGAAAAACTTCGTCCTGTCTGCCCTTTGTACACGCTATTGCATTCGGAACAGAGAATTTCGTATACGCCGGATTTTTTAATGGGATCGATTTTGTCTTTGGCATTATACAATATGTTGGACAACTTAGAGGAGGGTTTAAATGCTACCTGAAGATTTTGCTTTCGAAGGACATTTGCGATGTGTTCGCTTGTTTTGCCAAAATATGTCAGGGAGATGAAAGTTTTGTCTGAATTTGAGGTTTTCGGATAAATTTGAGCCATTGCGAATTGGGTTCGTTTATTATTGATAATGTTTTGGATGAGTTTTGTTGGGAAACCATTCTCTGTAGCGTTTGAAATGATGGTACTTAATTCTTTGATTCTCTTTTCTGTGGAAAGGGGGATTGAAAAGGCTCGATGTATCATTGAATGATAGGCCGCTAATTTGTGTGTTATCGGGTGAAATGATGAATACGGGATTGTAGAGTTAAAATTGGTGGGTTTTCTGTATATATCAAATTCTATTTTGTTGTTTTTGTGAATCAGAGTAAGGTCTAAGAAGTTTATTTTGTTGTCTGTTTCTACCTCGATGGTGAATTTAATTTTGGGATGAACGTTGTTTATTAGGTTGAGAAATTGGTCTAATTGACGTGTTGTACCACTAAAACACGCTATTACGTCATCGACATATCTATACCAAAATGAAATATGTTTTTTGGAGAAATCTAGTTTGAAGATTTTTTCTTCGATAGTTGACATGAATAGATCGGCTAAAAGGGGACTTAATGGCGATCCCATTGCTAGACCTGATGTTTGCTGATAGTAAGTGTTATTAAATTTAAAGTAATTTTGACTAACACATGTTTCCAGGGCTTCATAAAGTTCAGATTTTATAAGATGATGACAATTAGCTTTATCAATTAAATTTTGTATGATTTCGAGACACTCTTTAGTAGGTATATTAGAAAACATACTACTAACGTCAAAAGATGCGAGTTTGGAGTTTATTGGGGAAATACAGAAAAACTAACTCCCTTGAAAAAGGATCCTACACAAAAATTCCAATTTCAAATTAGAAGTCTCTTAAAAAATATTACAACTTTGTTCTCCGAATTTGAGAAATTTAAAATCATAAATCAGAATCCAACAGCACCCAGACTCTATGGTTTCATTAAAACTCACAAACCCGATTCTCCCATTAGACCAGTTGTCTCCTATATTAACAGTGCAGCAAGAGTTTTGGCAATTAAACTGAATACTCTTTTCAAAAAATACACCAAATTTGCCCCAAAATATTCTGTAAAAAATTCACTCGCCCTTTCGGAACTCCTCAAACCAATAACAACCCCAATAAACTCCAAACTCGCATCTTTTGACGTTAGTAGTATGTTTTCTAATATACCTACTAAAGAGTGTCTCGAAATCATACAAAATTTAATTGATAAAGCTAATTGTAATCATCTTATAAAATCTGAACTTTATGAAGCCCTGGAAACATGTGTTAATCAAAATTACTTTAAATTTATTAACACTTACTATCAGCAAACATCAGGTCTAGCAATGGGATCGCCATTAAGTCCCCTTTTAGCCGATCTATTCATGTCAACTATCGAAGAAAAAATCTTCAAACTAGATTTCTCCAAAAAATATATTTCATTTTGGTATAGATATGTCGATGACGTAATATCGTGTTTTAGTGGTACAACACGTCAATTAGACCAATCTCTCAACCTAATAAACAACGTTCATTCCAAAATTAAATTCACCATCGAGGTAGAAACAGACAACAAAATAAACTTCTTAGACCTTACTCTGATGCACAAAAACAACAAAATAAAATTTGATATGTACAGAAAACCCACCAATGTTAACTCTACAATCTCGTATTCATAATTTCACCCGATAACACACAAATTAGCGGCCTATCATTCAATGATACATCGAGCCTTTTCAATCCCCCTTTCCACAGAAAAGAGAATCAAAGAATTAAGTACCATCATTTCAATCGCTACAGAGAATGGTTTCCCAACAAAACTCATCCAAAACATTATCAATAATAAACGAACCCAATTCGCAATGGCCCAAATTTATCCGAAAACCTCAAATTCAGACAAAACTTTCATCTCCCTGACATATTTTGGCAAAACAAGCGAACACATCGCAAATGTCCTTCGAAAGCAAAATCTTCAAGTAGAATTTAAACCCTCCTCTAAGTTGTCCAACATATTGTTTAATGCCAAAGACAAAATCGATCCCATTAAAAAATCCGGCGTATACGAAATTCTCTGTTCCGAATGCAATAGCGTGTACATAGGGCAGACAGGACGAAGTTTTTCAACACGGTTTTCAGAACATTCTCGCGCTTTTCGTCTGAAAAAAGACACTAGTTCTTTTTCAAACCATTGTCTCGAATGCAATCATAAATTCCCAGAAATAGATAATCTAAAAATCTTGCATAATTGCAACAAAGGCCCGAAACTAAATCTCCTAGAGTCTTTAGAAATTTTCAAAAAAACCCGTAATCCCTCGGTTAATCTCCTAAACGAGCAAACTGATCTAATCTTTTCCCAACTTTTTAATCTCACCCAATCTCAAACACATAAGTCCTCATCTTCGGACAAACACCCCCCCCCCCCCCCCCCCCCCACACCCCACTAAAACTATAAGGGTATATATTCAACCTCATCAATTTGTTAAGTCACTTGAAAATGACCGTCAAACGTCGAAACTCGAGTCGTGATATGTGTAGAAATTTATATAACTGTGAATAATAAGTTATATAATATTTTTACATAATATAAGTGCGGTAAAAAACAAAGTGAATTTTTCAATTCAATGTAAGTATGGATTACCACGTAGTAACTGTCGCAACCATCCTATTCATATTAGTAAACATTTTCAGAAGATTAATATTTGCGAAAATGATCTTTTTGATGAGGAGTTATTAGTAAAGTTACGTTACTGAAAAAGTTAAATGTTGGTTGTCTGCAAATGTGGAAACATACAAAAAGTGGACGGAGTTATTCCTTCGTTTTAAACAGAATAATATCAAAATATTTTGATAAGGAATATTATTCGCTTTAAAATGAGAATTTAAATTTGTTTTAAAATGAGAAACAGAAAAAACACATTTATATTCAAATTATTGTTTTTTAAAAATATTTTTATAGTTACCAATAATTAATATTAAATACATTTTTGTATATTTATAGACATCATCTCATCCCATTTGTTCCGCTTTGTGCCGCTTTGTCTCAATGAAAATGTGGTCACCTTAACCTAGAAGGATGTGCCGCAAGACAAGAACGTTTAAGAAACTGATCCCTTTTTATTGCCTGAACAAGAATTCTAGATGAGGTGCTGCTTCTCCAAAAGAGTTGATAATAGAATAACAAATTTAAGACGTTAACGCCGGCGTGTACCACCGGTGGTACACCGCCCGCCCTCTAGACAAGAACAAAACCGTGCGCCTGCGTCAGCGTGTTAATATAAGCTAGATAAAAGGGGCGTTGGGGTCAGAGAGAAGTTAATATTATTTTTACCAGTATTTTATATTGAAAACCCTTTGTGTAAAAGGTTCCAGATAATGCGTGTGATCTGCATGAACCAGGACCCATGAGCCAGGCTACAGTGTGACTAATTTGCAAGTGCTTTTGCAAGACATGCCTGCACCTATATCAAAATGTCAAAGTCGTCTTTGGAAGAGGAAGCAACGTTTTAAATGCATCTCAGTGCTATTATAAGAAAAGGAAAATCGATAGATATAATGAATTATACAACAGATATTTGTATGTTATTACTAGGCCCCACGAAAGTCGTGCCTAGTAACCGTAAAATTTCGTCTATATTGTTTGTAAGATCATATCTTTCTATTTAACTTAAATGAACAACGTACAAAACTCTAATTAAGGAGTTTTCTATCTATTTTAGAAATTAAGGACTTTTCTAGGACGTTTTCAGAATTTGTCTATAGTTTTTCCTTTTCTTATAATAGAGCTGAGACATCGAGTTTCGCTCACCCTGTAGAATTCGTTATTAATATTTGCGATCAAATCTTGTCCACTGCAAATCCCGATAAATCCAAGACACCAAACTGTTGATAATTCCGGGATCAAGACTCAAGATTTATTTGACAATTGTGTTTACACTGAATTACATCTGACAGCTGGCTTAAGTGCCGCACGAACGCCCTTAATACCAATATATTGTAACGTCATAATGCAGCAAACACACAGAGTGTGCAAAGTCTGTATCGATCTATTACCCTCGACTAAACTAGATAATTAATAATATAACACGGAAGAATAAATAGATGGTTAGTTGTAACTAAACAAACAAGAGTTTCGAAACTAGTTTTCTTGTAATATGATAGTTTGTTAAAGTTTACGTCGTTTGCAGAGTTAAGTAACATTGGTATTATCGAATGGTCGATTATGTAGAGACAATTGCATGTGTTTGAATGTGGTCAATTCAGTTAGTGGCATTGTTCTCGAGCAGTTGATATCTAGCGGTGAAGTGTGCGCAAGATGGGCGCTCGAGTCCACTTGCAGATGAGCTGGAAACAATGTGGGGTTGATGCATGTCGAGAGGGCGGTAGGGAGACGGGGAGCGCCGGAAATTATTTCCTCGGATGGATAATATTTAAAATGGGCGAGGGCGGCGTGTTCGTCCGGTATTAACACGGATGCAGGACGGTTTAGTCGGAACCGTGTAAACAAGATTAACGTACATCAATTTCGTTACAGATTCACTTCATCGGATTCACTTCAATACACTGTGCATTATTACGCTAAATATAAACCACAATTTATTATTAATTCGTTAAATATTTTAAATCAAAACCTAACAGATAAATTAATTGTAGGTTATTCTTGAGAAAAGAATTTTTATAAAACAAATAGATAAAGAAATGGTAATGAGTAAATTGCATAATCTGGTCATTCTCGATATTTTGGGGTTTTTACCTGGTGTAACTGTTGTTAATTGTCTTGCATAGTGCTTTGGTGGGCGCCGAAAACTACAATGAAACTTCTATGTCGCCTGATTCAAGAAATATATTGATCCAAATTATCGACAATTTTTAATTGCAACAGTTGATGCATTCTTTAATAGCGCAATTTGAGGCTATTTAACAATTTGAATTCTTGCATAGGGGCTGTACTAAAGTCCTGTGAAGTTGGCAACCGAATTTGCAAAAATATAATATTTCATCGGTACCTGGTAAATATGAAATTGTTCTAGAAAATTCACAAAATTCACAATCCTACAACGAATAAAATTCACAAGCAAACAACGTAAGATCCACGGTATTTTGAAGGACATTGACAACACGATTTTAACGAGCGTTGAGGAAAAGATGGAAAGAGTATGTTGAGGCTCTCTTCAATGAGATACAACCACACCAACCACCTATAGACGATGCTATCAACGAGCCCAGTCCTGCTATCACGATAGAAGATGTGAGACGTTTTTTTTCTCTAACCAATGTGGGTCCAGGGGGGTTAACCCTTAAAACACTGCGGCCCATTGGCCTATTGTATTTCCCCACATTGTTTCGTTCATGCAAATAGATCCAGTCCCTCTATTAGGTCCAGGATTCTATGTGCCATGTTTTTCACGGGGACTCTCTCAGCTGTAATATCAAGCTTGTGTCTCCTACGTGCAATTGCTTCACAGTGGAAGATTATATGGGCGGCGGTTTCGTCCTCCTCATAGCATAACCTCCATAAAGGTTCTTCCTTCCAGATACCATTTTTATGCAGGTGTTCTCGTAGAGGGCAGTGTCCTGTAAGTAGGCCCTCCACAATTGCGATCTGCTTCCTTGGCAGTTGCAGGATTTCAGCAGTTAGAGTTTCCGATAGGTTTGCTAACATTCGTTTGTTGTGTGTCAGACCACACAAATTGACCCGCTGTAGTCGGTGCTTAGTTGCTACCCATTTACAGATTTTATTTCGGGACGTGGTATTGGTAATGTAGGGTCCGCTTTCAGCAATGATGTTTGCCTTACAGGCTCCATTTTTTGCTAGCTTATCCGCCATTTCGTTTATTATGCTTTGTTTATGCTTTACCAGGGTTTTTAGGTCCTGAAGACAGTCCCAAACTGTCTTGGATTTAATTTCATGAGCATTAATCGCAGCCTGACTGTCCGTGAAAATGCGGATGTTTCTACTTTTGTAGTCCATTCTCAAATTATCACGGGCACATACCATGATAGCGTGTATTTCTGCTTGGAATACTGTGGCATGTGTCCCCAGGGGTACAGATAGGCTGCACCACAGGGACAGTCCATAGATTCCTGCTCCAGTACCACTGTCCTTCTTGGAGCCGTCTGTATACCAATCCAGTCCTCCTTGGCAAGTGTTTATTTGGTTGCCTTCTCTCCATCGTAGATGTGATGCTCCATCGTTGATGGGAGAATGCTAGATCGAATGACAGCCTTATGGGCATCGAATCCCCCTCTATATTGAGGTACGATTCTGATATGACATTCGTTATCATGGTGTGTCCTAACCTCGCCAGAGATTCCCATGTGCCATTGCATATGCATCTGAAAGCTCTCATCCTTGCTTCGCCCATGATAAAGATATCCAGGGGAGGAAGGCCTAGGATCACCTCCAGAGCCGCAGTTGGGGCGGTTTGCATCCCTCCCGTAATTCCTAAACAGGCCAGTTTTTGAACATAAGAGAGTTCTCTGTCTCTGATGGCCTGTTTTTGTTTCACTTAGCCAGTATACCATGCTTGGTTTCAGTCCCCATGATTTTCCATGTGTTCTTTTAGTCATCATCAGTGCCATTTTACACTTGTTGGTAGCTTTCTTTAGGTGTTGATTCCAAGTCAGTTTGGCATCCATGATTACACCTAGATTCTTGACTTCATTCAACAAAACTCGTCTTCATTCTGAACATTGACACATGCTTTCCGATCCCTAATCTCTTTCGGTAGTTCAATAAATGATGACCCACGTATTGGTTTGTATTTATTTAGATTAAGCGCCCATATCATCTTTTAGCACCCATATCATCATAAATTTCAACAAAGTTGCTCATGCTAGGTGTCAATTCGCGATACTTTGTAATGAATGACTTTAATTCGCCCGCGGGTTTTTTTTCATTTATATAAATACCAAAGAGTTCAATGTTAAATTTCAACCCGGAATTAAAGGACTTGACAACGTTTTCAATCATGCAACCTACAGTGCTCCTCGAATTGACTAGGAAACTATCTATATCTATCCCTGAACCATTAATTCTATAACTCACCACCCTTTTCTTAAAACTGGAGCAGACTTCAGTGACATTTTGTTGGAATGGCTTAACTGCTGCCTGGTGATGCTTTTGTGATCTTAGATGTCCTGCGTACTTGATTTTTGAGGGGAGCTGCTGGTTACAAATTTTGCAGAAATTTTTTGGTGGAGGTGGTTCCAACTTTATCTTCTTCGAGGTGGAGGGTGAATCGTCGACCTCTAGGGGTCTCTTGGAGGTAGATGGTGTATCGATGTTGTGATATTGTTTCATATGGCGTTTTAAGCTGTACATCCTTGCGAATGTTATAGCACAAAATTCGCATTTCAGGTTAGTTTTCACCTCTAAATTAAATTAAATTAGCTCGTGAACTGGATATTTATAATATATTTTAGACTCACCACAGGTTTTCAGATGTCTTGAGAGGGCATCCTTCCTTCCAAACACTTTAGGGCATTGAACACAGGAGAACATTTTTAAGCTGGTATTTGTTGTGACGAGGTTTAGTTAAGAACTGATTTAGAACTCTCTCAGCTCGTTCTTATATACCCGCTGGAATGTTTATTAAATTAAAAGGAAAAACAAACCTAAGACATTGATATTTGACAAACCTAAGATATTTTCTCCGCTCGCACACCGCTGATAAGATAGCAGAAGTTGTTATGACTGCCAAACATCCGGCTGCGTCTAATCGACAAGTCGGGCAGTAAATCAAAATAAAAAACAATACGATAAACAATTCTAAGAAATTGATTACACTGACATACACAAACGTCCAGCTACGCTTAACCGACTACCGATAAATCAAAATCATAATATGTTTATTAAATTAACCACAAAACAACCTTAAGAAATTAATTAGACAGAGCTTCATAATTTATTTGTTCAACATGCGTTTACAGACAGGTTGAGACATGATTGTTATCAGTGCTTGAGGCTCGTACCTATCTCGACGTGTGGTTACATAAACCAGATAATGTTTTGGAATGATAAATATTTATTTTAAGATATCTTAAACTATGTAGACACATTATAATTCGTTATAAACTTCTCTGATATCCAACTAACCACCCCTGATACTTAGGCAACTCACAGACATTCACAGACATTCACCCTGCAACCCATTTTGAATTTTCCTGCTATCCACCGTATACGTATTTGCAGCGCCATCTACACATACTCGCTCGGACATGTTCAGAACTATTTTGTATAGGATTCCCCCATAAGGGGCTTGGTGTTAGATTTACATGTACATCTCCATAAGGGGCATCGTGGTAGATTTTACATGTAATTCCCCCATAAGGGGCTAGATTACATGTAATCCCCATAAGGAGGAGTTGGTTCCAGAACATACTATCTTTCCCTATTACTAACGGGTTCTTTATCAGAAGTCTCTGGAGTCTTGCTGTTTCAGATGTTTTTTCGACATCCTCACACATCTTCCTCCAGGACTCCCTTTTAGCCCCCCGTACAGATTTGTTATAATCAGTGAGTGTAGCCGTATATTCAGTCCACAGCGCTGTATTTTTAACTCTATTATAGAGCTTTATCGTTTTGTTTTTCTTCTGTTCAAGTTCCTTGCTCCACCAGGTAACTTCTCGTTTCCTGGTTCGCTTCACTTGAGGACAGCTATCATGATAAGAATTTGTTATAGCCTCCTGAAGTAGAGTGAAGGTTTTTTCAATATCATGCGGACTGGTTATGTTACAATATCATGTGAGACGTTTAATAAAACTTGAAAAATGATAAAGAAAAATGACAAGGCTGTAGGACCAGACTAGATTCACGCGCAAACCTTGAAACTGATGGTCAATGCAGATGATAAGGGTCTAAAACTTTATACATCCTTGTTTAACTCAATATACGAAACTGGGAAAATAACAACGGACTGGCTGAGGTTGACGTTCATCACTTTACCATAAAAAACGGAGCGCTTCTAAATGCGACGACCATCGAATGATAAGCCTGATGTCTCATCTCCTCAAGGTTTTACTCCGTATCGTCCACACTCACATATACGCCAGATGCGAGGGACAGGTTGGCAAAACGCAATTTGGATTTAGGAACGGAGTGGAGGCTCTATTCTCTCTCAACGTTCTCACACAGCGATTCAGATACATGAATGTCGATATAATCGCCTGCTTTATTGAATACCGAAAAGCGCGACTGTGTCTCGCACCAGAAGCTCATTGAGATTCTAAAATACACCGGAGTCGATAAGGGAGACCTAAACATCATCACGCAGCTGTACTGGCATCAAACTGCAGAGATTAGGATAGAGTATATAACATCCGAAGAAACAGAATTCAGGAGGGGTGTTAGACAAGGGTTTGTCCTGTTACCTCTCCTCATCAATATATACCTGAAGGCAGTGTTCCCAAAGTTGCCTTTTTCACATCCTACAGTGCGGATGTGAACAGGGCATTAAGATCAACGGCACCCTTATTAATAGTACACGATTCGCTGACGATACGGTCGTGCTCGCCGAAATATGATGGACCTTATCGTTCAATATAGCACACAGTATGGTCTACACATGAACGTTGCCAAAACCAAGGTGGTTGTGTTATCCAAGATACCAAGACGGACGTTCCTTCAAATTAACAACCAGGTTGTGGAACAAGGGCCGTCCGTTAAATATCTTGGAGCCCTCGTCAAGGAGAACAGTGACCCTGAAATAGGTGACGCTTATCCCTGAAATTCATCTCCATGAAGACCCTCTTCACTACTTAAGACCTAAACCTACAGCTTCGCATACGTACATATATATATATATATATATATATATATATATATATATATATATATATATATATATATATATATTTATATGTGGTTTGCGGAAGCTTCCCCCACTTCCACTTGGCTTTAAAAGTCACCCCGGTATCGCTTGCGCATTCCTTCAGGGTGGGCAGCCCGGACGGTTTTTTTGCCGCCCTAGTTGTTCGAGAATCTGGCTATATAGTACTGGCTCTATAGTTTTGGTATTCCTTTTTGTAGTTGATTTTTGTCCGTTCGTCTTGTTCTTTTTGTGTCAGGATGTCACGTATCATTGTCTCCGTGTATGTCCAGTCCTCTGGTGATCTCAGCATCGCGCCTACCAGTGTTTGCACCTCTAGGATGAGGCCGGTCTGCTCCTTCCATATGTCCCTCTCGGATATACACCTACTGTATTCAAACACAGTATGAAGTGCACTGTCCACGTCGCCGCAGTATACACACATTGCGTCACTTGCCCTGCCAAAACTATGTAGATACTCCCTGAAGCATCCGTGGCCGCTGAGGGCTTGAGGGCCCGTGTTAGCCAAGGTTTAAGTTTTGGGATCAATAGTTTGGTCCAATGTCCTGTTTTGGACATACTCCATGACTTTTGCCAATGTTCATGTATTTGGTTATTTGCAATTTTTTGTGTTTCTGTCCTATTTGCCCAGTTCCTTGTCTTATATAATTGGACTATCTCGTGGATTTTGCACTCTATCGGGACGATGCCAGCAATCACCAACACAGCTTCCCTGGAGATAGTCCTGTATGCACTGCATACTCTGATGGTCATTTTTCTCTATACAGAGGTGAGCATCTGTTTCATGTACCCCTTTTCAATTGCTCTAGCCCAGACCGGGGCTTCATAGAGAATGGTCGAGTGAACCACAGAGCACAGTAGTCTTCTTTTACTGCTTTTCGGACCGCCGGTGTTAGGCAATAATTTTCCTAGGGCCGATGTAATTTTTAGGGCTTTTTCTGTAGCTTTCTTAAGATGTGCTTTGAAAGACAATTTCTGGTCAATAGTGATGTCTAGGTACTTGACTTCTTGTTTCGGTGTGATGTCCACTTTTTTAATTTTGAATTTTATAGGTCAAATTTTGCTATTGCCAGTGAGAAGTACAGCTTCTGTTTTTTTCAGGGGCTAGCTTAAGATTTTTTTGCTCTAGCCATTCATTGACCTGCTTTATGGCGATTTTTGCCTTTCTCATTAGTACTTCTTCAGTTTTACATGTTGCAACTAAAGCTAGATCATCGGCGAATTCTACTATTTCCACCCCCGCGGGGAAAACGACCCTTAACACGCCATCGTATAGAATGTTCCATAGGGTAGGGCCCAACACTGAGCCCTGAGGAACACCACTATTTTCTTCGCATTCGACGACCTCATCGCCGGCTTCCACCTGTATTCTCCTATTTGAGAGGTAGCTGCGCACCAGCCGCAACAGGTATGGGGTAAACTTTCTGTTAGTTAGCTTTTCCATAATCATTTCCCAGGCTGCAGCGTTAAAAGCATATTTTATGTCTAGGGTTATCAGCGCCGTCATCTTACGTGTTCTTCGTGTGCCGCTTGTGGCTTTCACTGCCACTTTGATCACCCTCAAAACGGCAACGACCGTAGACCTTCCCTCTCTGAACCCATATTGTCTATCGGAAAGACTTCTACCCTTGCCCAATTCCGCTTTAATTCGGGCTTGAAGCAGTTGTTCAAGTAGTTTCCCGAGGACATCCAGTAAGCATATTGGTCTGTAAGAGGATGGTTCGTGTATGGGCTTTTCACCTTTCCGGAGGAGGACCAACCTTGCTATCTTCCACCTATACGGGAATCTGCCATCTTCCATTATATTGTTCAAGACTTCTAGAATAAATTTTGGTTGCCTGTTTACGGCAATCTTTACAGCTTCTGGTGGGAGATTGTCGGGTCCTGGTTCTCTGCCATTTCGAAGACGTTGGCTGGCCCTGTTCAGCTCCTCAATAGAAAATTCCGGAGTGTCTTTAACTTCCGGCGCATACGTATATTGCTTTGCTAAATCTTCCCAGTGCTAATCTATGGCTCCAAGAGCTGGACATTCTGCCAATCAATGGAGAGCCGCATTGACGCCTTTGAGATGTGCTTGTATCGCCGTATACTGCATATATCCTGGGTAGACAGGATAACCAACAAGGAAGTACTGAGAGAGAATAGGTAAAGGTAAAGAGCTGATGACGAAAGAACGAAAGCTCCAATACATCGGCCACGTTGTGAGGGAAGAGCGTTACGAGACTCGTCATCGAGGGAAAGATCGAGGATAAACGATCTGTGCGCAGACGGCGGAACTCCTGGCTAAAGGATCTGCGTCGATGGTTCGGACGGACATCTATAGAGATTTTCAGAGGTGCGGTTTCACGCACCATTCTAGCCAGTTGGATCGCCAACGTTCGATGGGAGACGGCGCCGCGCCTCCATCTTCTCCATAAAAAAAAATCATAGAGATTAACTGATACGGCGGTGAATTGCTGGCGGTGAATTGCATTTTCTCAATCGCTTACAATTTATTCATCTAACATTCGATTAGAAGTATACAAAACTCAACATACAGTAAATGGATGAAGTTTCACAATAAATAGCTGAATAAATACAAAATAAATGAATCAATCCAAAATTCGGTTACTTCGTACAAAATAAATTACTTCATCCAAAAAAAGGTTAATTCATCCAAAATAAAATGTAATCATCCAATAATTGTTTTTTTCGTACAAACTATGATTTTTTCTTACAATAATCGATTGAATCGTTCTACATATTCGCAATTCACCCAAAAAAGGTTTTTTAATTTACTTAATGAACGCAAAATGAAAATTTACGAGTGTATTTAATAACCTTCATACTTTTATTATATAATATGTGTATATAGGTGTATAAAAATACTGAAAGGAAAAAACTGTGTTTACCTTATTGGTGAGTGGATTAGCTCGGAAATAAATTATGTATCAGAGTTAACACTAAAAAATTACTAAAGGCCAAATATCACTATAAATAACTGTGAATTATAATAATTGTAAAATAATCCGTTTTCCATTTCTCTCGGATTTCTATCTAACATTTTTAAGCAAAGCGGCAGAAAGAAGAAAGCTTTATGCTTAAAGAGTCGTCGGTTACTTTCTATTTTTGCAACGAAGTTCCTCTAGGGAGATCGCGATGTGAGTGATTAGGTAGAAAACTTCATACGCCGCGTTAGTTTCTTTCTCTTTCTCCCAGTGTATATTTATATACCGGGCGCTCTCTCATTTTTCTTCTTCTTGCGAATACGCCTACTTTGGACCACACTTGTTCAACTGTTAGGCTTTGATCTTTGCCCAGTATTGTCGCATCTTCTGCCGGTGTAGCTCCTTTCTCTCTTCTGTCCAGAGGGTACCTTTCCTTCGGGGTTTTTCCTGAAATCGAAGGACTTCCTTCAGTGTTTTTCCTGAAATCCACGGACTTCCTACAGGGTGCATCTCACAGACTGTCTGTTTTGGAGATCTGTTATTACCACTTATTTAATATCCTTCTCGTTTTCTGTCAACCAAGTGAGAACCTTCTTGTTTTGCCAGAATGTGAACAGACTGTTGGTTAGTCGGTTTGGAGGCAATCTTGCAACGGGGCCCTAGAAAGCTACCCTTCTTTTCCTTGCCCAGTCGGAGAGCATCTCAATATGTTCGTCGAGCTCAGAGTTATGTCGTCTTTGGAATTCCCCATCTTCCTTTACCGGACCTAGGATCTTCCTGATGATTATCCTCTCTCTGATTTCCAATTTCTCTACCAGACCTCCTCGGTTCAAGGAAAGACACTCTATGGCATACAGTGCTTCTGGTCATAATACTGATGTGTTTGCGCTATCTCTTTCGTTATACGCCGCGTTAGTTAGAAATAAAATTTAAAGAATCATGTCGTTGTTTGTAAAATTCGTTTATTGTGAAGAAATAATTGTATTTTGTATAAAAGAAATTGTTTGTAAAAAGCAATCAAATGTTGGATGGATCAACCTTTTTAGTACAGTTAAACGTTTTTTTGTGTGAATTAATTTTATTTTGTACAAATCCATCCATTATTGTACTAAACCATTATTATTTGTAAGATTCAATCGATTATTGTGTTTTATTTTATTTTGGACGAAGTAACTTTTTTTGGATGAAGTAATCGTTTTTTGTATGAATAAACCGAATTTTGTATTTTTCCAGCTATTATTTGTAAAAAAAAACATCTATTTATTGTACGCAAAAAAACCAAGCCTTCTATTTTGGACGAAGTAACCTTTTTTGGATGAAATAATCGCTTTTTGTATGAATAAACCGAATTTTGTATTTTTCCAGCAATTTTTTGTAAAAAAAACATCTATTTATTATACGCAAAAAATCCAAGCCTTTCTCAATCCTGACAAAGTTCTGAAACAGCTCAAGCGGAAATTATAGCGCTCGCAATAAACCGAATTGCCGACAGACACGTGAAACTGCACTTTTTAATTGTTGGGACAAATAAAACCATAATTCTAACAGGCGATAAAAAACTTCAACAGGTTTTTGATATAATAAAGGATTAGTAAAGGGTTTCAAGCGCGGCGAAATTGTGTTTGTCGGGCAATTAACACGAAACTTGGCGGTTTTTATTTTTAATTTATGAATTGTTGGCTTAGTTTCGTTCGAATTACAAGTGGCCGCGCGACATGGAAACATTGATTATTTACGCCAGTCGTGCCGCACAAACAAGTTTAAATCGTTCGGAATAAAAATAGGTTCCACCTACATAAAGCTACGGAAACGATGAAACCAGTATGGAATGTGATTAAACTGAAATTGTTTCAATTTGTATTAAAATAAACGTTGAATGGTTAAGTTTCAGTTCTCTCGGCAGATTGGAGAAATTTACCAACCAAACCTTACAACACAATACAGTCTAGATTCTACACAGTTAGTATTAGATTCTTGCATTAATGACAAATATCGCTTTATGCACTCCTAGTCTATTACAAATTTAGTACGTATCGTGAGATTTAACTTTATTGCTTCCCAGATAAAACTAAAACTAAAAATTCGCTTGTGAATGTATTCCACGTATTTGAATGTTGAATGGGTTTAGGGTATTATGTATCCTTCTGAATAATCCATCGTGTGTTTCTCTTCGGCGCTTTAAAGTTCCTTACAAAAAAAAGTTTAGCCGCCTGCAAATGATTTGCTTAAGCGCCGACACTTTTCACCGTATCTCTTCTATAGTTCGGATGCGCGGCCTAAACTTTTATTTACGAAGGGACAAACACATTAGAATTCGAATATCTTATGTGAACACTCTTTTTATCTAGGCTTATGCAATTTATTAGAATTTCGAGAAGACCAGACATACAAAGACTATCCGCTCCGTTATGCTCAGTTAGTTAGACAGGACAGACAAGACTAAACAGACAGGACTAGACAAACTAGACTAGACAGACAAGACTTGATAAACACGACTAGACAGACAAGATTAGATTGAAAAGACTAGACAGGCAAGTTTTGAGATTCTACTTTCAATTTACTCACTTCCTCTATGTCAGTACCCTGCCATTCAAACCTTTCTTTCCTATATCGCCCACCCCTTTTAAACCGCATACATTTTGTTTTCCCAACATTCACCCTTAAATCCCTCTTTTCAAAATACCTACAGAGTCTTTAAATCACGCCCATCATCTCACTCGCCGACATTGCAAATACCACCATGTCACCCGCATTCGCCAAGTTCCACACCTTCTTTTTTCCAATCACCACTCTTCTATTGTTTCTCATGTTTCTTATGTTGTTGAACGGAAATGCAAGCTTAGTTCAGAGAAGGAAGGAGCATGGTGGAGCATTTGGTGACCTTAAAAGTCATCATTGACCAGGAAATCAGAAAGGGATGCCTGTTTGCTCTTTTCATTGATTTGAAAGCTGCATATGACTCGGTAAATAGGAGGAGATTGGATGAGTGTTTGGGCAAGTTAGGGATCTCAGAGAGTGTAATCTCTATCTTAACCGGACTGTTGAACATTCTCCATATTCGCCACATACAGATAGAAGGGTGCGGGACTCAAAGGGCAGCCTTGTCTCAGGGCCTTCCTCACCTCGAAATAGTCAGATTCTCAAACGTTCACTACTACTTTACATACAGTTTCCTCGCACAAATCCCTGAGGTTCCTTCTTACACTCTCTGAAATCCACAACTTGCCCAAACACTCATCCAATCTCCTCCTATTTACCGAGTCATATGCAGCTTTCAAATCAATTAAAAGAGCAAACAGGCATCCCTTTCTGATTTCCTAGTCAATGATGACTCACTCTTCATTTTCGGAACACCGCTTGAATTTCCGTCAAAAGATTCCTTTCATTGATTTCCTTCCTAAAGCAACAATCCAGGTTTTTAGCAAAAATTTTGTATGAGGAGTTTATCAAAGTTAAGTTTGAAACTTTTCTAGAGCGTCCCTTGTTCCACTCTTAAACATCGGTTTAATTATCCCGACTTTCCAGCTGACTGGTATCCTTTTGTCTCCCCTCCCTATCCTTCTCAATTCCTCCGTTAACTTCTCCTTACAGATTCCAGGTGCTTCTTTCCACTCTTCATTTCCGAGCCCATCCAATCCTCCCGATTTTCTTTTCCGCTATAGAGAATTAATAACTTCCTCCACCTCCGTCACTGTTATATCCTAGGCGTGCTCTTCCTGCTTTCTTTGTCGATCTCCTGAATTATCTACTCCACCCTACTAGCATCATCGTGAAGTGGTTCTGCCACTCCTCTCTCGCAATGCTCATGAGTATTCTTTCTTTCCTTCCAGTATTCCCTCTCACGTATTGCCACAGCTCAGCTTCCGCCTTAATTTCCCTTACCCGCTGCTTCTCCTTTTCCTACCAAATCTCCCTTTTATTCTTCTCTACTTTTTGCAGTTCTGTTTATGCTTCCAGTACGTGCACTTTCTCCCTTTATTTCCCATTCTCTCACAATCTCCCATTTATCTCCCTTTCTCTCTTAGCATCTCGAAATCTTTGCTTTACGTTCTGAACTTCCTTGATTTTCTCCTTGACAAGTACTGACTCCATTTTCGTTGTCATCATGTCTATATCATCTATGGTGTTCCACTCTACCTCTTCTAATTTCTTCCTGCATCCTTCTGTCGCCTCCTTATCCCATCTGACCACCCAGTTCTCCGCCTTAACATCCTTTTAACTTTGCTGCTTCAACGACAACATTACCGGCATGTGATCCGACTCATTTCTTATTCTGATTTCAATCAGTTTTATTTGCCGTCTGGCCGCATCATTAGTCATTATAAGGTTAGTAACTGTTGTACCCATTGCACCAACAAACGTAAATTCTCCCTCCCAGTCGCCCTCAACACACTCATTCCAAATGTCCCAATTGGTTTTTCTGTCACCCTCACAGCTAAACATTTCCCTCCGCAGCTTTAAATTTGTCTTTTGAATTCCTTCTTATCACTTCACCAGTCTTATCCACCGGAATGACCTGCTCTTCTCCTATCCTTACATTCCAATCACTTTCTAGTAGCAAGTTTGTCGTGACCTTATGATCTAAATTCCTCTTTATGCCCTATTTATTCGTCTTTATTCCCTATTTAATTCTTTCCAGACCCTTATTATTACAAACGGTTGCTACCTGCCACCACTCCCCCTCCAGTTCTACCTCCCTGAAAACTAGACCCTCCGCCTCTTCTAGAATTCTCTCCGATTCCTTGATACCTCTTCTGATCCCTGTTACTATTCCTCCCTTTTCCCTTCCGTAATCATTCTCAACAGTTTAAGTCTGAGGACTCCATCGTACAAGATGTTCCACCGCGTCGGACTCAGAACCGAGCCCTGTGCAACACCACTGCTGACATGGCCCTCTTCTCTCGCATTACCTGCTTGCATAATGATTTTTTGAATTCTCAAACAGCTCTTTATTAATCGCAGTAGATACGGTGGCATGCACTTTCTGGCCAGTTCTTCCAAGTTGTTTTGCTATGCTGCGGAATGAAAAGGTCTATAAAGCTGGCACCCCCACCTCTTCAAAATTCAAATTTGATAGCACTAGAATTATGTGCTATTTATGTGCTAATTATGTGCCGCAATCGCGATTTTTGTGCTCGAAGCCTTCAATGAAAGAATCAAACTTGACTAGTGGGGGCGCTAGCTTAGCAGTCAAGCTAGCACCCACCCATCCGAAAAATTGGGATACCGATACTATCAAATCAAATCTTGCCTGTCTAGTCTTTTCAATCTAATCTTGTCTGTCTAGTCGTGTTTATCAAGTCTTGTCTGCCTAGTCTTGCCTATCTAATCTTGTCTGCCTAGTCTAGTTTGTCTAGTCCTGTCTGTTTAGTCTTGTCTGTCCTGTCTAACTAACTGAGCGTAACGGAGCGGATAGTCTTTGTATGTCTGGTCTTCTCGAAATTCTAATAAATTGCATAAGCTTAGATAAAAAGAGTGTTCACATAAGATATTCGAATTCTAATGTGTTTGTGAATGTGAATGTGTTCTTAATGTGTTTTATAAGCACTACAAGTATGTGCTATTTATGTGCTTTTAAAATACCCTGAAATGAATTCGCTAACTCAACCCCTTGTGCGAAAAACTCACCCCGAACGGAATGAACGATAAGAGGCGAAATCTATAATAATCGAGCAAACAAGTTTTAACCAACGCGATATTGTTGCAATGATTATGTGTTTTGATTATGTAAAAATCGAGAACAGAAATTTGGAATAACGCCGAATTATTTCAATAATTATGTGCTCTCCAGATATGCTATTTACAATTTTTGTGCTCAAACCCTTGTGCGAAAAACTCACCCCGAACGGAATGAGCCATAAGAGGTGAATTCTATAATAATCGAGCCCACAAGTTTTAACCAACGCGATATTGTTGCAATGATTATGTGTTTTCCAGATATCACAGTTGCGATTTTTATGTTCCCACCCTTGTGCGAAAAATTCATGCCGAACGGTATGAGTCATAAGAGGAAATCTTTAATAATCGAGAACAGAAATTTTAACCGGTGCGAAATAGTAGCAATAATTATGTGCTCTCTAGATATGCTATTTGCGGTTTTTGTGCTCGCGCTCTTGTACGAAAAATTCATCTCGAACGGTGAGAGCCATGAGAGGTGAAATCTTTTATACTCGAGCACAGAAATTCAAATCGACACGATATTGTTGCAACTATTATATTCTCTCCAGTTATGATAATTACGATTATTGTGCTCGCGCCCTTGTACGAAAAATGCACCCCGAAATATATGAGCCATAAGAGGTGAAATCTATAATAAGCGAGCACAGAAATTTTAACGGAATCGAAATTGTTGCAATAATAATGTCCTATCCAGATATGATATTCGCGATTTTTGTACTATCATCCTTGTACGAGAAATTCACCCCGAAAAATATATGCCATAAGAGGTGAAATCTTTAATAATCTAGTACATAAATTTTAAACGACGCAAAATTGTTTCAATAATTATGTGCTCCCCAGATATGCTATTCACGAGTTTCGTGTTCGTACGCTTGCACGGGAAATTCACCCCAATTCTATTAGCCTTAAGAAGTGAAATCTTTAATAATCGAGAATATAAATTTTAACCAGCGCGAAATGTTGCAATAATTATGTGCTCTCTAGATATACTATTAGCGATTTTTGTGCTCTCAGACTTGTACGAAAAATTCACCCCGAACAGTATAAGCCAGAAGAGGTGAAATCTATAATAATAGAGCAAAGAAATTTTATCCGAATCACAATTGTTGCTATAATAATGTCCTATCGGGATATGCTATTCGTATTTTTTTGCTCGCACCTTTGTACGAAAATTGCACCGCACTGTATTAGCCTTAAGAAGTGAAATCTTTAATAATCGAGAACAGGAATTTTAACTGACGATACATTATTGCATTAATCATGTGCCCTTCTGATATGTTATTCGCGATTTTTGTACTCGCACCCCTGTACGAAAAACTCACTCAGAACTGTTCACATGTATGTCTGGAATAAAACCATCATATCCAGAGGTTCACAGAACTTATATTCACACTCTTAGCCATAAAAAGTCATAAAAAAATTCAGAACAATAAGTTAATTGTAACTGTAGTAAATTGTGAGTGCATTTGAACTAAGGCGAACGCGATTTTTAAAAGGCTGAAAAAAACTGATGGTGAAAGAGTAAATTGGTCTAAAATATGTTGGCTTAGATTTTAGGAAAGCGCTCCATATAAGTTATTTTACAAACCTACAAGGAACGAGGATGCACCATTAAAAACATTGGATTTATCTCACCAATGGGGAAGACCGAAAAACTTTAATAATAACCACAATAACAATAAGTTAGCACCACTATATAAAAAAAGAGACCACTTACAAACCTAAAATATAAGTTTTTAAGTAAGTAAGTACTTACCACCATAGTTATTTTAAAGTATAAAACAATATAAATAGAAATGTAAAAATTAGTTAACAAAGAATAAAAGTTAATTTTTATTTTGTAACATAAATTGTATACATTTATTATTGTTTTAAGGCAAATTTACTTTACCTATTTACCTGCCGCAAGTCCGGCTTCGTTTCCCTCCTTCTTTCAAATCGTCATACTCGACCCACGATTTGTTTTTCTGGAGTGCTAGCGCGGTGTAATGACCTGTCCCTTGACCAGACATTCGTCTTTTGATTGGTAGTTGCAGAAAATTTATGATGCCTATGACTCATATATTTCGGGGTGAATTTTTCGTACAAGGGCGCGAGCACAAAAATCGCGAATTATTGCAACTTTTTCGCACCGGTTAAAATTTCTGTTCTCGATTATTAAAGATTTCACCTCTTATGACTCATACCGTCATACCGTTTCGTACAAGTGTGCGAGCCCAAAAATCGCGACTATCATATCTGGAAAACACATAATCATTGCAACAATATCGCGTTGGTTAAAACTTGTGCGCTCGATTATTATAGATATCACCTCTTATGGCTTATTCCGTTCGGGGTGAGTTTTTCGCACAAGGGTTTGAGCCAAAAATCGTAAATAGCATACCTGGAGAGCACATAATTGTTGAAATAATTTTGCGTTATTTAAAATTTCTGCTCTCGATTATTAAAGATATTACCTCTTAAGGCTAATACAGTTCGGGGTGAATTTTTAGTACAAGGGTGCGAGCACAAAAATCGCGATTATCATATCTGGAGAAAACATAATTATTGCAACAATATCGCGTTGGTTAAAACTTGTGTGCTCGATTGTTATAGATTTCACGTCTTAGGACTCATGCAGTTTGGGGTGAATTTTTCGTACAAGGGTTTAAGAACAAAGATCGTAAATAGCACATCTGGAGAGCACATCATTATTGAAATAATGTTGCGTCATTTAAAATTTATGTTCTCGTTTATTAAAAATTTCACCTCGTATGGCTCATATATTTCGGGGTGAATATCTCGTACAAGGGTGCGAGCACAAAAATCGCAAATTATATATCTCTAGAACACATAATTATTGCAAGAACATCGCGTCGATTAAAATTTTTGTGCGCCATTATTATATATTTCACCTCTTAGGGCTCATGCAGTTCGGGGTAAATTTTTCGAACAAGGGTTTGAGTACAAAAATCGTAAATAACATATCTGGAGAGCACATAATTATTGAAATAATTTTGCGTCATTTAAAATGTATGTTCTCGATTATTAAAGATTTTACCTCTTAAGGCTAATACAGTTCAGTGTGAGTTTTTCGTACAAGGGTGCGAAGACAAAAATCGTGAATATCATACCTGGAGAGCATATAATATCGTGTCGGTTTAAATTTCTGTGCTCGAGTATAAAAGATTTCACCTCTTATCGCTCTCACGTTCGGGGTGAATTTTTCGTACAAGGGCGCGAGAACAAATATCGCGAATAGCATATCTGGACCACACATAATTATTGAAATAATTTTGCGTTATTTAAAATTTCTGTTCTCGATTATAAAAGATTTTACCTCTTAGGGTTAATAGAGTTCGGGGTGATTTTTTCGTACAAGGGTGCGAGCATAAAAATCGCGAATAGCATATATAGCGAGCACATAATTATTGCAACTATTTCGCACCGGTTAAAATTTCTTTTCTCGATTATTAAAGATTTCACCTCTTAGACTCGTACCGTTCGGGGTGAATTTCTCGTACAAAGGGTGCCAGCACAAAAATCGCGACTATCATATCTGGAAAACACATAATCATTATAGATTTCACCTCTTATGGCTCATTCCGTTCGGGGTGAGTTTTTCGCACAAGGGTTTGAGCACAAAAAATCGTAAATAGCATATCTGGAAAGCACATAATTATTGAAATAATTCTGCGTTATTCAAAATTTCTGTTCTCGATTATTAAAGATCTAACCTCTTAAGGCTAATAGAGTTCGGGGTGAATTTTTCGTACAAGGGTGCGAGCACAAAAATCGGGAATATCATATCTGGAGAACACATAATTATTGCAACAATATCGCGTTGGTTAAAACTTGTTTGCTCGATTATTATAGATTTCGCCTCTTATGGGTCATTCCGTTCGGGGTGAGTTTTTCGCACAAGGGGTTGAGTTAGCGAATTCGCTCCAGGGTATTTGAAAAGCAGATAAATAGCACATAGTTTTAGTGCTTACTTGGTATCGGTATCCCAATTTTTCGGATGGGTGGGTGCTAGCTTGACTGTTGAGCTAACACCCCCACTAGTAAAGTTTGATTCTTTCATTTAATGCTTCGAGCACAAAAATCGCGATTGCGGCACATAATTAGCACATAAAGAGCACATAATTCTGGTGTTATCAAATTTGAATTTTGGAGAGGTGGGGGTGCCAGCTTTATAGACCTGGAATGAAAGGCATCAATATAACAAAAAATATACTAAATGAAATATCTCAGACAAAGGAGAGAGAGGAAAAAATATACATCTATATACAAAAATTAGAAACTATTCACTTTGCAAAAAAAATCATCCATATCGTATGGCTCTTTATTGACTATTAGGTTAAACAGTCCTCTTTTGGCATTTTTTAGATTATTAATTAGTTTGATCTTCCTGGGTAGTTTATTAAATATATTTAAGATGCTGTAAGGAAGCATTTTTTCAGACATATATTGTGTCTAGGCAGTTCGTAGAGCTCCTTGTTGTATCTCGTATTCCGTTCGGTTGGTTTCTGGAATTTGTGGAATTGATAATTATGTTTAAAGAGAAACATCATACTTTCATATATGTATGTGCCGGTGCAGGTTAATATTTTAGCCCTTTTAAAGTACCCTCTACAGCAGTGCTCCGCAACCTTTTATCTTACACGGCACACTAACGTATTTTCAAAAATTCCGCGGCACACCACAAGTAAAGGCTTTAAAAATACAGTAATACATCGACCTACGCTACCCCGACTTACGCGAACTAGGAGTTACGCGATTTCAAATCTCGTCGATTCGTTTTTTGTGAGCGTCACACAACTTTTGATTATCGATTATAGACTTACTGCCCCTACACTATTGGGAACTGACATAGTGGCGTGGCTAAAAATACATGTGTTAAAACGTAACTGTATTATAGTGCGAGCACAAAAATCGGGACATATATTTCAATATATTTCAACTACACTGAATTTTAGAAAATGACTCCAACGAAGAAGTCATTTCTTCCACAAAACGAGTAATAAAGAAATTATTAGCATGCTATGAGGAAATTTTGCGAGAGAAAAAAAAATCTTTGAGTCGTCAAACTACTTTGTTAGATTTTATGAAGCCTTCTATATCAAAATAACTTCGGTAGGTAATTTTAAATTTCTATAATCAAAGATTTTATTAAACATTTTTTGTCTAAATTATTATTTTCTTTCGCTTCCGGCCCCAATTAAAAATAATTTATAGTTATGTATTTGCGAAATTATAACCCGACTTACGCGAATTCGAGTTACCCGGTTAGCGCTTAGTCCGACCTATCGCGTAAGTTCGGGGTATTACTGAATTAAATAACAATAATAGGTGGTACGTATATATATGTTTTTATTAGATAATAATATAAAATTAAAATTTTCCAGTAACCCCCGGACAAATTTAAAATCAATCGGATCTGTGAAAGTTATTAAGACTCGTTTGTCAAGTAGGAAATGAGCTGATGATCATACAGCGCCTGAACAGGTCTTCATAAATTATAGCTCGATTGTGTCAGCTTTCAAACAAACAAAAAACGCATCAAATTTGGTCCATTCCTTTAGCAGCTATACACAGCTTGACACACAGATACACAGACAGACACGTCAAACTCCCCTCTTTTGCGTCGGGGGTTAAAAATACAATAATTTTTATATACAATTTGAATTTTACACCAACACAAAAACACATATAATTTTATTATAGATTACACATGTAAAAAAAATGTCTTTTAATTTAACTATGAAGTTTGTTGTTATTTACTTATGCCTAATTAATCTATGCTAGGTGATCCATACTTACTCTGAATTGAAAAATTCACTATGTTTCTACCACAATTAATATATAGAAATATTATATAACTTATTACTTTATAATATATATTATATAATATTTTTACAAATCAATTATGGTAAAAACATAGTGAATTTTACAATTCAAAGTAATCAATGCTAATTTAAACAGTATTTAAACATAATAACTAATTTATTAATGTGATATTTGTGCTTGTTTTGATGAACATATACGTCGTATATTTGGCACTATATTAGAAAATGCTACTCGGAGTTCATTGTCAAGACCTTTTAAACACGATCGTTTTTCATTTTTAATTAGAACCAATGTAGAAAAACTTTGTTCACATAAGTATGTCATAGAAAAAGGTAGCAAAACTGCAATAGCCTTTGCAGAAACTTGAGGATACTCATTCTGAACGGAAATCAAGAAATCAGCCAATTTCATTTCACTGAAGTTGAGTTTCAGCGTCCCATCGTTCCTCAATTCTATAAATTCCTCTCGAATTTGAAGGGAAAGTGCTTCTGTTGAATTTTCTGCATCTGCTATAAAAGGATTTCTAATCCAATTATATTGCTCCGCATTAATTGTGAAAAAATAATGATTAAATTTGTCTTGCAACAAATTTAAATGTTGTTGAGTCAGATCCAGAATTATCTTTTTGTTTTTAATCATTGACTTGTGAGTCCTTTGGAACATTTCTAATGATCCTTTTTGTATCTCTTTCTGCCAAAGTTCAAACTTATTTTTAAAGCCTACTAACTTGTCGGAACGTCAGATTATTTTCGGTTCGACCTTGCATTATTTTATTCAGTTCGTTCAGGTGCTCAAAGATATCAGCCATGTACGCCAGTTTGGACATCCAGTAATTTTCATCAAAAAGTTGATAAAGTTCGGGCATATCTTGTTTTAACAAAAACTCGCGAACCTCGTTGCGAAGCTCAAACAATCTAGCCAAAACTTTTCCACGGGATAGCCAACGTACCTCGGTGTAAAAGAATAAGGATACATAATCCATTCATAATTTTTAAAATAATATGTGAAGAAATGGGATTCTTCACATATTATTTTAAAAGTTCGCGAATTTAAGGCTCTTGTTTTAATAATGTTTATGATAGTAATGCATTGATTCATCGTTTTCAATAGTTCCGTTGGCAAGTTTTTGGTCATTATTGCTTCGCGATGTATGCAACAGTGTGTAATTTCTATATTTGGATTTTGCCGTTTTACGCACGAAATAAAACCTTTTTTCTTGCCCATCATTGCTGCAGCAACATCCGTGCAAATACTAATACAATTACTCCATGACATATCATAAGTTTTAAAAAAATCATCTGTTACTAACACAACCTACAAGTTACAATTTCTTCGCCGGTAGTTCGCTCTGGAAGCTCGTTGCAAAATAATTAGTTTTCTATTATGGTGCCCTCGTCAGCGAAACGTACAATAGCTATGAGTTGTGCTCGGTTTTTAATATCCGTCGATTCATCAATTTGTAGTGCAAACTTCTGGGCCGTTTTTAGTTTTGCAATTAGTATTCCTAAAATATCGTTCGACATATCGTTGATACGTTTTTTAGCAGTATCAGCTGACAACGGTACTTTTTTTACTTCATTAACTTCTCTAGGCCCAAGCATGGATTTAAAAATTTCTATGCATGCTGGTTTAACGAGTGTCTCACCAATAGTATGTGGTTTTTTCTGACGTGCAATTAATCTTGCAACATGGTAACTAGCTTCTAAGGCGTTATCAGAAACTGTGACTAACGATAACAGTGATTGCTTTTGTTTTCGCCTTTGATCGAACAGTCTAAGAAAATATGATTTGTCCTTCTTAACGTAACTAGGATGGTTTGAATTTAAATGGCGAAGCAGTTTACTGGGTACCATTGCTTCGTTAGATAGCATTTCTCCGCAAATGATGCATTCTGGTTTGAGTGGCGTTTCTTTATCACAACACGAAAATCCAAATCGAATGTAGTCTTCGTTATACTTTCTTTCCCACATCTTCTGTTTTTTTACAGCACCACCTGTGCTTGGTTCATTTTGGTTTGTCGGTGAATTTGAAAATCTTTTTAAAAACTTGTCCATATTTTTTAGAGGTATAACAACAAAATAACCTAAAAATGTGGTATTTGATGGGAGTTCTTCTCGTTCGGATGCAGACTGATTGAGACTACATGATCATCAGTTCGGTAGATAGAACAAAATACGTCGAGACTCAGACACAAAGTGCCGACCCTCGAGCCACGCCCTCCGTAATTTGCCCCACGTGCAACAGCGAAATATGGGTTTATACTAGAGTTTCCGATCTCGATTCGATTTTATTATACGTCGATCTCTTAAAGCCCAATTTTTGTCAGCCAGATCGATCTTAAAATCGCCACGAAATGAAGAGATCGAAAATCGATCACTACTAGTACATTTATAACGATTCATTTTAATATTTCTAACCTACGACAGAATTTTGTTAAGTCGAAAACGATTTATTCGATTCGTGTTTCTGAAATCTTTAGAAGATTGGGTTAATAATTAATATTAGCTCAAAGCTATCCTTAAATAAAACATAACATATTGGCGAAACACTCAGTTGGAACGACTTAAATGTTTTATTATCGATACGCAAGATTATAAATTTGACTTACCCGAAATAAATGCACTAGTGCCGATTATTTAATAAGAAAATGCTTAGAAAAGCATAACAGCAAGCTGCTTTACTAATGTAATAATAATATCACAGTAAACGACGTACATCTCTACGCATAAGTACGCAAACTAACACTCACAGTACTATATGTACAATGTACATTTTTTGTTTAACTAAGTACATGTTTTTGTTTTGTATATAATTTCGACTCTAAGAAATTACATATTGGCATTTTTACATATTAATTATTCTTGAGAAAACCGCGGAACAGCTAAGATCGCCTCGCGGCACAGTAGTGTGCCGCGGCACAGCGGTTGCGGAGCACTGCTCTACAGGATTCTCTAAACTTTAGATTAAACAGTATGCGTATCACTTGCTTTTGCACTCTAAATATTCTATTGATATGCATGCTATTCCCCAAAATATGATTGAAAATCTTAAGTGTGAGTTAAAATTTGCATAATATACCATTATTAAGACTTCTGGATCCACATATCGACTGAGAATTCGTACAGCGTAGACTGTCCAAACAATCTAAATTATTATCGATATGGAGACTCAAAAGCTTCACTGATTTTTGCATGAGAAAGGTTTCATTATCAATTGTAATTTCTTCTGGATAGATGGATGTGCATCTTTTTGTTTGAAAGATTATCGACTTTGTTTTTTCTTTGTTTAGAATTAATCCACTTTCGATGAACCAAGATAGCATGGAGGACATTGCTATGTTTGCATTATGCTTAATTTGTTCTGGACACTTATTTATTATTAGGATCGTCGTGTCGTCGGCATAGTTTACCATCGTATGTTGGGGTGCGATAGGTATTTGTGATAAATTATTAATATATATATATATATATATATATATATATATATATATATATATGTATATATATATTGTAAATAATAGCGGGCCGATGGTACTCCCTGGTGAAATGCCTATATTTACTGCTCTTGGCGTGGATTTCACGACCCCATGAGGTGTCTCCAACCTGGTAATATGTAATCTATTTTCTAGATAGGATTTTATCCAAACCATTGCCACTCCTCGAATCCCATATTTGTACAGTTTATCACATAATATTTCATGGTCGACCAAGTCACAGGCTTTACTTAGCTGCATGAAGATAGCCCCCCGGAAATGAAAAAATAAAAAAATTAAAATGGGATACGTTTGATCAAGATTTGACCATGATTTACCACCAAATAGTTTTGTTTGCCCACATTCAGTTCAAAAGATATTATAAAGAAATGATTGGGGGCCTAGCCCCCAAAAATTCATTTATTCTATATTTGATAATGTCATCTTAAAAAACTTCGTTTGACCATGTTTGCCCACCATTTCTTTTCATAATTATTTTTTTTGAACCCCAGAATCTTTTTTTTCTTAATAATATTTTTATTATTTTTATTGTTTTTTCATTTGTTGTTGAAGAACTTCGTTTGACCATGTTTGACCATCATTTTTTTTCAATTGTAAATATTTTTAAGAACCCCAAAATCGTTTTTTATAGTGTTTTACTTAAAAAAGTTGTTTTGATACGTTGAATTGATACGGACCAAAAAAATGGACAAATCTTGAAAATTAATCAAAAAACATATTTCACGTATGCCAAAATATTTTTTACGTTTGCCCACCCTTGCTTTTTGTACTGCATAAAAGGTGAAAAATTGTGTAATAAATAAATTTTAATAGGTCCTTGTATTTTCCGTACTGGAAGCACATTATAAATATATCAGTAAGTACATCAACGTCAATACTAAAGAAAACATTTTTTTTTAAATTTATTTTAAATGCCATCTGTTTAGTTACTTGTTTACTTGTTTAGTTGAAACTTGTTATCTTCTTATATATAACAAGTTTCAACTAAAGACAGACAAGACTAGACAGACAATACTAGACAGACAAGACTAGACAGACAAGACTAGACAGACAAGACTAGACAGACAAGACTAGACAGACAAGACTAGACAGACAAGACTAGACAGACAAGACTAGACAGACAAGACTAGACAGACAAGACTAGACAGACAAGACTAGACAGACAAGACTAGACAGACAAGACTAGACAGACAAGACTAGACAGACAAGACTAGACAGACAAGACTAGACAGACAACACTAGACAAACAAGACTAGACAGACAAGACTAGACAGACAAGACTAGACAGACAAGACTAGACAGACAAGACTAGACAGACAAGACTAGACAGACAAGACTAGACAGACAAGACTAGACAGACAAGACTAGGCAGACAAGACTAGACAGACAAGACTAGACAGACAAGACTAGACAGACAAGACTAGACAGACAAGACTAGACAGACAAGACTAGACAGACAAGACTAGACAGACAAGACTAGACAGACAAGACTAGACAGACAAGACTAGACAGACAAGACTAGACAGACAAGACTATACAGACAAGACTAGACAGACAAGACTAGACAGACAAGACTAGACAGACAAGACTAGACAGACAAGACTAGACAGACAAGACTAGACAGACAAGACTAGACAGACAAGACTAGACAGACAAGACTAGACAGACAAGACTAGACAGACAAGACTAGACAGACAAGACTAGACAGACAAGACTAGACAGACAAGACTAGACAGACAAGACTAGACAGACAAGACTAGACAGACAAGACTAGACAGACAAGACTAGACAGACAAGAGTAGACAGACAAGACTAGACAGACAAGACTAGACAGACAAGACTAGACAGACAAGACTAGGCTGACAAGACTAGACAGACAAGACTAGACAGACAAGACTAGACAGACAAGACTAGACTGACAAGACTAGACAGACAAGACTAGACAGAGAAGACTAGACTAGACAGACAAGACTAGGCAGACAAGACTAGACAGACAAGACTAGACAGACAAGACAAGACAGACAAGACTAGACAGACAAGACTAGACAGACAAGACTAGACAGACAAGACTAGACAGACAAGACTAGACAGACAAGACTAGACAGACAAGACTAGACAGACAAGACTAGACAGACAAGACTAGATAGACAAGACTAGATAGACAAGACTAGACACACAAGACTAGATAGACAAGACTTGACAGACAAGATGAGACAGACAAGACTAGACAGACAAGACTAGTCAGAAAGGGATAGGCAGACAAGACTAGACAAATAAAACTAAACAGACAAGACTAGACAGACAAAACTAGGCATAAAATTTTTATTTTTTTATCAGACAATTGACTCCCCTGGAAACACAACGGTGTACTCTGGTACTGATAGTCGCATGGCCTCGGAGTTACTGGTGTATTATTTAAATTTAATTTCTCTTTATCTTTTGTTCCTTCGCTTCATCGGTTATTTTGGATTCCATAATATAATTAAAATATTGTTGTCTTCATCCAGTTTTATATTGTTTTAAGCATATGTCCAGTTATCGTTCTTGGGTTGATAGGTACTTCTAAATTGGTTGCAATTTTATGCCATTCCATTTGCCATCGAGAACAGTCGAGGATTATATGGGTCACGGTATCACAAAAGTATCCGACCTTTAGCCGGTAAAAAAAACTGGCATACCTGGAGCGTTGGAAACCTAATCATCCTGAAAGTAGTCTCCTTGGGACTCCACACACTTCTCCCAGCGATGCCGCCATTGTTGGAAGCATTCTGAAAAAGCCTCTTTCGGAATCGACTTTAGCTCGGCTGTCGTTGCAGCCATAATGTCCTCTTCTGTCTGAAATTGCGTTCCTTTCAATGGCCTCTTGACTTGGGAGAATAGCCAGAAGTCGCAGGGCATATCAGGAGAGTAAGGAGCCTGTCGAACTAGAGGAGTCTGATTTTCTCCAAAAAAATTGTGAACGAAGTGCGAAGAATGTGCTGGAACATTGTCGTGATGGAGTCGCCAATTTCCTGATGACCACGAAAACTCCAATCGCTTGCGCCGCACTGCATCACGTAGGCGACGTAGGACATTCCTCATTTCACTTGGCGTCATTTTACTTGTATTGAAAAACCGACGAAAGCACTACACACTACGTCACTCGAACAGTGCTCGACAGCAACTGACATATCTACAGGCGGGAACAAATTCACGCATGGGTACGAAGGTTCAAGGTCGGCTCATGCAAGCGCGCTTGATTAAAATGCATCAGGTTTTTAATATAAAAAATAAGGTCGGATACTTTTCTAACAGACCACGTATATGCACTGGTCGTCTGTCTGTCACCCAATTTGATGCAGATAGTCCTTGAAACAGCCGTGGCTGGTCAATACTTGGATGAGATAGTAGCAATTTTGCCCCATGCTCTCTGTTTATCCAGGGTTCAAGTTCAGGGATAAGAAGTCTGGTCCACTCTCCTTCAATATCCTCCTTTGCTGCATACATTCTTCAATTAGTTGTTTCCTGGCCGATTTTTTAACTACCAGTCTCTTGCAGTTTTCTTTGCTCTCCACAAGCAAGTCAATTGGCGGGACTAGACAAAACAGCTATTACAAAACATAGGATTTTAAACAGTTCAGACTAAGCAGATAAGACAGTCCAGACTAGACAGATACGACTAGAGAGATAAGACTAGATGGATAAAACTAGAGAGAATTAGTAATAAGCCGTCAAGAAACTGCTGCTAAACTTAACTAAATGGTCTTGTTTTATGAATCGAAGTTGTCGTATACATTTTGCGTAGTTTAACACGAGTGGTAAAAAGTAGAGCATTATAATATATAATAAATATTTTGCAGTGAAAAATATGGCTATAAGCCTGGTGTATGTTTGCCTGGCGGCGAACTGACAGAGATGACAGAAACGCGCTTTTTTTATCTAAAATATTCAGCATAAAATGCAAAACCAAACATTCTCCAGTTTACAATAAAGCAAAAAGAATGTCTATGCTAAACAAACAGCAGAAACAGTATAAAACTGCGATCTTTGTTTAAGAATTTAAACTCTATAGCTTTTAAAAATCTTGCCAGAATATTATTCATCTAAATCACTACACTACACATCTACTACTACTACATCTTTACTTATTTCTCTGTGCCATCTGTAACATATGTCTCCAAAAATAAGTCTGATTTCCAAAACTAGTTTTTGTCAGACGTTTCGACGAAACGGAATTAATATAAAACACTAAATGTCCCCGGATGTTTTCGCACGAGCGATATAAATTCGCACACGGGGCTGACCCACAGGATGTCGGATCCGTTACGTAATACATCGCGCAGCTTTCTCGTTGATGCCCAGAAATAATTCCACAAGGCAGCGAAAGAGAAAAATGTTTTAAAACGTTTGTTATAAGAAACTGAATGAGGAATTGAAGCAAACAGTAGTTTAAATGGGCTGCCTCATTCACTCTATCTAGACATAAAAGAAAATGAACATTTACTGCACTAGACGTTTATTACTAGATTACAAGTCTCGTCTTGATTGTTTCCTTTTATTTACTTTGTATTAACTTATTAGTTTTGTATGTATTTATAAACTAAATGGAGATATTTAATGAAATTAAAGGCTACAATTTGGATTGAAAATGGAGCATCTAGATTTCAGGTGATAATGATATTACAAATGAAACTTGATAGACTTGACACTACATAGTCTATATCGTTATTATTCATGATGAATGATCTATTTACACTATTTAGTCTATACTATCTAGAAACCATATGAAACTTGTTAGACGAGACAAAACAAGTAGTCTGTCCTCCTCGGTAGTGTAGTTAACATCATACCCGCCATTCAACGCGGGAGACCCGGGTTCGAATCCTGGTCGGGGAGGCGACAACTAGGGCGGTTTAACCTAATCGTCCGGGCAGCTCACCCTGAATTAATGCAAAATATGCGATACCGGGGTGGCGCATCTTCTATCGTTATTAATCGTCAATTATTTATATATTTTGATAATTTAGTCTTCTCTTTATACTAAATGCATTATGTAAAGGGTGACAAATTAATGTAAATCAGTTAAAATTTTCTACATTTTCTTGTCTTAATTTGTGCAAAAACTCTCCTTTTATCCACTATTTTGGGAGCAATTAATAACATTTTTGCAGTTATTATTTGTGTCCATCAGGATTACTAGAACTCGCGCAAATATTTTACTTCGCAAACAATAGGACAAAAGGGACTTGATTACACAAAAAGTTCAATATCGAGTGCGCAATACATTTGTTTCGCAAAAATTTTCAATGGAACAATAAAGGAGCAACAAAAACAACCAAACAGGATTTGTATTTTTATCTATCAAACAACTAACAGTGACGCAAATATTTTCAACGTGCACCAACAGATACATTCCAAATAGTCAAAATGCTATATTTGACTCGACATACAATGCTACAAGGTATCTAGAGAAAATACCATTCCAGGATTATGTTAATGAGACGAGACGGATCGTATTAATCGAATAATTTATACAAATTCAAACTATATGTATCAAAGCTGGAGATATTACATAATTGATTGAGTGAATGCGGACTCGTTAAATAACGTGGCAGCGAAGGAGGAGATTAAATCGGCAGGCGGCGGTATTAGTCATTTGGGATACACTTAATTGTGCTTTAAACGAGAAAGGAGACGCGTCCGTCGACCCAAAGCCCTCTCGCACACACAATGCTTACAAACAAACACTCACACGATCCTCCAGACAAACGATAGTTTTTCCTGTAAATTGAATTAATACTGACTAAAAGCTCCGCTACTTAGATAACAAACTAACCGCAAATGCTGTCTATCTTGCTTATTTAGTCTTGTTTGTTGAGTCTTGTCGGTCTACTCATTCTGTCCCTTGTCTGTCTAGGCTTATCTGTCTAGTCTTGTCTGTCCAGTCTTTTCTGTCTAGTCTTGTCTGTCTAGTCTTGTCTGTCTAGTCTTGCCTGTTTAGTCTTGCCTGTCTAGTCTTGTCTGTCTAGTCTTGTCTGTCTAGTCTTGTCTGTCTAGTCTTGTCTGTCTAGTCTTGTCTGTCTAGTCTTGTCTGTCTAGTCTTGTCTGTCTAGTCTTGTCTGTCTAGTCTTGTCTGTCTAGTCTTGTCTGTCTAGTCCTCTCTGTCTAGTCTTGTCTGTCTAGTCTTGTCTGTCTAGTCTTGTCTGTCTAGTCTTGTCTGTCTAGTCTTGTCTGTCTAGTCTTGTCTGTCTAGTCTTGTCTGTCTAGTCTTGTCTGTCTAGTCTTGTCTGTCTAGTCTTGTCTGTCTAGTCTTGTCTGTCTAGTCTTGTCTGTCTAGTCTTGTCTGTCTAGTCTTGTCTGTCTAGTCTTGTCTGTCTAGTCTTGTCTGTCTAGTCTTGTCTGTCTAGTCTTGTCTGTCTAGTCTTGTCTGTCTAGTCTTGTCTGTCTAGTCTTGTCTGTCTAGTCTTGTCTGTCTAGTCTTGTCTGTCTAGTCTTGTCTGTCTAGTCTTGTCTGTCTAGTCTTGTCTGTCTAGTCTTGTCTGTCTAGTCTTGTCTGTCTAGTCTTGTCTGTCTAGTCTTGTCTGTCTAGTCTTGTCTGTCTAGTCTTGTCTGTCTAGTCTTGTCTGTCTAGTCTTGTCTGTCTAGTCTTGTCTGTCTAGTCTTGTCTGTCTAGTCTTGTCTGTCTAGTCTTGTCTGTCTAGTCTTGTCTGTCTAGTCTTGTCTGTCTAGTCTTGTCTGTCTAGTCTTGTCTGTCTAGTCTTGTCTGTCTAGTCTTGTCTGTCTAGTCTTGTCTGTCTAGTCTTGTCTGTCTAGTCTTGTCTGTCTAGTCTTGTCTGTCTAGTCTTGTCTGTCTAGTCTTGTCTGTCTAGTCTTGTCTGTCTAGTCTTGTCTGTCTAGTCTTGTCTGTCTAGTCTTGTCTGTCTAGTCTTGTCTGTCTAGTCTTGTCTGTCTAGTCTTGTCTGTCTAGTCTTGTCTGTCTAGTCTTGTCTGTCTAGTCTTGTCTGTCTAGTCTTGTCTGTCTAGTCTTGTCTGTCTAGTCTTGTCTGTCTAGTCTTGTCTGTCTAGTCTTGTCTGTCTAGTCTTGTCTGTCTAGTCTTGTCTGTCTAGTCTTGTCTGTCTAGTCTTGTCTGTCTAGTCTTGTCTGTCTAGTCTTGTCTGTCTAGTCTTGTCTGTCTAGTCTTGTCTGTCTAGTCTTGTCTGTCTAGTCTTGTCTGTCTAGTCTTGTCTGTCTAGTCTTGTCTGTCTAGTCTTGTCTGTCTAGTCTTGTCTGTCTAGTCTTGTCTGTCTAGTCTTGTCTGTCTAGTCTTGTCTGTCTAGTCTTGTCTGTCTAGTCTTGTCTGTCTAGTCTTGTCTGTCTAGTCTTGTCTGTCTAGTCTTGTCTGTCTAGTCTTGTCTGTCTAGTCTTGTCTGTCTAGTCTTGTCTGTCTAGTCTTGTCTGTCTAGTCTTGTCTGTCTAGTCTTGTCTGTCTAGTCTTGTCTGTCTAGTCTTGTCTGTCTAGTCTTGTCTGTCTAGTCTTGTCTGTCTAGTCTTGTCTGTCTAGTCTTGTCTGTCTAGTCTTGTCTGTCTAGTCTTGTCTGTCTAGTCTTGTCTGTCTAGTCTTGTCTGTCTAGTCTTGTCTGTCTAGTCTTGTCTGTCTAGTCTTGTCTGTCTAGTCTTGTCTGTCTAGTCTTGTCTGTCTAGTCTTGTCTGTCTAGTCTTGTCTGTCTAGTCTTGTCTGTCTAGTCTTGTCTGTCTAGTCTTGTCTGTCTAGTCTTGTCTGTCTAGTCTTGTCTGTCTAGTCTTGTCTGTCTAGTCTTGTCTGTCTAGTCTTGTCTGTCTAGTCTTGTCTGTCTAGTCTTGTCTGTCTAGTCTTGTCTGTCTAGTCTTGTCTGTCTAGTCTTGTCTGTCTAGTCTTGTCTGTCTAGCTCTTGTCTGTCTACGTCTTGTCTGTCTAGTCTTGTCTGTCTAGTCTTGTCTGTCTAGTCTTGTCTGTCTAGTCTTGTCTGTCTAGTCTTGTCTGTCTAGTCTTGTCTGTCTAGTCTTGTCTGTCTAGTCTTGTCTGTCTAGTCTTGTCTGTCTAGTCTTGTCTGTCTATCTTGTCTGTCTTCTTGTCTGTCTAGTCTTGTCTGTCTAGTCTTGTCTGTCTAGTCTTGTCTGTCTAGTCTTGTCTGTCTAGTCTTGTCTGTCTAGTCTTGTCTGTCTAGTCTTGTCTGTCTAGTCTTGTCTGTCTAGTCTTGTCTGTCTAGTCTTGTCTGTCTAGTCTTGTCTGTCTAGTCTTGTCTGTCTAGTCTTGTCTGTCTAGTCTTGTCTGTCTAGTCTTGTCTGTCTAGTCTTGTCTGTCTAGTCTTGTCTGTCTAGTCTTGTCTGTCTAGTCTTGTCTGTCTAGTCTTGTCTGTCTAGTCTTGTCTGTCTAGTCTTGTCTGTCTAGTCTTGTCTGTCTAGTCTTGTCTGTCTAGTCTTGTCTGTCTAGTCTTGTCTGTCTAGTCTTGTCTGTCTAGTCTTGTCTGTCTAGTCTTGTCTGTCTAGTCTTGTCTGTCTAGTCTTGTCTGTCTAGTCTTGTCTGTCTAGTCTTGTCTGTCTAGTCTTGTCTGTCTAGTCTTGTCTGTCTAGTCTTGTCTGTCTAGTCTTGTCTGTCTAGTCTTGTCTGTCTAGTCTTGTCTGTCTAGTCTTGTCTGTCTAGTCTTGTCTGTCTAGTCTTGTCTGTCTAGTCTTGTCTGTCTAGTCTTGTCTGTCTAGTCTTGTCTGTCTAGTCTTGTCTGTCTAGTCTTGTCTGTCTAGTCTTGTCTGTCTAGTCTTGTCTGTCTAGTCTTGTCTGTCTAGTCTTGTCTGTCTAGTCTTGTCTGTCTAGTCTTGTCTGTCTAGTCTTGTCTGTCTAGTCTTGTCTGTCTAGTCTTGTCTGTCTAGTCTTGTCTGTCTAGTCTTGTCTGTCTAGTCTTGTCTGTCTAGTCTTGTCTGTCTAGTCTTGTCTGTCTAGTCTTGTCTGTCTAGTCTTGTCTGTCTAGTCTTGTCTGTCTAGTCTTGTCTGTCTAGTCTTGTCTGTCTAGTCTTGTCTGTCTAGTCTTGTCTGTCTAGTCTTGTCTGTCTAGTCTTGTCAGTCTTGTCTGTCTAGTCTTGTCTGTCTAGTCTTGTCTGTCTAGTCTTGTCTGTCTAGTCTTGTCTGTCTAGTCTTGTCTGTCTAGTCTTGTCTGTCTAGTCTTGTCTGTCTAGTCTTGTCTGTCTAGTCTTGTCTGTCTAGTCTTGTCTGTCTAGTCTTGTCTGTCTAGTCTTGTCTGTCTAGTCTTGTCTGTCTAGTCTTGTCTGTCTAGTCTTGTCTGTCTAGTCTTGTCTGTCTAGTCTTGTCTGTCTAGTCTTGTCTGTATAGTCTTGTCTGTCTAGTCTTGTCTGTCTAGTCTTGTCTGTCTAGTCTTGTCTGTCTAGTCTTGTCTGTCTAGTCTTGTCTGTCTAGTCTTGTCTGTCTAGTCTTGTCTGTCTAGTCTTGTCTGTCTAGTCTTGTCTGTCTAGTCTTGTCTGTCTAGTCTTGTCTGTCTTAGTCTTGTCTGTCTAGTCTTGTCTGTCTAGTCTTGTCTGTCTAGTCTTGTCTGTCTAGTCTTGTCTGTCTAGTCTTGTCTGTCTAGTCTTGTCTGTCTAGTCTTGTCTAGTCTTGTCTGTCTAGTCTTGTCTAGTATTGTCTGTCTAGTCTTGTCTGTCTAGTCTTGTCTGTCCAGTCTTGTCTGTCTAGTCTTTTCTGTCTAGTCTTGTCTGTCTAGTTTTGTCTGTCTAGTCTTGTCTGTCTAGTCTTGTCTGTCTAGTCTTGTCTGTCTAGTCTTGTCTGTCTAGTCTTGTCTGTATAGTCTTGTCTGTCTAGTCTTGTCTGTCTAGTCTTGTCTGTCTAGTCTTGTCTGTCTAGTCTTGTCTGTCTAGTCTTGTCTGTCTAGTCTTGTCTGTCTAGTCTTGTCTGTCTAGTCTTGTCTGTCTAGTCTTGTCTGTCTAGCCTTGTCTGTCTAGTCTTGTCTGTCTAGTCTTGTCTGTCTAGTCTGTCTAGTCTTGTCTGTCTAGTCTTGTCTGTCTAGTCTTGTCTGTCTAGTCTTGTCTGTCTAGTCTTGTCTGTCTAGTCTTGTCTGTCTAGTCTTGTCTGTGTAGTCTTGTCTGTCTAGTCTTGTCTGTCTAGTCTGTCTAGTCTTGTCTGTCTAGTCTTCTCTGTCTAGTCTTGTCTGTGTAGTCTTGTCTGTCTAGTCTTGTCTGTCTAGTCTACTCTGTCTAGTCTTGTCTGTCTAGTCTTGTCTGTCTAGTCTTGTCTGTCTAGTCTTGTCTGTCTAGTATTGTCTGTCTAGTCTTGTCTGTCTAGTCTTGTCTGTCTAGTCTTGTCTGTCTAGTCTTGTCTGTCTAGTCTTGTCTGTCTAGTCTTGTCTGTCTAGTCTTGTCTGTCTAGTCTTGTCTGTCTAGTCTTGTCTGTCTAGTCTTGTCTGTCTAGTCTTGTCTGTCTAGTCTTGTCTGTCTAGTCTTGTCTGTCTAGTCTTGTCTGTCTAGTCTTGTCTGTCTAGTCTTGTCTGTCTAGTCTACTCTGTCTAGTCTTGTCTATCCAATCTTAACTCTCCAGTCCTATATGTCCACTCCTGCGTGTTTACAATAAAAAATAATAAACTTGTTCGAAACCTTTCGTATTTTATGATGTCGATTGTTTTCTCTCTTTTGGCAATTGCTTTTTAGTTCTTGTTATTTTACGTTGTTAGGGGATTTAGTGTTGCGGCGGGATCGACGTGAATAATTTGCGATCGCGCAGAGAAGAAAAAAAACGGTAACAAAACAAGACGAGGAAGAAAATATCGGCGCAGTGGCGGTAGAAAAAGGATGTTAACACATGTAGAGGCAACATTTACGGGGTTGATTCGTGAACCGGGTGCAATCTGTTCTATCGGCAATTGATTACCGCCGATATGTTATCCAACCGCGAAAGCATTAACTTTTTAGATCGACCAAAACGAGACGTATTACCGCTGTTAAATCGAAACTTGCCCACTCGAACCCACTCAGGAATTCATTCATGAGCTCTAATGACTCGCATAATTTTATGCAACCATTTCAATCCTCAAAATAAATGGACTTATTTACATCATTAATAGTCTTATTAGTCAAATTGATCCGTTCTGTTCTAGAGAATAGTTGAAAATACCTCTCTTCTATTTCTCTCTACTATATTCAACATAAATTATAAGTTTAAAACAAGAGCAAAATGTAAGTTTCCAATGTGTTTTACGTGAGGGAAATTATTTGATGGCTGGTGAGGGGGTGTCGTAATCGGGGTCGGCCAGCCGTTACGTCTGTTCCGATTATTTACTGCACCGCTCCGCATCATTGTCACAACGGTTGACACGCCGTGTACAATGTCGCCGGCCCCCGGTTCAAGAGCCTAACTCTCCCGTGACACATTTACACTAATTCACCTAATTTAATCACTTACAGCCCCCGTTTAAGCTGCATTGTTTACTTAAATAACTAACATTAATTTCACCACCGCAAGACACACTCGCCGACTTTAAATTAATTTTATACTAATTGCCATCATCCCTACCAATTATAATATACTTGGTCTAATATTTACCCAGCCAGATAACAGAATCACTAGTTAATTATTTACTCGGCGCGAATACACGAAATCCTGAGACGGATTACAAACTTTAAACAAAACACTAATAAAATTAAGTCAACATGTTTAGTAACTTGTTTATCTTGTAAATAATAAATCCTACTGATATATCTGTTCCGATAATAAAGATATTGACATTCCACGTCATTCTAATCCATCAAGAAAATATTAAATTACTCTAAATTTTCAGTAAATCGAACGTTTTTCTTGTTGTGCGAGTTCAATCGGACGGAGATTTCTCCAACAATAAATCCCAATAATAAATCTATTTATATATTTTTTTCGATTTCAGGTGAGTCATTTAGTGCAGACGTGGGGAGGTGGAAATGGGACTTCATCCGCGATTACCCGTAAAAGGTATTTAAAGAGATTCAATTCTTTGATCTCGTTCTTCTCGTAGAGACGGTCTGGTGGCGTTCAATCTCTTATTATAATTAAAGACGCTCTGGTGCGTCTCACGCTCGCTGCAAATTTTCAATTTAAAATATTATCAATTTTATTTTCGGTATCTCTCTCTATTCTGTTCTTTGGTTTTGTAATTATCTCGCTTGAAGATTATTTTAGTTTACGGAAATTTATTTCAGATTTTTAATAATTAGATTTTTAATAAAGAGAGACACAAACAAGTTTCGGACGAGACTACCTACACACATAGCTATACACAGACACAGACATAGACTACACACATGCAGAGACCAGCCACAGCCAAAGGATAGACACATATATGAACAAGATATATCCTGACAAGATATACAGGATAGACCTAATAGGCACAGGCAAGGCCAAAGAAACATAAAACTAGAAATAGTCAAGGTTAGACGAAAAAAAAATTGACAAACAAGACTAAAGAGACAACATTAGAAAGAAAAGACTATACAGACAGGACTGGACAGACAAGACTAGACAGACAGGACTGGACAGACAAGACTGTAGACAGACAAGACTGTAGACAGACAAGACTGTAGACAGACAAGACAGTAGACAGACAAGACTATAGACAGACAAGACTGTCGACAGACAAGACTGTAGACAAACAACTGTATACAGACAAGACTGTAGACAGACAAGACAGTAGACAGACAAGACTATAGACAGACCAGACTGTCGACAAACAAGACTGTAGACAAACAAGACTGTAGACAGACAAGACTGTACACAGACAAGACTGTAGACAGACAAGACTGTAGACAGACATGATTGTAGACAGACAAGACTGTAGACAGACAAGACTGTAGACAGACAAGACTGTAAACAGACAAGACTGTAGACAGACAAGACTGTAGACAGACAAATTCAAATTCTTTATTTACCTTTTGAGATGTAAACAATCTATAGGTTCAGTCACGCAAATATATAAGATACAATAAAAATTTACAATTTAAAATTTACAATTTATTTATTTAACAATGCCAATAATAAAATACAAATTAATAATTTTAAAATTTTAATTAAATATTTTACAATTTTTACGACAAGACTGCAGACAGACAAGACTGTAGACAGACAAGACAGTAGACAGACAAGACTATAGACAGACAAGACTGTCGACAAACAAGACTGTAGACAAACAAGACTGTAGACAGACAAGACTGTAGACAGACAAGACTGTAGACAGACAAGACTGTAGACAGACATGATTGTAGACAGACAAGACTGTAGTCAGACAAGACTGTAGACAGACAAGACTGTAGACAGACAAGACTGTAGACAGACAAGATTGTAGACAGACAAGACTGTAGACAGACAAGACTGTAGACAGATAAGACTGTAGACAGACAAGACTGTATACAGACAAGACTGTAGACAGACAAGACTGTAGACAGACAAGACTGTATACAGACAAGACTGTAGACAAACAAGACTGTAGACAGACAAGACTGTAGACAGACAAGACTGTAGACAGACAAGACTGTAGACAGACGAGACTGTAGACAGACAATACTGTAGACAGACAAGACTGTAGAGAGACAAGACTGTAGACAGACAAGACTGTAGACAGACAGGACTGTAGCCAGACAAGACTGTAGACAGACAAGACTGTAGACAGACAAGACTGTATACAGACAAGACTGTAGACAAACAAGACTGTAGACAGACAAGACTGTAGACAGACAAGACTGTAGACAGACAAGACTGTAGACAGACGAGACTGTAGACAGACAATACTGTAGACAGACAAGACTGTAGACAGACAAGACTGTAGACAGACAAGACTGTAGACAGACGAGACTGTAGACAGACAATACTGTAGACAGACGAGACTGTAGACAGACAATACTGTAGACAGACAAGACTGTAGAGAGACAAGACTGTAGACAGACAAGACTGTAGACAGACAGGACTGTGGCCAGACAAGACTGTAGACAGACAAGACTGTAGACAGACAAGACTGTATACAGACAAGACTGTAGACAGACAGGACTGTAGCCAGACAAGACTGTAGACAGACAAGACTGTAGACAGACAAGACTGTAGACAGACAAGACTGTAGACAGGCGAGACTGTAGACAGACAATACTGTAGACAGACAAGACTGTAGAGAGACAAGACTGTAGACAGACAAGACTGTAGACAGACAGGACTGTAGACAGACGAGACTGTAGACAGACAATACTGTAGACAGACAAGACTGTAGACAGACAAGACTGTATACAGACAAGACTGTAGACAGACAGGACTGTAGACAGACGAGACTGTAGACAGACAATACTGTAGACAGACAAGACTGTAGACAGACAAGACTGTATACAGACAAGACTGTAGACAAACAAGACTGTAGACAGACAAGACTGTAGACAGACAAGACTGTAGACAGACAAGACTGTAGACAGACGAGACTGTAGACAGACAATACTGTAGACAGACAAGACTGTAGAGAGACAAGACTGTAGACAGACAAGACTGTAGACAGACAGGACTGTAGCCAGACAAGACTGTAGACAGACAAGACTGTAGACAGACAAGACTGTATACAGACAAGACTGTAGACAAACAAGACTGTAGACAGACAAGACTGTAGACAGACAAGACTGTAGACAGACAAGACTGTAGACAGACGAGACTGTAGACAGACAATACTGTAGACAGACAAGACTGTAGAGAGACAAGGCTGTAGACAGACAAGACTGTAGACAGACAAGACTGTAGACAGACAAGACTGTAGACAGACCAGACTGTAGACAGACAAGACTGTAGACAAACAAGACTGTAGACAGACAAGACTGTAGACAGACAAGACTGTAGACAGACAAGACTGTAGACAGACATGATTGTAGACAGACAAGACTGTAGTCAGACAAGACTGTAGACAGACAAAACTGTAGACAGACAATACTGTAGACAGACAAGACTGTAGAGAGACAAGACTGTAGACAAACAAGACTGTAGACAGACAAGACTGTAGACAGACAAGACTGTATACAGACAAGACTGTAGACAAACAAGACTGTAGACAGACAAGACTGTAGACAGACAAGACTGTAGACAGACAAGACTGTAGACAGACGAGACTGTAGACAGACAATACTGTAGACAGACAAGACTGTAGAGAGACAAGACTGTAGACAGACAAGACTGTAGACAGACAAGACTGTAGACAGACAAGACTGTAGACAGACGAGACTGTAGACAGACAAGACTGTAGACAAACAAGACTGTAGACAGACAAGACTGTAGACAGACAAGACTGTAGACACACAAGACTGTAGACAGACATGATTGTAGACAGACAAGACTGTAGTCAGACAAGACTGTAGACAGACAAGACTGTAGACAGACAATACTGTAGACAGACAAGACTGTAGACAGACAAGACTGTAGACAGACATGATTGTAGACAGACAAGACTGTAGTCAGACAAGACTGTAGACAGACAAGACTGTAGACAGACAAGACTGTAGACAGACAAGACTGTAGACAGACAAGACTGTAGACAGACAAGATTGTAGACAGACAAGACTGTAGACAGACAAGACTGTAGACAGATAAGACTGTAGACAGACAAGACTGTAGACAGACAAGATTGTAGACAGACAAGACTGTAGACAGATAAGACTGTAGACAGACAAGACTGTATACAGACAAGACTGTAGACAGACAAGACTGTAGACAGACAAGACTGTAGACAGACAAGACTGTAGACAGACATGATTGTAGACAGACAAGACTGTAGACAGACAAGACTGTAGACAGACAGGACTGTAGACAGACAAGACTGTAGACAGACAAGACTGTAGACAGACAAGACTGTAGACAGACAAGACTGTAGACAGACATGATTGTAGACAGACAAGACTGTAGACAGACAAAACTGTAGACAGACAAGACTGTAGACAGACAAGACTGTAGACAAACAAGACTGTAGACAGACAAGATTGTAGACAGACAATACTGTAGACAGGCAAGACTGTAGACAGACAAGACTGTAGACAGACAAGACTGTATACAGACAAGACTGTAGAGAGACAAGACTGTAGACAGAGAAGGCTGTAGACAGACAAGACTGTAGACAGGCAAGACTGTAGACAGACAAGACTGTAGACAGGCAAGACTGTAGACAGACAAGACTGTAGACAGACAAGACTGTAGACAGACAAGACTGTAGACCTGACAAGACTGTAGACAGACAAGACTGTAGACAGACAAGACTGTAGACAGACAAGACTGTAGAGAGACAAGACTGTAGACAGACAAGACTGTAGACAGACAAGACTGTAGACAGACAAGACTGTAGACCTGACAAGACTGTAGACAGACAAGACTGTAGACAGACAAGACTGTAGACAGACAAGACTGTAGAGAGACAAGACTGTAGACAGACAAGACTGTAGAGAGACAAGACTGTAGACAGAGAAGGCTGTAGACAGACAAGACTGTAGACAGACAAGACTGTAGACAGACAAGACTGTAGACAGACAAGACTGTAGACAGACAAGATTGTAGACAGACAATACTGTAGACAGGCAAGACTGTAGACAGACAAGACTGTAGACAGACAAGACTGTAGACAGACAAGACTGTAGACAGATAAGACTGTAGACAGGCAAGACTGTAGAGAGACAGGACTGTAGACAGACAAGACTAAAGATAGACAAGTCTGTAGACAGACAAGACTGTAGACAGACAAGACTGTATTTATTTATTATTATAACCTTTTATTGGCATATATACAAAATATATTAAAATATATTACATACTATACATATATTACCTACACGTTATATACTAAAGGAATGGTTTTTCCTTTTTGCCTATTTGCTCTTTCCACTTTTTCACCCTCCTTAACAATTCCAAACCAATTCCACTTTCATCCATACACTTCTTCCATTCTTGTCCTAGCCTTTTCTCCTGTTCCTTCCATTCATTCCTTGTACATTCTTCTATCCAATGTTCCCATCTATTCTCTCCAGCCCCACAAACTGTGCACATCCGATATTCGTCACTCATCCAATATTTCCTACCACGCTCTTCACTTCCACACCTAAACCTTGCCAGTATGACCTGCGTGTCTGCCTCTTTCGTTGAGTATAAATAGGTGGGTAAACGACCAAGCACCTGAATCTGTGCATATTCTTTGAAAAATCTACTGTTTGCAATTTGGTCTTGGCGTTCCTGTAACTCTACCTCTACTAATCGCTCACCTAGCATTTCCACCCAGTTTGCCCCTTCCCTCTTAAGTTTTTCTAGTCCCTCGCCAGATATCCCTGCTCTTTCATATAATTTCTTTCTATTCATTCACCACGCATTCCCATTCTTCCCTCTTTCACCCTCCTGATTTGCCATTCTAAATACCTCTTTTATTATTCTTTCATCCCCCATTTCACTCACCTTGTATTCATATCTTATCACCCTGTTTGCCGCTAAAACGGCCACCTTGTGGGCATTCACCTCTTGCAGAACTATGTAGCGTGGTGTCGTTTTGTCTAACTTTAGGAATTTCTTGTAGAAGTTTTGTTGAACCCTCTCTATCTTCTCTTCCTCTCTAATCCCCCATACTTCCGAACCATAGGTCAAAACACTTCTCACACACACTTTCCATATTACCTCCGCCGCCCTAAAGTTCCCTTCAAAACTAGATCTCCATCCCTTCCACATGCGTTCTGCCGCCACCCACGCTTTTTTTGACACATAATCCACATGCTCCCTATTAGTGCACCCAGTTCCAAACACATATCCTAAATACCTAAACTTTTGCACCTCCTCAATTTCCTTTCCTAGCCATTCGAAACGTTCTTTCCTATATTTACCTCCTCTTTTAAAACGCATCCATTTAGTTTTTCCCACGTTTACATTTAGCTCTCTCTTTTTAAAATAACCTCTCAGCCTTTCAATCAACTCCTTCATTTCTCCTGCGGTTTTAGCGAACACTACCATATCGTCCGCGTAGGCTAAGCTCCACACTTTCTTTCTCCCTATAACCACGCCTCCAGCTTGGCCATCTGTCAACACTTTCTCCATGTCAGCCACATAGAGATTAAAATGTGTAGGACTCAACGGGCATCCCTGCCTCAGACCCTTTCTTACTTCGAAATACTCAGATTCACACCCATTCACTCTAATCTTACATACTGTTTCCTTATATAACTCTCTTACATTCCTTATCACACTCTCTGAGATTCCCTTTTTTCCCAAGCACTCTACCAACTTCCCTCGATCTACCGAATCATACGCCGCCTTTAGGTCAATGAAAAGAGCAAACAGGCTCCCTCTGCTTATTTCTTGATCAATTATGTAGCGCAGGGTTACTAATGCTCTATCGTACTCCGTCCCTCTCTGAAACCAGCTTGCACCTCTGGCACTAGATGCTTCTCCTCTATCTCTCTCCTCAACCGCTCGTCCAAGATTTTGGTGAAAATTTTATATGCCGAATTCACTAGCGTAATCCCCCTGTAGTTTCCTACATTTTCCCTATCTCCACTCTTATATATTGGGTGAATTATTCCCTCCTTCCAGCTCTTTGGTGCACTCTTTGCTCCCCTCCATACCAAATTCAATTCTTGGGTGATTCTAGTCTTACACTCTTTCGGAATAGCTTTCCAGGCTTCGTTTCCTACGCCGTCAGGGCCTGCCGCTTTTTTTTGTTTTAGTGCTGCTATAACCTTTTCCACTTCATCAATCTTTATTTCTTCTTGGCCTAAATCTTCCAAAGCACGTTCCTCCCTTACTCTTCTATTCCCTACTCTTTCCTGTGGCTCGACTCTTTCCAACAAAACCATAAAGTGACTTTTCCACTTTTCCATTGGAATGCTGTTTGGAAATCGTTCTCTCCTCGCTCCTCTTTCTTTTAAATACTTCCAGAGCTGTGCTTCTGTTTTGATGTCAAGTATGCGCTGACGTTCTCTTCTCTCCCAATCCTGTTTTTTCTTCGTCTCCAAATCCTTTAATTCGCCTTTACAAGACTGTAGTCAGACAAGACTGTAGACAGACAAGACTGTAGATAGACAAGACTGTATACAGACAAGACTGTAGACAGACAAGACTGTAGTCAGACAAGACTGTAGACAGACAAGACTGTAGACAGACAAGACTGTAGACAGGCAAGACTCTAGACAAACAATAATGTAGACAGACAAGACTGTAGACAGACAAGACTAGACAGACAAGACTAGACAGAAAAGACTAGATAGACAAGACTAGACAGACAAGACTATACAGAGAAGACTAATCTGACAAGACTGGACAGTCAAAATCAGACAGAGAAGGCCAGATAAAAACATCTGACAGGCAAGATAAGATTGACAAAACTGGACAAACAAAACTAGATAGACAAAACTAAACAGGCAGAACTATACAGATAAGATTCTAAAGACAAGATTAGACAGACAGGATTATACTAACAAGAGAGACCTACACCAGACTAGTCAATCAAAGAAAGAGTTTCGAATTTAGACAGATAAGTCTAAATAAGTAAGACTGTCGATAAAAAGCTTGAAATGGTGAACCAGGATAGTAAGTGAACAATAACCAATAGCTAAAGCCGCTCAGACAGGACTAAATTATTATACTAAATACAGAAATTTAATTTATTCGAGTTTAAAATTTTAGTCTTGTTTTATACGTAGTTTCGTCCGAAATGCTGCTTTTGTAATAGTTTCTGTGGTAGCAGACGCTTAGTAGGATACAGTTGATCCCAAAACTTTTACTAGTTTTAGGCGCATAATTGCGAAATGTAAATCGTGTACGGCGAGTACATAAAGGACCTTTAGTTAATACCTTTGGACATGTATATGGTAGTCATGGCTAATCCGTTCGAACGGACGCATTAAAATAATTTAATGTCTAGAAAATAGGCACAAATTCGGTGCGAAATTTCCCCAAAACGCATTACTTATCCGGTCGTCTCTTATTTATTAGGGTCAGTGTATAATAATGGAGATTTTATCCTTAAAGTGTTTCATCTCGTTGCTCCTTCATCACAACAATTTATATTTTTGATTTGAAATGGGTGCAAAGCAACTTAGCAAAATCAATATTACCTTTGGTCTATGATTTATGTAATTTTAATATCTTATAAATGTGAGTGAATGTATGGTTTGATATGTTAGTGTTTGAAATAAATGCATTTCATGCAAGAGCATTTGATACGAAGATTTAGTTAATCTGCGGAATAAATTTAGAGTATCCCTTTTGTAATAAAATATCGGCGGCGCTTTGGATTACAGGTTGGCGTTATAATGACAAACCGCGCGTGTGTGTGCCCGAGTATCATCCAGCCAAAGTGAACAAACATAAGGCGTTGCGGTTCCATCATCCCCGTTTGTATCCCTCCTATTATCCATTTAACCCGAAAGGGCGATATGAGTGAACACACACACACATTCACTTTGGTAATTAGTTCAAAACTGAATTATCGACGCGCGGACTGGACGTGGACGTGCTCATAGACCGACTTTAATTGTATTTTCAATTAGTGCAATTTGCTACACCGTTGTGCAGCCTACACACACACACACTCGACAGACAAAAAGCTTTTTCCTTTTGATGTTTAAATTATCAACCGTATAGTTTTTTAGTATTATTATTTAACTTTTAATGAAGCCCAGCGAACAAAATTATGAAATGCAACCAACGCCTAATTCCTTTGAAACAGTTAGAATTTGTTTCAATCGAACGATTACTATTTAATGCGTATCGGGCAACTAACATTGATCGATCCATCGATCGATAGCTGCGACGACGTAGCGTTACGATTCTCGGAAAGCAATTTTCTAATTAAATTGAAAACACGGGGATACTTCATATCAATTTCACACACATTTAAGTGAATTATAAGTTTACTTTATTTTCACGGAAATCATAAATTTATTCTACACTGCCCTAGATCTGTATACAAGGATATTTACAATATCGATTACTCTCCACCTCACACACCAAACAACACATAACATATCCTATTAGATATTGTATTGTATCGTTTTCTTCAATTATCCTCTCGGGCCTTCTTTTTAACACTTGCAATAATATTTTCGCTGCATGTCCACTAGACTCATGCTTCCGTGCTTACCGCACTTCTTTATGCCTATCTTTTTAGCCAGAGGTATTATCAGCATCTTCAGGAAGTCTTCTGGCCATTCTCCTGACTCATATATAATTACATAAAGATGTTAATTCACTCAATCCTCTCTCCTGAAGGCACCTCAATATCTCTACTGGAATTCCATCCACCCCAGCAGCTTTGCCTGCTTTCGTGTCCTTCATTGATATTTCTACTTCTGCGTTCACAATGCCGGATCTCATATTGTCTGCACAGACCGAGTCTTCTCTTTCCAATTTCAGTACCCTTGGCATTCATCCGTATTATACAGGTCTTTCATGTATTCTTACCATTTTTAAAGAATTTCTTTCTTGTCTTTCAACACTTTTCAGTTCTTGACTTCTGCTTCATTACTATAAACTGTTCTTTAATATTAAGATGTTCTATACCAGGTCATTTATTTTGTTGTAAACATTGTCATGCCTGCCTAATCTATCCAGTTCTTACATTTCATTTTAAAGGTTTTCCAGCCTCTTTCTCCTAGCTTTATCAGTTTCTTTTCTTAACTCCGTGTTTAGCTTTCGATAAGTTTTCCTTCCTTCATCTGTACAGATGTTTTTGTACCTTCTTTCCTTGCCTATATTTGCTATCTTAACCTGATTTATCCAAGGCTTTTTTGATCTTGTTCCTTTCTTATAATTAATCTGATCAGATGTTTTTATTACTCTCATTTTAATTTTGTTCCATTTTCCCGAAACATCTTCCTTATTTTGTAGCGGCTTAAGATTAATTATCTCACCATCCATCAACTTTCCCACCTCTTCTTTGCCCATACTTTTTAACATCTAAGCTCTTAGTTTCATTTTCTTTCTTTCCGCGCTCGTTTCGCCTTTTTAAGGCTAAGTCTGATTTCCGCCATAAGTAGAACATGATCACTGTTTATATCCGCACCTGGTAATCCACACGCTCGCTTTACTCCGTTTCTGAATCTTTCTTGTACTATGATGAAATCAATTTGACTTCTGTAACGATCTCCAGGCGATATCCATGTGCACAGTCTTCTTTTGTGGTTTTTAAACAATGTGTTGGTAACTATTATTTCTGTTTATTTGCAGAAATCTAACAGCCTATCGCCTCTCTCAATGCTCTATCACATTCCGTACATGCCAGTCATTCCTCCTTCTCTTCCAACTCCTACAACAGCATTCCAATCTCCCAATCTTTGAATACACATCTTCTACCTTCTCGTCCTCATGGTCTGTAGTTGGCATATACGTGGTCTGTTAGAAAAGTATCCGACCTTATGTTTTATTTTGAAAACCGGATGAATTTGAATCAAGCGCGCTTGCATGAGCCCACCTTGAACCTTCGTGCGCATGTGCGTAATTTTTTTCCCGCCTGTAGATAGCGTCGAGCAGTGTTCGAGTGACGTAGTGTGTAGTGCTCTCCTCGGTTTTTCAATGCAAGTAAAATGACGACAAGTGAAATGAGGGATGTCCTACGTCGCCTACGTGATGCTGTACGACGCTAGCGACTGGAGGTGTGGTCATCAGGAAATTGGCGACTCCATCACGACAATGCTCCAGCACATTAGTTCACAATTTTTTGGCGAATAACCAGACTCTGGTTCGACAGGCTCCTCACTCTCCTGATATGCCCCTGCGACTTATGGCTATTCCCCAAAATCAAGAGGCCATTGGAAGGAACGCGATTTCAGACAAGAGAGGACATTATGGCTGCAACGACAGCCGAGCTAAAGTCGATTCCGAAAGAGGCTTTTTCGGAATGCTTCCAACAATGGCGGAGAAGTGTGTGGATTCCCAAGCAGACTACTTTGAGGGTGATTAGGTTTCCAACGCTCCAGGTAGGCCAGTTTTTTTTGCCATCTAAAGGTCGGATACTTTTCAAACAGACACACGTATACTTGAGTGACTAGTATATCCTTTGACACCGCATTGACCTTTAAAGCTACTACTCTATCAAAGCCATAAATCACTTTAGTTTATTAGGTAAAAAATTTGAAGAGTTCCTTTGCTCACAAGTAATCCTACCCCGCTTTTCCATCTTTTCTTACTGCTCAAAAAGAACTTTTCCCCTTCACAGTTTTCCTCACCCTGCCCTTCACATATTGCTTTACTTACGCCAACCATTTCCAGTCTGTTTCTAGCATTTCTCGTCGTAGATTTTCAAGCTTGTACTCTTTTCGTAAACTGCTGACATTCCAAGTTATTATTCTCAATTTACCTCTCTCATTTTATTCTTTTTTCTTCTTGAATGCATTCTTCGAACACTGTCCACCCCGGAGATTCGAGTTGGAGACTATTTTACCTCCGGGCACTTTAGTATTCGAAGAATCCATATTTCTTTTCACCTTTTCTATGCATTTTGTCTTGGGATACCGTGAGGTCATTAATGGGGTACTCGCTCAAATTTTCCGAAAAAATTATACATTTTTGAACGGGTGCCTAAAGAAGTGGAAGGCAGATATATAATTGATTTTTTTTAAATTTTATCTACATATCCTTCGACCATATGTCCATTTTTTTCCGACACGCGCGCTTCTCACGCATGCGCACAGCTGTCTGCATCTCAGGGGCCAAAATTAAAAATTCTCTATATGGTGCGCACGATGAGCGGTTTCCGGAACCTCATAGAACAAAAAATCAAACTTTTATTAAAGTAGGAGAGTCAAATTCAAAACAAATCGTTTTTTGAGAAATGACGCATCTACGAAAAAAAGCCTCGAAAACGCTCGAAAAATTCCAGAGAAAAACAGTCACTGAGTCGGGAAAAAAATGTATCAAAATTTCCATCCGTCAATCGGAAACTGTGAACAAAACTCGCCAAGGTTCACTTGTAGCTCTGTCATAGTGAAATCGGATCAATTTCAAAATTATGGGGGAAGTCGTACTATGAGGTATTGGGAATAAGAGGAAAAAACAATTTTGAAAATATATTAAATACTTCTCAAATTATTCACGGTCGAGCAACGGAAAACGGGATTCGGTGAACATCGGTCCCTAGCAGCGGAGAGGCATTTTCAACGGAAAATTAAGCATTATTATAATTTTTTCTTGACCACCTCCATGAATTTATACCTCGACCATATAGCAATCCCTCCACGATCGTAGCTCTTCTCGAGCTCAGATTGCTCTTCTCTCTGAGTTAATCGACGCTTTTTCGCTTCGTCCGTAGCGCGGCGATCAGCATTTGATCTGCGCAACGCATCTCGCCTCGTTGCATAATCCACGGCATGTTGACCCACGTCAATTCCGAGCCCTTTCATGATTTGCAGCACTGTCGTGAAGCCCTAATTGAAAATGGAACCTGTCAACCTGGCAGAAATATCGATAATTTGTTTCCCGTTGAACAGATGTTTCAGGACAAACTGCCAAATGGTGTCATTGAAGCTCTCATTGTTGTTTTGAGTGTTCTTGCCGAGACATCTTTCAAGAGCTGTGCTTCTGTTAAATCCTTGACAAATTCATAATTCAATATTTCAATTCAAATCCTTCTTAAATTTTCTTCACGTACTTTTGAACAATTGTATCGAGCGCAGGTTTGTGAATATGAGTAGTCCCGTTTTGTTGGGCCTCATCCAGGACCATATCTCATTACACAGATGATGTTGAGGATTCGAATCCGTTGAGATCTTGTGAAAATAGTCACTTCAAATTTGGACGCGCGGCGCGCTCTTTGGCGGTGCGCTCTTGAGAACGCTGTACTCAGCGTTATATCGGCATTTTCAAGAAAATATATCACAGAGGCATTTTCAATACATGAAAGAACCAAAATATATAAAAAAATCAATTTAAAAAAAAAAATTGAGCGAGTAATCCCTTAATGGAGTAGTTTGCACTTGCCTTCTCCATCCTGATGCCGTTGATTCTAGTGAATTCTTCCGCCTTTGGGGCTGACTTCTCTCTGCCTGGATAACGGAGTATCTGAGCCTTATACCAGCTCATCCGCCATCCAGGGATGCCGTCGGCACTTGGTATAGGGTTGACTTCTTATCCTGGAAGTCCCCCGGGTGTCAGGACCTCATCAGTAATGATAGGCTGTACCGCGGGAATGTATGAGGTTGACATTTGGGTTGGAACCCCTTACAGCCAAGAAATGATCACTCAGTTATAATATAAATTAAAAAAATCAATAAAAGAAAAAATAATAGCTGGTGCATTTTATGGAATTAGTGAATACCTAGAAAAACAAATTGATTATACAATATCATTGAACTAACACAGATTCATTGCAATTTATTATGTCGAGGTTTAACATTTCGAACGTATAGAAATGGATACAATTCATTTCTATTTTGTTTATCTTTGTATATTTCTAGTGTTGTTTTTTTCTTTTTTATTACATTTTAACTTTACATTTTTTTTTCTTGTACTGGTAATGTTAATTTGAACATATTTCATTTTTAAGTCTAGTAATTTAAGCAGCTTTAACGCAAAAATCGCATAAGTTTGAGTATTCTTCTCCTACTTCTTGGAGATCTGTCGATCTGTTAATTCTGGAGCCGCCTCTGCATAATTCCGTTCGGTTTCCGAGGCTGTATCTTCAGTTCTGTGAGCTAATATGGGTTTTTACCACAGGTAGGTAGCTAATCTCACCTGGGAACCCTCCTCCTTTATTGGGACCGGCAGTGCCACCCGATGAGATACTCAGTCCACCCATCGGATGACTCAGGCAGAGTTTGGAATATATAATAGTATTATTAATGCTTGTCAATTAAAAATGTTTAATCAAGAAAAATTACATGAAATACTGGAGAAAATATTAATATGTTGCTGATTTTTCAGTTTTTTTTTTTATAAAATCTTAATTTTCAATAAAAAAGGTTTTTTCGTAAACAGACTAGTTAGACAAATTTAAACGGACTAGAGTAGACGGGCAAGATCGAAAAGACAGGACTATATAGGAAGAACTAGATAGGAACGAGTATATATACAGGACTAGATAGGCAGGAGGAGATAGGTAAGATTATTTAGGTGAGATTAGACTAGAGAGACTAGACTAGCGTTCCCAATGTGGATAAGTTTAAGTAATTATTGAAAAGTTTTGAAAAAATGAAACTTATGGATTTAATGATTTGGGTAAGTTAAAACAGGTATTTGTACAATTCTTGGATAACAGTTTATTTATATTACGACAACGTATCGACCCAAATTGGGTCCTTATCAAGGCTAATTTATTTAGAAATAATTGTTCACACAAGAATTGTCCAAATACCTGTTTTAACTTAGCCAAATCATTAGAACAAGATCAACGCTACATCCACACAGTATGGATTTAATGTTTAAGAATTTAGTTGAAGATGAATTGATAGTTTATTGAAGACGGACACGATAAGGAGGACTCGAGAAGTTAATGAAATAAGTTGGAAAATATAAAAATTGCTTAGGAATATTACTTATTGACCTTTAATCTTCCTCGATATTCAGACTTTCTGTTTGATTTATATTAAAGTTAAATAAAACGTTGAGACAGTATTTCCTCTTAGTTCTTCCTCGCAAAATTCTTTTTGAGTACCCAGTTTTAGCACAACTTTAATTCTAATCTTAAGATTTTTAAAAACCAAATCCGATATTTTCAATTTCCTTCTACAGAAACTATGACATAATAATTCAAAACTTAAGGAACTTCAGACCCACTCTGAAAGAATGCGATAAATGAGATACCGGGGTGACGCATATTGAAAGCCAACTGAAAAAAGGGGTTTAGTGAGAGGTTCCACCAAACAAAACAAAAATATGTCTGTCTTGTCTGTTCTCTCTAGTCTGGTCTGTCTGGTCTTGTCTGCCTTATTTGTCTTGTCTTGTCTGTCTTGTCTGTCTAGTCTTGTCTGTCTAGCCTTGTCTGTCTAGTCTTGTCTTCTGAGTCTTGTCTATCTAGTCTTGTCGGTCTAGTCTTGTCTGTCTAGTCTTGTCTGCCTAGTCTTGTCTGTTATTCCATCATTCCATCGGCTTCCCAGACACTTACCAGATAGTTACGAGAAAGATGGATACGGAACCTACGGACATCAGACAGCTTTTCGATGGCTACAAAAGCCCAAAATATATATATATATATATATATATATATATATATATATATATATATGTATATTTATATATATATATATATATATATATATATATATATATATATATATATATATATATATATACATATATATATATATACGGACATCAGACAGCTTTTCGATGGGCTACAAAAGCTTAATAAGTTTATGCATAAAACGAACAGACAGAATATTGCTATTATAAAACCGGCAGCAGTAGACTGGCAATTAGCAAAAAAGGCAATAGAATACACATTCGCCAAAACTAGCGCCCAATTCAGAATCTACTGCCCAAAGGATAAGTTCGCTAAGCCAGCAGAGCCTTCTCAGCATAGAAATGGTAAGAAAACATGGACTGAAGCAGCTATGCAAAGCAAGCCAATGCTAGGGAGAGCACCTGCTAAAAAAAAAAATAGAAAGAAAACCAAGGACTGAAGCAGTTTTCATGAAAGCTGAAGGCCGATACTCGGATCTTTTACAAACGGTATAGTCCGATTTGGACCCCAAGGAAGATACGTGGAAGTCAATCACTAAAATTAGGAGTACAAAAAAGGGAGAACTAGTGTTCCAAGTCAAGGCAGGCAAGGCAAGTGAGTTGAAAGAAGAGCTGACTAAAAAAAACCCTGCACCGAAATTCGAGTGAAATCTATCGACGCTATTATGCACATAAAAGATGCACTCACAACATCGGAACAAGTGATAGAAGCCGTCAAACTGGAATTAAGAGATCCAACGATACCTGTTAAGGTGACAAATATGAGACCCTCATATGGATAAAACCAAGTGGCAACAATTTCACTCCCAAGAGAGCAAGCCTCTAAGCTTGTAGAAAATGGCAAAATTAGAATAGGTTTCGTAGAATGCCGAGTAATTGAGAGAAATCAATTAGTCAAATACCGCAAATATTGGATAACAGGGCACGCAGAAGGAGAATGTAATGGTCAAAATAGACAACATCTGTGCTTTAGGTGCGGCCAGGAAGGTCACGCTGCAAAAGACTGCAAAGGAGAGGTTTTCTGCCCAATCTGCCAGCAAACAGGTCACAGAGCGGACTCAGGCGCGTGCCCGGTATTCCAAAAGGCGTTGTCGGAGGCAAGACGCAAAAATAAACTGCCAAGATGGCGATAAACATTATACAAGTAAACGGCATGCGTAGCCGTGCTGCGGCATGACCTTCTGATTGCCACAATGCGGGTAATGTAAATAGATGTCGCACTTCTAAGTGAACCCAACAAAAAGTCATTGAAGGGAGAATAGTACACTGACGATGAGAAGAACCTGGCAATCATTCTGGATAATACAAACCTACACGTGCTAAATTTTGGTAAAGGACCTGGTTTTGTCTGGGTCGAGCTCCAAGAATTGTTAATTTATAGCTGCTATCAGCCACCAAATGACAGCCAGCGACAGCTTGAGGCATCACTCGCCGCGCTCAGTCAAAACTTCAAGAGACAAAGAAATCCTAAAGTGGTTGAAGGGCATTTTAATGCAAAGTCCCGTTACTGGGGATGCCCGGCAATGGACAAACGCCGCGATCTGGTGATGGATTGGGTAGCTGAACTGGATCTGTACGTGGCAAATGAAGGATCTGTACCCACTTTTGAGCGTGGAAGCAGTTCTTCTATCCCGGACAGTACCTTCACTTCCGGAGAACTCGTTGGAAAAATTATAAACTGGCAAGTCCTAAACAGGGAAAGTTTGAGCGACCACAGATATCTGTACTATAATGTCCGCCATACACGCTACGGTCTACCGTACAGGTTACATGCGCAGGTTTGCCTGCGCAGGTCAATCGTACGCAGGAAACTGCACAGGTCTATTCCCACACACGCTCCGGTCTACCTGCGCAGGCAAACCTGCACAGGTAGACCTGACATGTGAACCGTTGTGTGTATGGCGGGCATAAGATACAAAAAAGATATCCTGATCCCCTGCCCAAATATAAAGTCTTCAAGGGATGGCATACCAAAAACATATAAGTAGAGGAATTTTCTGGTTTGAAGAGGAAATTGGAAAAACAAACGATTGTACACCGGAAAGACTCATATTAAGAATGAAAAAAACCTGCGATGCTATCCACAGACAAAAAAAGAAACAGGGGAAAAGAAAACAGGTATATTGGTGGAGTGAGAACATTGCCAAACTTAGGACTTGCATTTCAGCAAGGCGAACTTACCAGCGTAAGAGAAAAATAATGGGAGACAAAGATGCAGTATATAGAAACGCCTACGCTGCCGCAAAAAAAGAACTGCGAATAGAAATTAACAGGGCAAAAAGAGACCACTGGCGGGAACTCTGCGACAAAATAGACGAAAATGTCTGGGGGGATGCTTATGCAATTGTCACCAGGGAGCTAAAACTGAGGCATCCGAATGTTCATTTAACAATGGAGAAGGCATTGGAAGTTATGGAGGTGCTATTCCCAGCACACGAGCAACTGCCGTGGAAACTACCAACAGTTAAAGAAATACCAGAATTTACAGCAGAAGAACTAAATAGGGCCAGCAAACGCCTAAGAAATGGTAGAGCGCCAGGACTAGATAACCTCTCACCAGAAGCCATGAAAATTGCATCAAATATGCATCAAGAAGTCGTCCTGAAAACTATGAAGAAAATTATGGCAGACGGCAAATTTCCAGAAAGTTGGAGAAAGGCAAAGCTGGTTCTACTTAGAAATGGGAATAAATCCACAGACTTACCTTCCACATTCCGTCCAATATGTTTACTTGATGTAACAGAGAAACTAATGGAACAGCTACTGCTCTCAAGACTAAAGGAAGAAATCAAAAAATGCAAAAATCTTTCAGATAGGCAGTATGGGTTTCGAAAGGGACAGTCTACCTTGGATGCTGTTTTGAGGGTCTTAGAAGCCAACAAAAAACTTTCAGCTGGCACACAGACAACAAAGAAGATGAGTGCTCTCATAATACTAGATGTTCAAAATGCCTTCAATTCGGCAGCCTGGGGAGATATTATCACAGACCTTCAAGAAAGAAAAATTTCCCCGTACATCTTGCGCCTTATTGGCAGCTACCTGTCTAACAGAAATCTAATAATAGAAACAGGCGGAGAATCCACAGAATGCGAAGTAACCAGTGGTGGGCCGCAGGGTTCCGTTAAGGGCCCTACGCTTTGGAACATTTTATATAATGGCGTACTAAGGCTAAGACTACCCTACGGCAGAGAAATTGTTGGTTTTGCTGATGACTTAGCCATTGTGTCAACTGGAAGGACAGAGAACGAGTTAGGGCTAACATGGCCATCAAAATTGTGGGCAACTGGCTGGAGGACAAAAGGGACCTGAACCCCTAAACACTGATGTGAATGGGGGATGTAGGAATGGACATATACTTTAATGCATATACAGCGACATCTTGATTATATGTTAATAGCGGCACCAAGATGCTCGTGGTTCAGGGGGACCACTTGACAAGTTAACGTCTATCGTGCTTGCTACGTCCCCACCCCAAAGGAAAAAGTCTTGTTTGTCAAGTCTTGTCTGTCTAGTATTGTCTGTCCAGTCTTCTCTGTCTAGTCTTGTCTGTCTAGTCTTGTCTATGTAGTCTTCTCTATATAGTCTTATCTGTTCAAGTCTTGTTTGTCTGGTCCTGTATGTATAGTCTTATCTGTCTAGTATTGTCTGTCTAGTCTTCTCTGGCTACTCTTGTCCGTCTAGTCTTTAGTGTATACTCTTGTCTATCTAGTCTTGGCTTTCTAGTCTTGTATGACTAGTTTTGTCTGTCTAGTCTTGTGTGACGAGTCCTGGCTGTCTAGTCTTATCTGTCTAGTTTTGTCTAGTTTTTTTTTACTTACTGAACAGACATTCAGTATTGTACTTCTGTTATGGTCTCTGTAATCTGATCTGATTGATTTAAGTATTTATATGTATATAGTTATAATTCCAGTTCATTTAATTTCACAATGATTGCATAAAAGGAAGCCTAGTAATAATTCATAAATTGTAATTTATTTAAAAATATTGGTAATAATTTCTAGTTATAGTTAAAAAAGATGTAAATTATTTTGGAAATCCAGTACATATAATTTAAATAAAACCAGTCCATAATTTAAATTAACGACACATTCGACACCATTGTACGCGATTCATTTACGTTAGATAAATTATTTCATAATTTCATTTCAAAACAAAACAAAAAAAAAATAACCCACCCATTTATTTACGTCGCTGTTTACTCATATTAGTTAAAATTTATTTATTTAATGCAAAATTATTTGCAACTAGTCCACAGAGTATTTGGCGTGTGGCGCTCGCTGAAATCGTTATTATTACGCATAACTTGTGACCACACAATTGATCTCCATTCGGGGATCAATGCCATTCACACAAAATTGATTATAGGAAAACTATCCAGCGTTTCCTTCTCAGATAATTTACTTGAATATGCGTCATGCGCCCAGAATTATTTCCCACTCGTAATTCCAAGGATATATTAGTTTGCACAATACTAAATGAGACATATTTGATCTAAACTTGAACAATACTGGATTAGGTAAACTAGCCTGAAAATTATTTTCAAAACTTATTGCAACCAAAACCAAATTTCAGACAAACAATTACAAACATTTGTGGATGCTTAGAGCAGATTTCTTTTGTTGATAAATATTAGGAATAGATTCAGAGAGGCAAGACCTAATAGAAACAAGACAGACAAGATTAAAGAGAAAATAGTGATCTGACAAGACTAGCAAGGCTAGTTGGACAAGAATGGACATACACGAGTAGGCAGACAGACAATACTAGACAGACAAGACTAGACAGACAAGACTAGACAGGCAAGACTAGACATACAAGACTAGACAGACAAGACTAGACAGACAAGACTAGACAGACAAGACTAGACAGACAAGACTAGACAGACAAGACTAGACAGACAAGACTAGACAGACAAGACTAGACAGACAAGATTAGACAGACAAGACTAGACGGACAAGACTAGACAGACAAGACTAGACAGACAAGACTAGACAGACAAGACTAGACAGACAAGACTAGACAGACAAGACTAGACAGACAAGACTAGACAGACAAGACTAGACAGACAAGACTAGACAGACAAGACTAGACAGGCAAGACTAGACAGACAAGACTAGACAGACAAGACTAGACAGACAAGACTAGACAGACAAGACTAGACAGACAAGACTAGACAGACAAGACTAGACAGACAAGACTAGACAGACAAGACTAGACAGACAAGACTAGACAGACAAGACTAGACAGACAAGACTAGACAGACAAGACTAGACAGACAAGACTAGACAGACAAGACTAGACAGACAAGACTAGACAGACAAGACTAGACAGACAAGACTAGACAGACAAGACTAGACAGACAAGACTAGACAGACAAGACTAGACAGACAAGACTAGACAGACAAGACTAGACAGACAAGACTAGACAGACAAGACTAGACAGACAAGACTAGACAGACAAGACTAGACAGACAAGACTAGACAGACAAGACTAGACAGACAAGACTAGACAGACAAGACTAGACAGACAAGACTAGACAGACAAGACTAGACAGACAAGACTAGACAGACAAGACTAGACAGACAAGACTAGACAGACAAGACTAGACAGACAAGACTAGACAGACAAGACTAGACAGACAAGACTAGACAGACAAGACTAGACAGACAAGACTGGACAGACAAGACTAGACAGACAAGACTAGACAGACAAGACTAGACAGACAAGACTCGACATACAAGACTAGACAGACAAGACTAGACAGACAAGACTAGACAGACAAGACTAGACAGACAAGACTAGACAGACAAGACTAGACAGACAAGACTAGACAGACAAGACTAGACAGACAAGACTAGACAGACAAGACTAGACAGACAAGACTAGACAGACAAGACTAGACAGACAAGACTAGACAGACAAGACTAGACAGACAAGACTAGACAGACAAGACTAGACAGACAAGACTAGACAGACAAGACTAGACAGACAAGATTAGACAGACAAGACTGGACAGACGAGACTAGTTAGACAAGACTAGACAGACAGGACTATACAAACAAAACACGACAGACTAGACAGACAAGACTAGACATACAGGACGAGACAAACAAAACACGAGAGACTAGACTAGTCACACAAGACTAGACAGAAAAGGCTAGACGGACAAAACTAGTTAGACAATACTGCACATACAAGGCTACACAGATAATACTAGAGAGATGAGACTAGGCAGACAAAACTAGACAGAAAATACTAGACCGATCTTGGTAGTGGAGACTAGGTTGTTAAGACTATACAAGCAAGACTAAACAAATAATACTAGACAGACAGGACAAGACCGACGATAATAGAATATTAGTATAAGACTGTTATTTCGTGTTTTTTTTGGGATATGACTGGACTTGAAAACTTTTCTGGTTCAAGTTCAAAGGGTGAGTTTAGTGATGATGTGCGCGTCGAAATTCTCTAACACGATTTACCGATTTTATCTTGAAATCTAATCACACCTACCAAAGAGAATACAAAAATTGATCTGTTGAGTTTAGTTTTGTACTTCTGAGCTTTTTTGGTCTTGTCTGCAATGTCAATGGCAATATAGCTATAGCTGTCTATATTACTTGAAACTAGTTATTTTTGGGTTTATTTTAAACAATTTGATTTTGTAATTGAAATTATTCAGTTTAGACAATTAACTAGTATGCCAATAGCAAATGCAAAATATGATATATGGTAATTAAATGATTATGCAGTTCGAATTCATTTTGTTGTTGTTGCTGTTAGGGCGCGAGCGGGACAGGCGGAGAGGGATTATAATTGTTTAATTTATAATTCAATTTTGGATTTCGGCTATTTAATTATTATCCACAAAAGCGGACGGATTTCAACGATATCCGTGGGATTTCGGTGCGGCGCGTCGCCCACATTCGCATTTAATCTCGATTATAATATATCAAAAATCAGTCTCTAAATTGTCCTGAACAATTCGATTGTACATTTTACAATAGAAAAAATTGTAAATTAGATAATATCAAAGCGGGTTGGATACATCCATGGTGGATGCGCCGGGCATAAATAATTATGTTTGTTTAACTCGTCCCAGTTATACCAATTTAGTCTCGTCTGTTTAGATTGGACTGTAAATCCCAAAAGATTGTATATTTTTATTCAACAGAGAGTAATATTTTGTATTTGATCTAGCCTCATCTGTACATTTCTTACATTGATATTTAGTGATTTACTTTGATGAATTTGTAATGAATTGAACTACAATAACTTGCAAAATCGTTTTCCGATAAATTCTTGGAATTAAATGAGGTCGTTCCGAGTTTTGTCCCAATCGTTAATTCCGCCAGCATTCGCACGCACAAACATCCGCGACACGATTTAAATCGGACAGAACGCCTAACACTGGTCAGGTGAATCTCACATTTTGCAAAACCTGTAAATATTCTTTAATGTGAGCGTGAAAAAACCCGAAATGGATTTTTATTTGATATTTATGGACTCGGGATTCATCAAAGTGGAACACTTCGCCGTGTGCCGGCGGATTCAAAGGATACGCGATGATATGCTAAATGTGAATGTACACATTTTTTGTTTTAATTAATATTCATTTTGTGTTGAAATCCGTGTACACAAAAGCGCAGAGTTTTTCTCCCGGCGCAATGTAAGTAGAGTATGCAAAGCCCCGGGATTAAAAGCAAACAACATTATCGCTGAATAGATTAGCAAAATGTATTTACACACAATACGGTACCAGAAACTATCCATTTTATAATTACAAAAACTAAATTAAGAGATTTTCTAATACCCGGACGTTTTCAAAGACCTAATTTGATTAAAAACTAAGGTTTTAATTTGATTGTTACTTTTACATTAATTTACTGTGTAAATCTTATATTTTATTAACCATATTATTCATTTCCCAATATTAACTTTCCGCCACCGGCGTGCGGGCTCCTAGTCCGTACATTTTTTTTTTCATTTGAATAACCAACGCCGCGATACGGCCCTTCTAGATATTCTTCGATCTATAATTAAGCATCACAAGTTGAAAGTTACAAGTGCATAGGTTTAGAGGTATGAATTCTATAGAGAATTGCGGAGTAAGACACCGAGGCCAGTAAATGTTAATTAATCAAATTTGCTCAAGGTTATGCCCGGAACCGCTTTCCGCATGTTGTCAGGATGCTGTGGTTTTTATTCTATCACGCATTGACAGACAAGACATGTTACCTTACATCCCCCATTTCTCATATTGTGCTTTGTGCTAAGCATTTTATCAGATTAGTTTGTCCAATTCCCAAGTTTCCCAGTTTTCGAACGTTCTACGAAAACCAGCCGAAACTAATGTTAGAAGCTTTGGATGAGGATGATGACGGTGAAGTTGAAGTTGTGAATGATTATCATGAAGATGATGATGAAATAGATACAGTAGAAAAACAAGATTTGAATTCAGACAAGGGAATGTCTGATAATGAAGAAGATGAACTGGTACCATTTTACGCAGGGACCATTTTTTGTTGGAAAAGATGGACTTTCTTACGCCACTGCTCATAAGTGATCGCAGGTCTCACTATCATGGTGTACATCCATCGCAGGATCGTAGGGTTACAAACTCACGTTTGCCCTGCCAGATTTCTGCACACCATTAGAGCGCGTTTGGCTTTTCCTAACACTTCACAGCGTACCTGTTTCATAGGAGTTTGCTATCTAGTGTTATACCCATATACTTTATTTACTCTATTTGTGGGGGATGTAAGTAGGGACAGATGATTCGTTCTGGCGAGATACCGCCTATGAGAGATACCGCCCGGCCGCCACCCTCTTAGTTGATGACGTCATCCGCCGTGGCGGATATTGCCAAACTAATTATCTCGATGCTGATTGGTTGATTAAGGAATAAATAATTACAGTTAACCTTGTGTCTCAATTTATATGTAATCTTATGAAAAAGTGTGACTTTAAAAGTGATTTATGAAAATTAACATTACTTCTTATGTAAAACACACATAAACTTTCTCATTTTAAAGGCCCTCAAGTTTCAAACTAATTTTGTGTTTGAACTTAAAGTTGTAAACGCGTGCGAGAATGGAATGTATGAATTGTGCAATAGTTGATAAGAACCACCGAGTCAGCATTTTCGTATTTCAAGTTGTAATGGGTGTTTTTTTAAGAGCTTGAGAACTTTAAATAATAATACAAGACAGAAATATTGTTGGAATTAATATTTTATTATTATATTCTGGTAGATAATTTCATGGCATTTATTTTTAAATATGATTACTGACATTTGTCCTGCGGTTACGAGTAACATAGTCCATTCGATCAGTCCAATTTCTTACTGTTTTTTCCAATAAATCTGGCTGTATGGCGTCAATAATGGCTTGAATATTGGCTTCCAATGCAGAAAGAGGTACTGATTTGTTGGAATAAATCAATGACTTAACATAGCCCCATAAAAAGTAATAGAGAGGCGTTAAGTCGTACGAACGAGGGGGCCAGTTAACAAGACCACTTCTGGAAATAAATCATGGCAAGTTGCGCCGTCTTGTTGGCACCAAATGTCGTCGATGTTTAGCTAATTATCATCACTAAACACAATTCTTCCGTAAAAATGCTCATCTTCGGCCAGTTTCAAATTAGACCAATCAGCAAAAATGCGACGTAAACGATAGTCATTTGGCTTTAATTCTTTGACGAGCTGTATTTTATAGGCATGTAAGCCACAGTCCTTACGCAAAATTTTCCACGTAGTCGAAGGACAAAGGCTAACAAGAGAGAACGGCGACGAATCGACATTTCGGCATGTTGTTCAACACTTAGCGCTACAGCAGCAATATTCTCTTCGGTACGCACATTTCTTTGTCTTGTTAATGGTTTTGAATCGAGAAGAGTAAAACTAGTGCGAAAACAATCAATAACTGCACGAATTGCTTGCTCACTAGGCCGATTATGTTGACCGTAAAATGAACGAAGTACTCTATGAACTTCGCGAACAGATTTTTTTTTAAAAGTAAATTTCCACAATTTGATAGCGTTAATCTGGCGTTAAACGATTCATGAAGAATTGCCAAACCTTACTGTACCAAAATGTCAACACAGTTTAACATTCTCAACTGGCAAACCATAGACAAGAACCATTGAAACTTCTCATGCAGCTAAAAAAACACCCATTATAATTTTACCGCTATACATTCAGATGTTCGGACGTTTTGTTTACAACAAATTTACCAACACACGCCTTGAGCGCGGTCAGATGTTTAGCATTGATAATTATTTTATCGCTACTCGGAACGCGATTGATATTTAAGCCTGAGCTCTAAATTCATCAACTATTAAAACTGTATCCTTGCGATCAATGTGTAAAAGTTTTCGCAAGGAAGGATAATCTTGGTATCCATATGGAAGTATGAAATGATAATCAAAAAATGTACTACAAATGCACCGTTTGAAATAATTCAACCTTCACAAGAGAAGATAGCGACATATTATAAAATATTATAAAATCAAGAAGATGAGTCTAAATACTGAATATTCACCGTACACCTCCAAGAAAATAAAGTTAAAGTCGCAGGCAGCCAAATAATTTCTGTAAAATATGCAATCAACAATCCCCAACAAGGCTATAGTATGCAGGAGATCTACGATCACAGAAACGCTTCCAAGCGACAGTGAAACCGGTACAGCAGAACATCATCCAAGCTTGTGTCAGATCAGCTATGGTCAGCTATAGAATTGATGGTTCAAGGGATTGATGTAGATAGCTTTTGCTAGTAAATTGAACTGCCGTTGTACGAGAATCCGCACAACCGTTCACATGGAACCTAATGATTCCTGAAGTTGTATATGAAATCTACGCTCACGCACGATTCCATACTTGTACGGGTTCAATGACTCATCAAAACGAAGTCAAACTCATAAATCCATTCACTTTTCCTTTCTTGAGCCATGATCTCTATTGGAACAATGTTGCTAATTACCAGTACTGCGTCCCTTGAAACTGTTCTATATGCGTTGCTGATTCTCAGGGCCAATGTCCATTGCACCCTGGCTAGCCTGTTTCTTTCATCGGTTCTCAGCAGAAATGGAGTCCAGATTGGAGCATATAGTAGCGCAACTGTTTTATAGTAGTTTGCTATCTAGTATTATACCCACATACTTTATTTACTCTTTTTGTGGGTGATGTAAGTAGGGAAATATGAAGAAAGATGAAGAGTAAGTAGGGAAGAAGATTCGGTCTGGCGCCCCATAACTCTTCTTTCTCTAGCATGCACCCTATGAGAGATACCGCCCGGCCGCCACCCTCTTAGTTGATGCCAAACTAATTATCTCGATGCTGATTGGTTGATTAAGGAATAAATAATTACAGTTAACCTTGTGTCTTAATTTATATGTAATCTTATGAAAAAGTGTGATTTCAAAAGTGATTTATGAAAATTAACATTACTTCTTATGTAAAACACACATAAACTTTCTCATTTTAAAGGCCCTCAAGTTTCAAACTAATTTTGTGTTTCAACTTAAAGTGGTAAACGCGCGCGAGAATGGAATGTATGAATTGTGCAATAGTTGATAAGAACTACCGAGTCAGCATTTTCGTATTTCAAGTTGTAATGGGTGTTTTTTAAGAGATTGAGAACTTTAAATAATAATACAAGACAGAAATATTTTTGGAATTAATTTTTTATTATTATAATCTGGTAGATAATTTTATGGCATTTATTTTTAAATATGATTACTGACATTTGTCCACTGCGGTTACGAGTAACATAGTCCATTCGATCAGTCCAATTTCTTACTGTTTTTTCCAATAAATCTGGCTGTATGGCGTCAATAATGGCTTGAATATTGGCTTCCAATGCAGAAAGAGGTACTGCTTTGTTGGAATAAATCAATGACTTAACATAGCCCCATAAAAAGTAATAGAGAGGCGTTAAGTCGTACGAACGAGGGGGCCAGTTAACAGGACCACTTCTGGAAATAAATCATGGCAAGTTTCGCCGTCTTGTTGGCACCAAATGTCGTCGATGTTTAGCTAATTATCATCACTAAACACAATTCTTCCGTAAAAATGCTCCTCTTCGGCCAGTTTCAAATTAGACCAATCAGCAAAAATGCGACGTAAACGATAGTCATTTGGCTTTAATTCTTACACGAGCTGTATTTTATAGGCACGTCAGCCACAGTCATTACGCAAAATTTTCCACGTAGTCGAAGGACAAAGGCTAACAAGAGAGAACGGCAACGAATCGACGTTTCGGCGTCTTGTTCAACACTTAGCGCTACAGCAGCAATATTCTCTTCGGTACGCACATTTCTTTGTCTCGTTCATGGTTTTGAATCGAGAAGAGAAAATTAGTGCGAAAACAATCAATAACTACACGAATTGCTTGCTCACTAGGCCGATTATGTTGACCGTAAAATGAACGAAGTACTCTATGAACTTCGCGAACAGATTTTTTTTTTCAAAGTCAATTTCCACAATTTGAAAGCGTTGATCTGGCGTTAAACGATTCATGATGAATTGCCAAACCTTACTGTACCGAAATGTCAACACAGTTTAACATTCTCAACTGGCAAACCATAGACAAGAACCATTGAAACTTCGCATGCAGCTAAAAAAACACCCATTATAATTTTACCGCTATACATTCAGATGTTCGGACGTATTGTTTACAACAAATTTACCAACACACGCCTTGAGCGCGGTCGGATGTTTAGCATTGATAATTATTTTATCGCTACTCGGAACGCGATTGATATTTAAGCCTGAGCTCTAAATCCATCAACAATTAAAACTGTATCCCTGCGATCAATGTGTAAAAGTTTTCGCAAGGAAGGATAATCTTGGTATCCATATGGAAGTATGAAATGATAATCAAAAAATGTACTACAAATGCACCGTTTGAAATAATTCAACCTTCACAAGAGAAGATAGCGACATATTAGAAAATATTATAAAATCAAGAAGATGAGTCTAAATACTGAATATTCACCGTACACCTCCAAGAAAATAAAGTTAAAGTCGCAGGCAGCCAAATAATTTCTGTAAAATATGCAATCAACAATCCCCAACAAGGCTATAGTATGCAGGAGATCTACGATCACAGAAACGCTTCCAAGCGACAGTGAAACCGGTACAGCAGAACATCATCCAAGCTTGTGTCAGTTTAAGAACAGATCAGCTATGGTCAGCTATAGAATTGATATTTCAAGGGATTGATGTAGATAGCTTTTGTTAGCAAATTGAACAGCCATTGTACGAGTATCCGCAAAACCGTTCACATGGAACCTTATGATTCCTGAAGTTGTATATGAAATCTACGCTCATGCACGATTCCATACTTGTTCAATGACTCATCAAAACGAAGTCAAACTCATAAATCCATTCACTTTTCCTTTCTTGAGCCATGATCTCTATTGGAACAATGTTGCTAATTACCAGTACTGCGTCCCTTGACACTGTTCTATATGCGTTGCTGATTCTCAGGGCCAATGTCCATTGCACCCTGGCTAGCCTGTTTCTTTCATCGGTTCTCAGCAGAAATGGAGTCCAGATTGGAGCATATAGTAGCGCAACTGTTTCATAGGAGTTTGCTATCTAGTGTTATACCTACATACTTTATTTACTCTTTTTACTCCTTTAAGTAGGGAAAGATGAAGAAAGATGAAGAGTAAGTAGGGAAGAAGATTCGGTCTGGCGCCTCCTAACTCTTCGACCCCCTAACTCTTAGTTTGCAATACCTGCAATCTATGAGTAGAAGTTTTCGCAAGCAAGGATAATATTGGTAGCCATAAGGAATTATGTGATGATAAACAAAAAATGTAGGTACTACAAATGTACCGTTTGCAATTCAATCTCAACCAAGTAAAGATAGCGACATATGAGAAAATATTATAAAATCAACAATGATGGTGGGAAGAAGAGGAGTCTAAATACTGAATATTCACCGTACACCTCTAAGAAAATAAAGTTGAAGCCGGAGACAGCCAAATAATTTTTGTAATAAGTTTTGTAAGTATTCAATCAACAATCCCCAACAAGGCTAAAGTATGCAAGAGATCTACGATCACAGAAAGGCTTCCAAGCAACAGTGAAACCGGTCAAGCAGAACATCATCCAAGTTTGTGTCAGTTTAAGAACAGATCAGCTATGGTCAGCTATAGAATTGATGGTTCAAGGGATTGATGTAGTTAGCTTTTGCTAGTAAATTGAACTGCCGTTGTAGGAGAATCCGCACAACCCTTCACATGGAACCTTATGATTCCTGAAGTTGTATATAAAATCTACTCTCACGCACGATTACATACTTGTACGGGTTCAGCGATGCATCAGATGTCTCCTCGCTAATATCGCACAAACTTTTTGATGCCGATTCGAAATTGGAGCACCGCTGGTCTTGACAACTATGTAAATGCTAATGAACAAAACAATCCACCTTGTTAGTAGTACTACACCCCTTTTTAGAACTGCAAAAAATTGTATTGAGGAGGTTTTCCAGTGCAGTTGGGAGTACAGTTTGGACTTGTTCTAATTTAATGTCAATTAACTTCCAACCACAGACTTCTGGGTCCAGTTGATTACCAAACCACATTTGAACTTGTTAATGTACTCGCGTATATTGATAATAATAATAATAAGAATAATACTCTTTATTAGCAAATTACATTTCAAATAGTAATAAATTTAAATATAGAAGTGGATAAAACGAAACTACTATTAAAATTGAATTTTACATTACATTTCCTTTTTACCATATAGACTTTTAGATACCTCTTAAAAGCATTTACATTATTGCATTGTTTTATATAATGTGGTAACTTATTATATTCAGACAAGCCTTCATAAAATAAGAATTTAAATTTTCTATTAGTTTTACAATATTTTATGTCAAAGTCTGTTGTGTTACTTAGTGTATAGTCGTGTCTTTCCCATATAAAGCTAATCTTTTCATTAATATATTTTGGCATCAAATTACATTTTATTTTGTGAATTAGAACTAGGGTGTTGAAAACAATCAGCTGACCAATAGACATTACTTCTAGCATGCGTAACATAGTGGTGATAGGTGTATACATATTGCATTTAAGAATAGCTCTGAAACATCTGTTTTGTACCACTTGAAATTCTTTCATTTTATACGCAGGTAAATTATATAATATAATGTAGCAAAACATAACAACCCAGTGTGAATACCTAAAATACAAGATACAAAATCTTCTAAATATAACTGATTACCCTACCTTACCAAAAATACCAAATTATCTTCGTAAGTTCCCAGGCCAAAGAAAAGAATCCTCCTTAACAACAAACTTCTAATAACTAATATATAACTTCTTACAAAATTATGTCTGATTCTAATAATTACATTGAAGAGTCTGTTGATAATTTAGAAGACCTAAACTATTTTTTGAACGATTCTGGTTTACTTTTCTTACACGTTAATGTCAGGAGTTTAAACGCAAACTATGAAAAATTGGAATTACTGGTAACATCTCTACTAACCAAACCGCATGTAATCGTCTGCACCGAAACTTGGAACCTTATTTGCCCTAGCATGTTCACATTAGAAAATTATACATGTTATTATAACGGTAGCTTCATAAAAAAATCGGATGGAGTCGTCATTTATATTTCGAATTCTCTCGAGCAAACTACAACGACGGAGAGGGTGGGTGGGTAATTTTCTTTCCACTTGTGCTAAAATATCATCAAATAGTGTACTTAAAATTTCTGGTGTTTATAGGTGTCATGACCTTACCAATCTTGAATTTATACAAAATCTAAAAATTCATATGGAAAACAATACAACATTTAAGAACCATATTATAATAGGAGATTTTAACATTAACAATATTGATGTTCAGTCAGATTTATTCCTAACATGCTCGATATGAATTATATACCAATGTTTAACAATATTACTAGGCCAAATGACAACGGTGGTTCCTGTATTGACAACATGTTTATAAAATCTAAAGCCATAAATTGTAAATCTATCACTCGCTCCTCCGCTGTGTCAAGATGAAGACGTTTATTCCGACAACGCCCAACGAAGCTCTCGCAGCAAAATTCCTCGACCCCGACCAGCTGGACACCGTGGACGACAGCGTCCTCGTAGAGATGATGAATTATATAATTAAACTGAAAAAGACGCGAATCGCCAACGAGAAACCCCTTCAAACCGACACCGAAAAGACAACTGAAGCTGCCCCCGAGAAGACCAACGAAGCCGCCGCCGAGAAGACTAACCAAGCCGCCGCCGAAAAAACAAACGAAGCCGCTCCCGAAAAGAAAACTGAAGCCGATGCCGAAAAGACAACCGAAGCCGCCCCCAAGAAGACAACTGATGCCGCCCCCGAGAAAACAAATGAAACCGCCGCCGAAAAGAAAACCGAAGCCGTCACCGAAAAGAAAACCGTAGCCGCCGCCGAAAAGACAAACAATGCCGCCCCCGAAAAGAAAACTGACGCCGCCCCCCGAGAAGACAAACGAAGCCGCCGCAGAAAAGACAACCGAAGCCGCCCCATGGAGAAGAAATACACCAATGGACACTCACAGCCCCACCGAAGCCGCCCCCAAGCGTAAACCCGACCAAGAAGAAGAGCAACCCATCACCATCAACGAGAAGACCAAACACATTAGGACCACAGGCCCCTGGAGAACAACCACAGAAGATGAAACACAGAAGAAGCAACGAAGAAAACCGAGAACCACACCGAGACAACAGGACCCAACTGTAATCAAGTAAAGCCAACGAAACCCAAACTCAACGAAAGACAAACAACAGACGACACAGACAAACAAACAGACTAAAAAAAAAAAAAAACAACGACAACCAAACCCCAAGACGACGGAACAGCTGAGCGGAAGGCTCAATGACCGTCAAGAAGCAAAGGACACATGAATTGTAAATCTATCACACTTATGCAAGTTTTTGATGATCATTATCCGATCTTCCTTACAATGAATCTTGATAAACAACAAAAAACAAGGGAATAAAATCATTTTTATGCTATAACAAATTAATACACAATTGTAATCGTAGTGATTGGTCAGACCTGTTAGCTGTCACGGATCCTAATCAAGCAACTGAAAAACTATTATTAAAAATACAAAACTTAATCAAGGAATCTAGTTTTAAGAAGCTAGCGCGTAAATACAAACCTAGGACTGACTGGATCACGCCGGGCTTAATGAAATCATGTCGAACAAAAGAAAAATTATATAACACATGGAAGCGCAATAAAAATAATTTATATCTAAGAATGAAATACTTAAATTTCTGCAAAAAACTTGATAAATTAATAAAAATTGCGAAAATAAATTTTGACAAAAAAGAAGCTTCTTCCAAGTCTAAAAATAGTAGGGATCTATGGAAATTCGTAAATAAAAAGCTAGGTAAAAAGATAAATTCGGTCAATAACATAGATTATATTAACAAAGGCAATCATAAGTTGACAAATACAAATGATATTGCTAATAACTTCGTTGATTTTTTTAGTAATATTGGTTCAAATTTAGCTGCTAAAATCCCTACTAGTGCTGCTACAATTCACGATGGAATAAGGTATAATCCTAAATCCATTTTCTGGAAACCTACTAATTGCTCTGAAATTATAAATATAGTAAACGATCTAAAGGAAAAAGCCGGTGCGGTTGATGGTATAAGCACAAAAGTACTCAAAACTATAATCCCTATTATATCCAATATATTTGAACATATATTTAATATATGTTTATCAAAGGGTATCTGGCCAAATGCACTTAAATGCGCGGAAATATTGCCGATTTTTAAAATTGGTGATAAACACCATATGACTAATTATAGACCAATATCACTTATTTCTAATATTGCGAAAATTTTTGAAAAAATTATTCATGTAAGATTGTACTCTTTTGTTATGGATTGTAACATTATTAGTTGTCATAAGTACGGTTTTATGAAAAATAAAGGTACAAAGAATGCGTTAGCATCGATCACTGACTTTATATATACTAATATAGACATCAGTAATCCGACAGTTGTTGCTTTTCTAGACCTAGCCAAAGCTTTCGACACAGTGAACCATAAAATATTGCTTAATAAATTATATAAATATGGTGTTAGAGGAGTAGCTCATGACCTAATTAAAAATTATTTAACAGATAGATTTCAGGTAGTCAAAATTAAGGATGTTAAAAGTAAGAAATGTAAAATTAAAATTGGTGTACCACAAGGAACTGTCTTAGAACCCCTACTTTTTATTATATACATTAATGATATGTTTAAAATACTACCTTTAAATAGTATAGCAGCTTTTGCTGATGACACAGTGGTTAAAGGTATAGGTAAAACATGGTCTGAAGCACAATCCAATATGTTATCATACCTAGACAAAATAGGTATGTGGTTACAAAATAATTATTTAACATTAAATGTGGATAAAACAACATACTTGACTTTTGGCTGTTACAAAGACAGTGTACCTAATTTTTTTGAGTTATCCATCTATAATGAGAAATTTAAAAGAGTCAATAGTTGTAAATATTTAGGGTTAATGTTTGACTGTCACATGAAGTGGAATATTCATATATTAAATCTTATAAGTAAAACTAGATACTTTTTGATTATCTTTCATAAATTAAAAAAAATAATGAGCAAGCAATCACTAAAGATTGTTTACCATTCTCTTTTTGAGAGTATTGTGAATTATGGAATTATTGCTTGGGGGGGAAGTTACAAAACCAACACTAATATCTTAGCTCAAATTCAATCTAAGCTCATTAACATATTTTCGGATGGCAAACGTGTTCTAGGATTTAGAGATACATTTATACTCGAGTCGTTGAGTTATCACTACAATAGTTGTAAATATGCGTATGAGAACTATAAAGGGAAGTCTAGAAATAGAAGTATTCCGTTACCCAAAGTCAGTAAATCTATAGCATTTAAAAACTCCTCGTTTGTGGCAATTAAACAATTCAATACACTACCTGATACACTAAAAAGAATACCGAATAATAATAACAAAACAGTAAGAATAACACTGAGAAATTGGCTTACAAATACTTCCTTTTATTAGACTTTTTGTTCTCTTACAATTTCAATATTTTGTTATCTCAAATCTTTTTCAATATTTTGTTTTCCTACAGTTTACTTTTTAATACTCTAATCTTCGAGTCCTCTTATACCTTATTATGTTGTTTATTGCTTATGTTTTGTATTTTATGTATACCTAATTCTTGTATGTTATCTATAAAGTTTAATTATGTGAATAAATTGCTTCTCAGGCCTATGTACAGTTGTAACTCACCTCTATAGGTGCATCCTTATGTATTATATTATGTATTATGTAAGTGTGTATATATATTGTATATCCTGTTGATAAATAAATAAATAAATAAATAAATAAATAACTTGTTGAAGAATCAACGATTTATATAACAGCAATTTTGTATACAAAGACAGATTTTTTCCTATTCTATTTAAAAAGTAAATTTTCTTAGACATCTTACCTATTACATAGTTTGCATGTGATTTAAATTTAACTTATTATCTAAGATAACACCCAGATACTTGATTTCATCTACTTGTTCTAAGATTACATTATGTACACAAACTTTGTTTTTACAACCGATATTTGAAGCAATCTTATTTCCTAAAACCATATATTTACATTTGTTTACATTGATAGCCATATTATTGAGGCATAAGTATGAATATATAGCCTCCAGATCACAATTAATTTTTTCTGTCATTTCGGGGTAATTGGTGCCTGTTATGCATATCATGGTGACATCCGCAAACCGATGAATGTCATTATATTGAACACATTTGACTATATCATTAATATATAAAATAAAAAGGAGCGGACCCAGTACAGTTCCCTGCGGGGCACCATATTTTACTTGCACATAATCTGAAAATACATTTTTAAACTTAACCCTTTGTCGCCTGTTTTCTAGGTAAGACTCGAACCACTTCAAAACTTTGCCGGAGAGTCATTATAGATGCAATTTCTTCAAAAGCAACTCTCGATTGATAGTCTCGAAAGCTCTTTTAAAGTCTAAGAAGACGGTGAATACAATTTGCCTTTTGTCACCTGCATTTATCCACTGGTCACATACATTTAACACCGTCGACTCACAGGAGCGATTTTCAACAAAACCCGATTGAACGCTTGTTATTATGTGATGGTTCTTGCAGTACTCCAACAACTGATTTTTGCCACCGTTTCAAGAAGTTTTTCGTAAACAGGCACTATATTTATGGGACGGAATTCCTCGCACTTTATCGTATTTGTTACCTTTAGGCATTGGCACCACCGTTGAAGTTTTCCAATCCTCCGGGAATTGTTCTTTCTGCAATGAACTATTAATGGCGTCTAGGAACCTGTTCCCAATTACCTGGAAAGCATCTACTAATATTTTTGTTGTTATTCCGGAATCATCACCACTGCCTGTATGTTTCATCTGTCTAACTTTCTTCAAGCTTGCCATCTCTACCATCTTGAATATTGCAAAGGAATCGTTACTAGTTTTATTCATGTGATATTCATATCTATTCGTTGGTTGGTTTTGTGTTGTATCGGAAACAATGTTATTAATACTCTCCACAAAATATATGTTAAAGTTGTTGCTGATCTCAATAGGCGTTTCACTATGCTCGTTATTAAATAAAATTTTCTCTGCTAAACTTTGCTTTTCTGATATCATGGCTTTTATGTTTTTTCACATTTATCTGGGTCTGTTCTTGTTATTGTCAATAACATCACGAAAATACTGATCTTTAGCAGTTCAAATTTTATGTACAACTGTGTTTCTTAAATGTTTGTATTCCTCCCATAAATTTCCATTCCTGTAATTTTTGTTTCTTGGAATTTCTTGTCCCTAAGTTTTATATGTTCCAGAATGTCATTATTGAACCATTTTCTGTCGTGATTGTAGGAAAAGAGTTTTTTAGTGACCTTTGGGCAAATCCGATTTATTGACGATGTCATGCAGTTAACGAGTTTTTTGCTAAATAGTCTGTGTTACTTATGTTGTTATTCCATGTGGTGTCTTTTATTAATAATTCTTGGAAAAGCTCTGTCCGGTAGCTTTTGTAATTTCGTGTTTCTATAGTCATTTTCTCTTTTTTATGTAATGTATCGTTATTTAGTATATCGAGACTTATGATACAGTGATCTGCTATCCTCAGTGTTTGTAGAACATTGCATTTTACTGATTTTTCATTGGTGAGTACATGATCCTTATTATTTAGATAACCTTGACAGTTCATATAGATTACCGATCTGTTACGTTATATCATTAATAATTGCTATATATCATATATCGGGGGTTGATATTGGAAATATTTTCTTTTTGTGATTCTGTGATTCTTTTCAGTGATGGACATATTTGACTCCACACGGTGTGCTCTGTATTTAAATTCAATTTAAATTTAATGTTTGCTGTGTCGCAGTTGACACATTTTTCAGTTTTACTAGTGCAGTCTTCAAGTTTATGATTACCACTGCATATAGAGCATACCATGGTGCTCTTGCAGTTCTTTTGTGTGTGGCCGAAACTCTGACAATTATAACAGCGTACTACCCCATAATCTTCTGAGAATTCGCATCTGTTCCATCCTATATTTACTTTTTCTTTTATTATTAATTTTTTGAAAGCATATTCATTTACCTCTATTATTATATAGATCAACATCTATTTCGGAATAGATATTGATCAGCAGTAGCAGAGTCCAATATGGACCAATCTGTCCATATATCATTCAATGACACTATATTTTTGGTTGATATATTTGGCGATCATGTCTTTATAGATGTTCGTAATTAAAGAACATATGTCTAGTGAACGCTTGGAGATCCTTTTATGATTATTAAATGTTCTTTGAGTTCTGTGCTGTTGTGCTAAAAGTAAGACATACAGGAGCGAGGATGTTATATTTTATCTTCTTCTTTATATGGCATCTCCTCTCAGGAGGTTTTCAATCATCAACGTTATCTTCACTTTGGAAGCGGCAACTCGGAGTAACTCTTGGGATGTGGTATCATACCACTCAGGTTACGCAGCCATGAGCATCTGCGTCTACCGAGGTTCAGCTTGCCTATTACTTTGCCCTGAATTATCAGTTGAAGCAACACAGAATTTTCTCCTCTGGATATATGGCCTAGATATTATAGCTTCCTTCTTTTTATTGTTTGTATGATTTCACGTTGTTTGTTCATACGTTCCATTACTCTAATGTTCGTCACTTTGTCCGTCCATGGTATTTTAAGCATTCGTCTATAACAGCGGTGTCGAATCTATGGCACGCGTGTCACAGCTGACACGTCGAAAATTTTTATTAGCACGTGGGAGAAGGAAGAAGGCGAAGGCCATCGTTTATCAAGCATAGCATTTTAACGCTACCCTTAAAATTTCGTGCTTGATGAACAAGGATCGATAGGATTGAAGTGGATGTATATTGAATATCGCTCGTAATATATTTTTGTGTATTTTAGCTGCTGCTTTAGCTGCTGACCCCAAAACATCAGACCATATAACAAGCTAGACTGAACGATGGCGTGGTAAAATATTTGCAGAATATCAACTTTTACTCATTCTCTTAGGTTTCGAATTAGATAAAAAACAGTACTTAATGTCGAACATGTTAGTTCGATATGATAGTCCCATTTTAGCTTTTGATGATTTTTGATTAAATCTTAAAACTATAATCGTGAAGTATGTTTTCTATATATTTAAAGCCCATTAGAGATGTACAGATCATCCTCCTAAGGTTTCTGATTTTAAATTAAATCGTGTATGTCTAGATATTAAAATGTTGGTATCGTCAGCGTACAAAATATAATTGCAACATTATTTGTTTGCATCAGAACAAATGTCAAAAATAGAGGTGGTCCCATTAGAGAGCCTTGGGGTCGTACACACTTCTTTAATTTACTTTATGATTTTGAACCGTTTAATCTTTAATGCAAAGAAGATTTTACATAGTTCTTGGCGACGCCTGTAACTTAATTTTAAAAAAAATATCTTAATTTTTTTGTGGAAGGAGCTTGTGATCAAAATAGTCAAATGCTTTACTTAGGTCGTAAAATAAAGCAAGAACCTCCTGATTACAATTTAGAGAAGTAATTATAAAATTAACACTGTCCAACAAAGCAGTATCAGTTGAGCTACCTTTACAGATGCCGTGTTGACTGTTTGCCTGTATGTTATTACTTTCCAAGAAACTTGATAATCGAGTCAGAAATACAGTGCAGTAATTTTTTTGAAAATTGGCCTTGAATACAGATTGGTCTCTAGTTAAAGGGATCTCACTCTGACCCTTTATTTTTGTAACAGGATGAACTTTGATACTTTCAAACATCATATTCAGGCTAATACGGTATTATATTATATTCAGGCTAATACGGTAACTGATATTCGGACAAAGTTATTAGGCATGTCTGTATTTCATAATGTAGAACCTTAGAAAAATGGCACGCGGCCATAAAAAGGTTCGCCACCCCTGGTCTATTACACCACATCTCAAAGGCTTCTATATTTTTTATTTCTGTTTGTTTTAAAGTCCATGTTTCCATTCCATATAGCAGAATGGAGAACATGTAGCCTATTATCATTTTTGTACGCAAATCAAGTTTTAGTTGTCTATTACAAAGAAACACACGCATTTTCAGAAATGCGCTTCTGGCCATTTCAATTCTCGTTTTAATTTCTAGTGTTTGGTCTATGGTATTGGTTTTCCATGTACCAAGGTATTTATATTTAGTTGCCTTTTCTATACGCGTGATGTCGATGTATAAGTCTTGATATTGTGTTCTGCTTTTTGTTATGACCATGTACTTCGTCTTTTTCAGATTCATCTTGAGACCGTATTATATACCGACGTCATTCAGCTTGTTTGTTAAACTCTGCAAGATTCTCTGCTATAATAACAGTATCATCTGCATACCTCAAGTTCTTAATCGTCTGACCATTTATTGTGATATTTTCTCTAAACCATTATTTAGGCGTATCTATACGTCTTAACAAATTTATCAATATATAAGAAAGGATATAAAATCTCAGTATAATATCGCGTCATCTGTATTGATAGTTCTCTTTGAAAGGGCACCGCAGTCAAAAGGTTAACCAAAGCTTGTACTAATAGGATTAGTTAAAACCAACCATTTTAGACTAGTTTAGTTTGTTAACATATTTTACAATACTATTTGGGTAGTTTATATAATTTACGAGATGTTTTAATCTAAAATGAAACATTTTGTTTAAAATGTAATTTTACAAAGTTAAACATGAAAGTTGCGGAATAACCCGAAAGTTTTGAACATCCGAAGTTTGAACGTAGCTGTGAATATTTTATTTTAGGGTTTATTATGCACTAAAGATTTATAAAAAAATGTGTATAAATTTAAGCTTACAAAAGTGACTACAAAACTTTACTTATTACTATAACAGGAAATATAAATGGAAAGTTTAAATGAAATTTGCAATTAAGCTTTGCTTTGATGTATTAATATTAAAACTTCCCACATTTTATTTTTAATAAAAATAAACAAGAAAGTCTTCGAAGAGAAACACGAAAGTCAGTCTGCACGAAACGATTATAAATAATTCATAAAATTCTACATTTAATACAAGAAAACAAATTTTCTCCTCGCAAAAATTAGTTTGTATTTTAAATTGGATTGTTTTATAAATATTGGCGCACATTCGCGCTCAAATAAACGCAAGACTAAAGTGTAAATATTAAACTGGTGAATATAAAGGTATCTTGTTGGAAATTTAAAACAGGAGATAAAAGGATTTATTCCTCACTTAATTTCTATTGAATTATTTATTTTCCTTCTTAATATTCAAAATACTTTTATTTATTAAGTTAGTCTTGAACTTGTTAAGAGTTAACCCATTCTGAATATGACCTTGCCGTTTACATTATACCGATTATAATCTTCTCCATTATAATCTATCTAGCATTGCCTCTTAATTTTTGCCTGTTTAGTCTAGTCTGTCTAGACCGTCTAGTCCAGGTGTCGGCAAAGTGTGGCTCTCGAGCTACATGTGGCTCTTTTGGTGTGAGCTTATGACTCTCTAGAAATCCATTGAAACATAAAAAAATCACAAAAAAGAAAGAGTACTTTCCCTGTTCGGAAGTCTTACGACCGCCGCCGCGAGTCGGCAAGTTCATAACGCACATTCTCGGATCTGGGTTGTTTCTTTTAGTTATTGTATCTATAAGTCAATATTGTGTGCATAGTTCAAAATTGTGCCTTTTTGGACATAATTCAGAAACTCTAAAATCCTCTTAAAATGGCTTCGAGGAAAAATAAAAAATGAATTCCAAAGTGAATGGACTGAATCGCTTGGGTTTGTACGTAATGCAGCTGCTCTTCCAACTTGTCTTATTGAAAAACCCTTATTCCATGTAACTTTTCCCATGAAAAACTAGCAAACAACAATAAGTCTAATGTCGAGAGATGTAAGAAAGAAAGCAATTGAAGAACTTAAGAAAATTTTAAAAAGACGTTCGTTCTTCTTTTAACAGTCTGCAAATTATGCTAACTTGGCAAGCTTTGTCGTGCGTCACGAAATCGTCATAAACGGGAAACCATTCACTGACAGTGAGTACGTTAAAAGTTGTTTTATAAATGTGGCTGACACACATTTTCACAATTTAACAATAAAGCAGATATTATGCATAAAATAAAAAGGTTACCATTGTCTGCCAAAAATGTAACAGAGAGGAAAAATGTCGTTAAATGTATGCAAACAACAAGTTGAGGGTATTAAATTAGCATGAGCGATATCAATAGCGGTCGATGAGTCTGGTGACAAAAAGGATACTGCGCAGTTGTCCTCTTTGCTCGCTATATTTCATTAGATGGTCTCAAATAAGAACTCCTGGGATTATTGCCACTCAAGAGTCAAACACGAGGAGAAGATGTTGGCCTTGGAAAAATGATTTGTCACAATCTTAAAAAAAAAAAAATTATCATGACGTGTTATCTTCCCATTGCATAATCCACCAGGTAGTACTTTGCGTGCAAATATTTGGTAGACCATTATACCAAGTCCATTATATAATATTAATATATATATATATATATATATATATATATATATATATATATATATATATATATATATACACTATATATACACAATATATATACAATATATATATAGACTATATAATATTAATAATATTATCGCAAAGGCGCTTAATCATCGCGAATTATGAATAAAATATATAAATATAACTTTATGAAAAATGTCATCAGTCGCACTTGATAAAGTTTGAAATTATTTTAAACCGAAAAATTGGCTCTTAATTATATAGAGTTTGCCGACCCCTGGTCTAGTCCATCTAGTCCATCTTTATTTTTTTTAAAAACCGCACCGGTACTACCATCTGGCATTTCTTCAGTGAGTTTTCCTTCATCGATCTTCTCCTCCTGTAGGTTGTTCTATTCCTTTTTCTTTTTGTTTCAGAATATTCTCCATAGTTCTTGCTATTTGATCCCAGTTTTCTGCATGTTCCAACATTCAATTAACGATGTTCTCTGGTGTAAGCTCGTGCTTTATTGTTGTTATCAACTCCATTCTTTCCTTTGCCCACCATGGGCATACAAAAAAGGTGTGCTCAGCATCCTCTTTTAAATTGCACAACTCGCAGTTTTCCTCGCTTATGATTATAAATCGCTTCAGGTAAGCTCTGAAGTCCACATGGTTGGTAAGTATCTGTGTAATGAAGTAACTTAGGTTTCCATGCTTCCTATTTACCCATTTTTTCAGGTTAGGTATTAGTCATTTTGACCATACCGCCGATCCGGTCACCCTGGCCCATCTGTCCTGCCTATGTAGTGATTCTCTCTTCTACCATTAGTTCAATTGGGGGTATCCCCGCTATCGTTTGCAGCGTCTCTGTGGACGCTGTCCTGTAGGCACAGCAGATCCTGTTTAGGAGTTGTCTTTGTGCTTTGGTAAGGATGTCTTTGTACTTTGTTCTTGCCATTGTTTCGTTTCAGACTGGCGCTCCGTACGGCAGTATTCAGTGAACCACTGGGGCTAGGATTTTTCTTCTACCCGTATTAGCCCCCCCCCCCCCCCCCCCCTCACCACAATATTAGGCAATAATCTCTTTAGGGTCGTAGTAGTTCTTCTAGATTTCCTCGCCGTGTGTTTAATGAGCACATTCTCATTGTAATGTCTTTGTGGGTGACTATTGAACTGAACTGGAGTCGACTTGCTGACTGGTTGCGAATGACTGTCGTTTGCTTGACTGTGTTCACTGGCTGGACCGGTGTGACTGAGTTCACTGGATGGACTGAACTGGCTGGACTGATGCCACTTCTGGCACATGACTGTTTGGACGGAACTGTAGTCGACTTGCTGACTGCTTGCGCCGGACTGTCCTGTTTATTCGGGGGTCCAGGTATTTATATTATGTCTAGTTATACTGGTTCCTTATCTGGGGGTGATTATTTTTCTACATTCGGTTATTTGTTGCTTCGGTGATTACCGATTATCGGGAAAAACATCTTGTCGTAATTTCCCCATTGGGATTACACCATTGACCCTAATAAAATATTTTTGCAAATTGGTCCGAAAATACCTGGGTAATCACTGTAATGCCCTCGCTAAACTAAAATTAAAAATATTTCTTTATCTGCTCGAGGATTACATTACCGACTCTATATATTTTCAGAAATTGTCCTAAAATATTTTGGTAATTATTGTAATGCCTACGAGGGCATATGAGGGCAACTAAGAAATTAAAAATGGAACGGCTCGTTGCCGCTACATCACCCCCTTGCCAGTGTTAACGTTATATAGAGTTTGTTGCTGTTGTTGTTTGTTTGTTCATAGACGTCTGGTAACGTGTTCGTAGACGTCGTTTTGGTTGAGTCCGTTACCGTAGACGTTGTTTGTTGTTGCAGGTTTCCTCGTAGACGGTTGAATTTGTCATCGTTGTCGCTGTTGCGGTGTTTGTTCGTAGACGTCTGGTAGACGGTTGAAGTCGTTACCGTAGAAGTTGTTTGTTATTGCAGGCGTCTTGGTAGACGGTTGAATTCGTCCTCGTCGTCGCTGTTGCGGGGTTTGTTCCTAGACGTCGGGTAGACGGTTGAAGCCGTTACCGTAGACGTTGTTTGTTATTGCTGGCGTCCTGGTAGACGGTTCAATACCTCATCGTCGTCGCTGTTGCGGGGTTTGTTCGTAGAAGTCTGGCAGACGGTTGAAGTCGTTACTGTAGACGTTGTTTGTTGTTGCAAGTATCGTAGTAGACGGTTGAATGCGATGGTTGAAGGCGTCATCCTTCATCAGAGGTTGTTGCTGCCGGCGTCCTAGTAGACGGCTGAAGGCGTCATCGTAGAGGTTGTTGTTGCCTGCGTCCTCGTAGACTGTTGAAGGCGTCATCATAGACGTCGTTTCTTGTTGCTGGGCGGAAGCGCCATAATGAGGCGTACGAGAGGCGGTGTTCGGACCAGAACTTGTGTCGGACGTGACGAACTCGTCTCGCATCGTTAACTGTCTGAGCTGGGGCTGAACCGACCGGCCTGGTGTCACTTCGCTGACCGTGTCCCTCTAGCTGACTGTTTGCGTCTGACTGTTGAACTGCTGGCTGAGTCTGGTTGAACTGGCTACTGGCTCAGTATGGTTGAACTGGCTGCTGCCTGAGTCTGGTTGAGCTGGCTGGGTCTGGTTGAACTGATGCCACTTCTTGCATCTACCTGCTTGGATGGAACTGGAGTCGACTTGCTGACTGCTTGCGCCTGACTGTCCTGTTTATTAGAGGGTCCAGGTATTTATATTATGTCCAGGTATACTGGTCCCTCATCTGGGAATCACCAGGTATACTGGTTCCTCATCTTACCGATTATCGGTAAAAAACATCTTGTCGTAATTTGCCCAGGGATTACACCATTGACCATAATAAAATATTTTCGGAAATTGTCCGAAAATATTTGGGTAATTATTGTAATGCCCTCGTAAACTAAGAAATAAAAAATGGAACGGCTCATTGCCGCTACTTTCGTTATCTTTATCTATTATTATTCCCAGATATTTTATATATTTTTCCGTATGGACATTTATTCCTTCTACTTTAATTACCATATTTGGGATTTTTCTTCTTCCTAGTCTTGTCTGTCTAGTCTTGTCTGTCTAGTCTTGCCTGTCTAGTCTTGTCTGTCTAGTCTTGTCTATCTAGTCTTGTCTGTCTAGTCTTGTCTGTCTAGTCTTGTCTGTCTAGTCTTGTCTGTCTAGTCTTGTCTGTCTAGTCTTGTCTGTCTAGTCTTGTCTGTCTAGTCTTGTCTGTCTAGTCTTGTCTGTCTAGTCTTGTCTGTCTAGTCTTGTCTGTCTAGTCTTGTCTGTCTAGTCTTGTCTGTCTAGTCTTGTCTGTCTAGTCTTGTCTGTCTAGTCTTGTCTGTCTAGTCTTGTCTGTCTAGTCTTGTCTGTCTAGTCTTGTCTGTCTAGTCTTGTCTGTCTAGTCTTGTCTGTCTAGTCTTGTCTGTCTAGTCTTGTCTGTCTAGTCTTGTCTGTCTAGTCTTGTCTGTCTAGTCTTGTCTGTCTAGTCTTGTCTGTCTAGTCTTGTCTGTCTAGTCTTGTCTGTCTAGTCTTGTCTGTCTAGTCTTGTCTGTCTAGTCTTGTCTGTCTAGTCTTGTCTGTCTAGTCTTGTCTGTCTAGTCTTGTCTGTCTAGTCTTGTCTGTCTAGTCTTGTCTGTCTAGTCTTGTCTGTCTAGTCTTGTCTGTCTAGTCTTGTCTGTCTAGTCTTGTCTGTCTAGTCTTGTCTGTCTAGTCTTGTCTGTCTAGTCTTGTCTGTCTAGTCTTGTCTGTCTAGTCTTGTCTGTCTAGTCTTGTCTGTCTAGTCTTGTCTGTCTAGTCTTGTCTGTCTAGTCTTGTCTGTCTAGTCTTGTCTGTCTAGTCTTGTCTGTCTAGTCTTGTCTGTCTAGTCTTGTCTGTCTAGTCTTGTCTGTCTAGTCTTGTCTGTCTAGTCTTGTCTGTCTAGTCTTGTCTGTCTAGTCTTGTCTGTCTAGTCTTGTCTGTCTAGTCTTGTCTGTCTAGTCTTGTCTGTCTAGTCTTGTCTGTCTAGTCTTGTCTGTCTAGTCTTGTCTGTCTAGTCTTGTCTGTCTAGTCTTGTCTGTCTAGTGTTGTCTGTCTAGTCTTGTCTGTCTAGTCTTGTCTGTCTAGTCTTGTCTGTTTAGTCTTGTCTGTCTAGTCTTGTCTGTCTAGTCTTGTCTGTCTAGTCTTGTCTGTCTAGTCTTGTCTGTCTAGTCTTGTCTGTCTAGTCTTGTCTGTCTAGTCTTGTCTGTCTAGTCTTGTCTGTCTAGTCTTGTCTGTCTAGTCTTGTCTGTCTAGTCTTGTCTATCTAGTCTTGTCTATCTAGTCTTGTCTGTCTAGTCTTGTCTGTCTAGTCTTGTCTGTCTAGTCTTGTCTGTCTAGTCTTGTCTGTTTAGTCTAGTCTGTCTAGTCTTGTCTGTCTAGTCTTGTCTGTCTAGTCTTGTCTGTCTAGTCTTGTCTGTCTAGTCTTGTCTGTCTAGTCTTGTCTGTCTAGTCTTGTCTGTCTAGTCTTGTCTGTCTAGTCTTGTCTGTCTAGTCTTGTCTGTCTAGTCTTGTCTGTCTAGTCTTGTCTGTCTAGTCTTGTCTGTCTAGTCTTGTCTGTCTAGTCTTGTCTGTCTAGTCTTGTCTGTCTAGTCTTGTCTGTCTAGTCTTGTCTGTCTAGTCTTGTCTGTCTAGTCTTGTCTGCCTAGTCTTGTCTGTCTAGTCTTGTCTGTCTAGTCTTGTCTGTCTAGTCTTGTCTATCTAGTCTTGTCTATCTAGTCTTCTCTGTCTAGTCTTGTCTGTCTAGTCTTGTCTGTCTAGTCTTGTCTGTCTAGTCTTGTCTGTTTAGTCTTGTCTGTCTAGTCTTGTCTGTCTAGTCTTGTCTGTCTAGTCTTGTCTGTCTAGTCTTGTCTGTCTAGTCTTGTCTGTCTAGTCTTGTCTGTCTAGTCTTGTCTGTCTAGTCTTGTCTGTCTAGTCTTGTCTGTCTAGTCTTGTCTGTCTAGTCTTGTCTGTCTAGTCTTTTCTGTCTAGTCTTGTCTGTCTAGTCTTGTCTGTCTAGTCTTGTCTGTCTAGTCTTGTCTGTCTAGTCTTGTCTGTCTAGTCTGTCTAGTCTTGTCTGTCTAGTCTTGTCTGTCTAGTCTTGTCTGTCTAGTCTTGTCTGTCTAGTCTTGTCTGTCTAGTCTTGTCTGTCTAGTCTTGTCTGTCTAGTCTTGTCTGTCTAGTCTTGTCTGTCTAGTCTTGTCTGTCTAGTCTTGTCTGTCTAGTCTTGTCTGTCTAGTCTTGTCTGTCTAGTCTTGTCTGTCTAGTCTTGTCTGTCTAGTCTTGTCTGTCTAGTCTTGTCTGTCTAGTCTTGTCTGTCTAGTCTTGTCTGTCTAGTCTTGTCTGTCTAGTCTTGTCTGTCTAGTCTTGTCTGTCTAGTCTTGTCTGTCTAGTCTTGTCTGTCTAGTCTTGTCTGTCTAGTCTTGTCTGTCTAGTCTTGTCTGTCTAATCTTGTCTGTCTAGTCTTGTCTGTCTAGTCTTGTCTGACTAGTCTTGTCTGTCTAGTCTTGTCTGTCTAGTCTTGTCTGTCTAGTCTTGTCTGTCTAGTCTTGTCTGTCTAGTCTTGTCTGTCTAGTCTTGTCTGTCTAGTCTTGTCTGTCTAGTCTTGTCTATCTAGTCTTGTCTATCTAGTCTTGTCTGTCTAGTCTTGTCTGTCTAGTCTTGTCTGTCTAGTCTTGTCTGTCTAGTCTTGTCTGTTTAGTCTAGTCTGTCTAGTCTTGTCTGTCTAGTCTTGTCTGTCTAGTCTTGTCTGTCTAGTCTTGTCTGTCTAGTCTTGTCTGTCTAGTCTTGTCTGTCTAGTCTTGTCTGTCTAGTCTTGTCTGTCTAGTCTTGTCTGTCTAGTCTTGTCTGTCTAGTCTTGTCTGTCTAGTCTTGTCTGTCTAGTCTTGTCTGTCTAGTCTTGTCTGTCTAGTCTTGTCTGTCTAGTCTTGTCTGTCTAGTCTTGTCTGTCTAGTCTTGTCTGTCTAGTCTTGTCTGTCTAGTCTTGTCTGTCTAGTCTTGTCTGTCTAGTCTTGTCTGTCTAGTCTTGTCTGTCTAGTCTTATCTGTCTAGTCTTGTCTGTCTAGTCTTGTCTGTCTAGTCTTGTCTGTCTAGTCTTGTCTGTCTAGTCTTGTCTATCTAGTCTTGTCTATCTAGTCTTCTCTGTCTAGTCTTGTCTGTCTAGTCTTGTCTGTCTAGTCTTGTCTGTCTAGTCTTGTCTGTTTAGTCTTGTCTGTCTAGTCTTGTCTGTCTAGTCTTGTCTGTCTAGTCTTGTCTGTCTAGTCTTGTCTGTCTAGTCTTGTTTGTCTAGTCTTGTCTGTCTAGTCTTGTCTGTCTAGTCTTGTCTGTCTAGTCTTGTCTGTCTAGTCTTGTCTGTCTAGTCTTGTCTGTCTAGTCTTTTCTGTCTAGTCTTGTCTGTCTAGTCTTGTCTGTCTAGTCTTGTCTGTCTAGTCTTGTCTGTCTAGTCTTGTCTGTCTAGTCTGTCTAGTCTTGTCTGTCTAGTCTTGTCTGTCTAGTCTTGTCTGTCTAGTCTTGTCTGTCTAGTCTTGTCTGTCTAGTCTTGTCTGTCTAGTCTTGTCTGTCTAGTCTTGTCTGTCTAGTCTTGTCTGTCTAGTCTTGTCTGTCTAGTCTTGTCTGTCTAGTCTTGTCTGTCTAGTCTTGTCTGTCTAGTCTTGTCTGTCTAGTCTTGTCTGTCTAGTCTTGTCTGTCTAGTCTTGTCTGTCTAGTCTTGTCTGTCTAGTCTTGTCTGTGTAGTCTTGTCTGTCTAGTCTTGTCTGTCTAGTCTTGTCTGTCTAGTCTTGTCTGTCTAGTCTTGTCTGTCTAGTCTTGTCTGTCTAGTCTTGTCTGTCTAGTCTTGTCTGTCTAGTCTTGTCTGTATAGTCTTATCTGCCTGGTCTTGTCTGTCTAGTCAAAATCAAAATCAAATTTATTCATTCTAAGATGTAAGTACACAAAAGGAGAAAAAAGTTGTACATTTACATATTAAATGTGTCGTTAAAGAAATCATTAATGTTATAATAGCACTTTTCTAATAAAATAAGTTTTTGTGTTGTACCTATGATTGCCTGAATTATCCTCTTTCGGGCTTTGAAGACTTTGCAAATGTGAAGAGAGTCCCATACTATTATTCCATATGATATTATGGACTGTACCTCTGCATGACATATGTTTACCAACACAGATTGCTCTACAATGTTTCGGATATTCCTTATAAGATAAGCTTTGTAGTTTATTTTTTTTGTTATAGAATTTATGTGCATATCCCATGTTAGGTTTTCTGATAGATTTATCCCTAAGAATTTGATTGTGTTTGTTCTTAGGACATTAACATTGCCTATTCTTATTGATAGGTCATTATCTCGCATGCTTCGTATCGTTTGGAATTAATATATTTTGTTTTGTCGCTATTTAGGTGCAGATTGTTAGCAGAGAACCATTGATATACATCACTAAGAAGTTGATTTGCTTCTAATTCTGCTTTATTTAGATAATGTTCCGACACTATAAAGCTAGAGTCGTCCGCGTATAGTATGCATTCTTTGTCCTTTAAATAGTGCACTAGATCTGCGGTGTATAGAGTGGTATCCCGATATTTGTAGTGACTTGTGCAGAGGCACTATTCTTATTTTGTTGACAGATTTGGACTTATTGCTTCCTTTTGTCCAAGAAAGATTCAAACCATCTGCCGACTGTCTTGTCTTGTCTGTCTTGTGTCTAGTCTTGTCTGTCTAGCCTTGTTTGCCTAGCTTTATCTGCCTAGTTTCGTCTGTCTAGTCTTGTCTGTCTAGTCTTGTCTGCCTAGTCTTGTCTGTCTAGTCTTGCCTGTCTAGTCTTGTCTGTCTAGTCTTGTCTGTCTAGCCTTGCCTGCCTAGTCTTGTCTGTCTAGTCTTGTCTGTCTAGTCTTGTCTGCCTAGTCTTGTTTGTCTAGTCTTGACTGTCTAGTCTCTGTCTATTCTGGTCAGTGTAGCATTTGCTGTCTAGTATTTCCGGTCTAGCTTTGTCTCTCTAATCATTCCTATATTATCTTGTTTGTCTAGTATTGTCGGTGAAGTCTTGTCATGAGGAATATGCATGGATGAACATGCCGAGGTTCATGTTCAATCGGTGGTCTAATCACTGATTACACACCTACGGCCACAAGCACATCCACAGACAAACAGGTTAATCTGTAAACTTGTTGCAGATATCCGACGAGTAATAATTAAAATTTATGTCCAGCAATTAACGCAACCACTTCACATTTCACAGTGTATTACGAGAACCGACATGAAAACAAATTAACTCTCCCAATTAATATTTTACGTTAATTATATCATCGCATTATGTAGTGTCATCCCTGGACAACGCACCGACATTTCTCCGCGAGAATTCTCGCAGGAAGCGCGAGAGCGGAATTCGTTCAACAATTCCAGTGCGGATTTTAATTAGTTTCAAGCGGACCCGATGTGTGGCTAATTTCTCGTTATCGGCCGGGAAAGTGTTTTAAATATTTTAAAAATTAATTCAGGGGGAACGAGACCGAGAGGAAACGAGACGCAGATGAAATTAATTTTTCCGCGCCGATGACGCTATCGATATTACGTTTCTGCAAAATTCATAGATTCATAAATTTCGGTTCAAACATAATTAAAAATGCGCTCGCAGTTCCCCGAAATCCATTTGAATTTCTCATTAATAATCTCAGTTTCTTTCGCGATTTGTTAGATTAATATTTAATTTCAAAACAATCGAGAAAGTGATTAAGAAACTCTAAGGCTTCTTCAAACAGAAATATTCACAGTTAGTCCAAATGATATTTTCGCAAATTAATTTGCTTCATTTAAACTAGAACAAACTGTTAAAAATATTTTTAATTACAAAAGGATATTAAAATTAGACATTTCATGTTGTTACAAAGTTAACTTTGGAGGAGAAATTCTTATTAAATTTATTGGATTGTTGACAGAATAGTCGGGTTGTTGATTATAATGAATTCTTGTTCTGTTAAAGAGAGAACGAACAGTTTCTTTCGAATGGCGACACGTGTCCGGGAGGAAATTCAAGTCGTAATTAAATTCATTTCCCCACTTCGACGCTAATTCCATTGTTGTATATTTCAATATCCTGCGTAGTATTAGCAAGGGTAGTAGTTGTTTCAACAAGAGATTTGTTTTGTATTCTTAATAAGACTTAATATTATAGAGCTACGAACAGGTTAAATATATTTATATAGCTATATTTCGCCCTGAATAAGATTATATAATTATCTATAATTAGTATGGTTTCACCCAATATTAAATTATCATTTAATTCAATAACCTGCTAAGTTCATGGCTCAAATAAAACCTAACCTCGCCAGTCATGCACGAGGTGTTCAGTAAGTGAAATCCATTTTATAATTCAAAACCGCAAAGCTGCACTGATGAGAGATAAATCTCGAAAATCTAGAAAGATATGATCCTAAAACTGATTTTATTTATTTAGTACCCGTTTAGTGCCACGAAAGTGTACTGCGGCTAGTAATAACATACAAATATCTGTTGTATAATTTAATATCCTGCGTGATATTAACAAGTAGTTGTTTCAACATGAGATTTGTTTTATGTCTTAAAACTTAATATTATAGAGATAGGAACAGACTGAATATATTTATATATTTAGGCTATATTTCGCCTTAAATAAGTTTATATGATTATCTATAATTAGTTTGGTTTCACCAATATTATCTAGACTTTGAAAATAGATTGTTTATGAGCCCTGAAATCAGCTGCTGATTATAAAATTGTTGATGCAGCAGGCGATCTGTTAAAAGCGCACGCACAACACAAACCGGTAGTGGATGTATCGTCGCCGTTTCCGAATTACACGACCGCCGATACATAGATAGAGGGGGTGTAGTAACCCCATTATCTAGCCGGCGTGTCTCCGTCGAACGGAAAGCCGAATCATTTATATCCAGCATTGGCTTTTCTATCACGTATCAGATCTCTTTTCTCTTTCCGTCGCCTCTTGTGCTCGACTACTTAATAATGTTTCTACATAAAACATGTGTACGGGGGTTCCCGACGCCCTCGGAAACCCTACTCAAGCGAGTGAAACGACTGTTGACTCCTTTTTACCAGTATTTTCTTATACCCATTAGATGTCAGACACTCGGATAAAACGATTTAATTATATATTTGACACAGATAAAAGCATAATCAAAATAAGTTACATTTAAGAGCCTAAAATAGACAGACAAAACATAGAAATAGGATTATAGATATATGACTAGACCAGTGTTTGCCAAACTTTTTTTCCTCGTGCCACAAGGACGAAACGAATTTTTTTCACACCAAACAGAAGTTCCAAGAACATTAAATGGTATATTTACAAATGTACAAATGTACAAATTAAAATAAATAATTAATGAATAAAAATAACTAAGACTTTCTACATCTACTATTTGAAATCGTTTCCGTTTACTGTTCCATTCCCACGGACTTTGAGAAACCTAAATCGTAAATATACGATGATTCAAAGGACAAGAGAGATTTAATGAATGTAGTAAGATATATTGTAGCTAATCGAGGATATTGACTTCAAAACGAAATCCAAAATTCTAACATTTCTAGCACACGATCTTTTTCAAAACCGATTAAATCGTCTTTCTCCTTAAAGGCTGGTGTCTACTGTTGAACTTTACGAACAGATTGATAACCGAGACGAATATTTGAAAACCAAGTGATGGAAAACAGATGGAAAATGATACAGAGAAGTTTTCAAACGTTTTCCACACTGCTGACTAGAATTTAAATTTGTTTGGAAAAGCCCGGGCAGCATTCTAACTTTTTAAGTTTCATGATCCGCAGTTTAAGCTTGTTGGAAGTCTCCAAACGTTCAGCCACAACCAACCAGCTACTTATATTCAAATTCAAAATTTGCAGTTTCTAAGAAAGATATTCTAGAAAGGCTAGACCGTTGAGGCTAGACAGCTGAGCCCAGACTAAATAGATAACATGACTATGTGTTGTATTAATATCCTTTATATATGGATGCAATGTGTAATCTTAAACTCGGTGTGTAGCTTCAATTTCCTCTATAAGTTTTGTTATGAACAAAGTTGGAGCGTTCGAGTTTCATTATCAATTATTAAAATTTCAATCGCTTATATCAAAAAGCCATAAACGTGGGTCTCTTACGTTCGGTGCGGGCGGAGGGGTGCTGGGGACGCGACAGGGAAATGAAGTCCTTCGAACAATGTGACGCGCGGCAAATTGAATCAGAAACAAGGAAACTTATTTACGGCATCGTCGAGGTAACAAACTTCGTTTAATAACTAAACGCTGATGATGGTTTGCGGTCTGATAACTCTGTTAGCCAGCGACGGTTCGGCTTCCCACTTGCACTCGCCATCGACGAAATGCAGTTATTGCAGAGGCATTCTACTCGCACAAGTTTTCGAACTTACAAGACGCATTCATATAACTATTTAATGTTATTATTGCGCTCGCCTATACTTCACAAACAAAACTTTACAACAGGCAATCTTAATTGAAAATACTAATCAAAATTTTAAACAAAACATAAATAATTCTATAATATATTAAATCACTTACCTTGTTAGAGTGTTTTTGTGTCTCTAGTTTTGTCTGTGCAGTCTTCTCTGTCAGGTCTTATCTGTCTAGTCTGCTCTGTCTCGATTTGTCTATATAGACTTGTCTGTCTGGTCTTGTCTCTGTAGTATTGCCTTCTAGTCTTGTCTGTCGAGTCTTGTCTGTCTAGTCTTGTCTGTCTAGTTTTGTCTGTCTAGTCTTGTTTGTCTTGTCTTGTCTGTCTAGTCTTGTCTGTCTTGTCTTGTCTGTCTAGTCTTGTCTGTCTAGTCTTGTCTGTCTAGTCTTGTCTGTCTAGTCTTGTCTGTCTAGTCTTGTCTGTCTAGTCTTGTCTGTCTAGTCTTGTCTGTCTAGTCTTGTCTGTCTAGTCTTGTCTGTCTAGTCTTGTCTGTCTAGTCTTGTCTGTCTAGTCTTGTCTGTCTAGTCTTGTCTGTCTAGTCTTGTCTGTCTAGTCTTGTCTGTCTAGTCTTGTCTGTCTAGTCTTGTCTGTCTAGTCTTGTCTGTCTAGTCTTGTCTGTCTAGTCTTGTCTGTCTAGTCTTGTCTGTCTAGTCTTGTCTGTCTAGTCTTGTCTGTCTAGTCTTGTCTGTCTAGTCTTGTCTGTCTAGTCTTGTCTGTCTAGTCTTGTCTGTCTAGTCTTGTCTGTCTAGTCTTGTCTGTCTAGTCTTGTCTGTCTAGTCTTGTCTGTCTAGTCCTGTCTGTCTAGTCTTGTCTGTCTAGTCTTGTCTGTCTAGTCTTGTCTGTCTAGTCTTGTCCGTCTAGTCTTGTCTGTCTAGTCTTGTCTGTCTAGTCTTGTCTGTCTAGTCTTGTCTGTCTAGTCTTGTCTGCCTAGTCTTGTCTGTCTAGTCTTGTCTGTCTATTCTTGTCTGTCTAGTCTTGTCTGTCTAGTCTTGTCTGTCTAGTCTTGTCTGTCTAGTCTTGTCTGTCTAGTCTTGTCTGTCTAGTCTTGTCTGTCTAGTCTTGTCTGTCTAGTCTTGTCTGTCTAGTCTTGTCTGTCTAGTCTTGTCTGTCTAGTCTTGTCTGTCTAGTCTTGTCTGTCTAGTCTTGTCTGTCTAGTCTTGTCTGTCTAGTCTTGTCTGTCTAGTCTTGTCTGTCTAGTCTTGTCTGTCTAGTCTTGTCTGTCTAGTCTTGTCTGTCTAGTCTTGTCTGTCTAGTCTTGTCTGTCTAGTCTTGTCTGTCTAGTCTTGTCTGTCTAGTCTTGTCTGTCTAGTCTTGTCTGTCTAGTCTTGTCTGTCTAGTCTTGTCTGTCTAGTCTTGTCTGTCTAGTCTTGTCTGTCTAGTCTTGTCTGTCTAGTCTTGTCTGTCTAGTCTTGTCTGTCTAGTCTTGTCTGTCTAGTCTTGTCTGTCTAGTCTTGTCTGTCTAGTCTTGTCTGTCTAGTCTTGTCTGTCTAGTCTTGTCTGTCTAGTCTTGTCTGTCTAGTCTTGTCTGTCTAGTCTTGTCTGTCTAGTCTTGTCTGTCTAGTCTTGTCTGTCTAGTCTTGTCTGTCTAGTCTTGTCTGTCTAGTCTTGTCTGTCTAGTCTTGTCTGTCTAGTCTTGTCTGTCTAGTCTTGTCTGTCTAGTCTTGTCTGTCTAGTCTTGTCTGTCTAGTCTTGTCTGTCTAGTCTTGTCTGTCTAGTCTTGTCTGTCTAGTCTTGTCTGTCTAGTCTTGTCTGTCTAGTCTTGTCTGTCTAGTCTTGTCTGTCTAGTCTTGTCTGTCTAGTCTTGTCTGTCTAGTCTTGTCTGTCTAGTCTTGTCTGTCTAGTCTTGTCTGTCTAGTCTTGTCTGTCTAGTCTTGTCTGTCTAGTCTTGTCTGTCTAGTCTTGTCTGTCTAGTCTTGTCTGTCTAGTCTTGTCTGTCTAGTCTTATCTGTCTGACAACATACCCGCCTTTCAATGCGGGAGACCCGGGTTCGATTCCTGGTCGGGGAGACAACAACTAGGGCGGTTTTTCAGTAAACCGTCCGGGCTGCCAACCCTGAATGAATGCAGAATATGCGATACCAGGGTGGCGCATACTAAAGCCAAGAAGGAATAGGGGGTTTAGTGAGACCTTCCCCCGAACCACTTTTTAAAAAGTCTTATCTGTCTAGTCTTACAGTTACTTGTTTAACAGGAGGAGAGATGAAATGATATTTGCATAAAAGGTTCATTTACCTTTTATGCAAATATCATTTCATCTCTCCTCCTCTTAGGTTGATTTGTTCTCATTTGACACTCAGAGTGATTCATCAATGATGATAACAACATCTGTTTCAGATCGTAAAACAGAGCCGAATCATCATTGGTAGAAAAACTGACAGCAATACCAGTTTTTCCTGCACGACCTGTACGATCAAGACGATGCGTATAATCAGCAATGGTTTTAGCCTTGTCATAATTAATGACCATGGAAACATCTTTGATGTCGATACCTCTACCAGCTACATCTGTAGTAATCAACATGTCTTTAGCTCCAGATTTAAGACTCGCCAAAGCATATTCTCTCTGTTTTTTACCTTTACCACCATGAAGTGTACATGCATTGTAGCCCAATTTCTCAAGACCTTTAGCCAAAACATCCGCACTTTTCTTTTGATTGACGAAAATAATAACTGGCGGTTCTACTACTCTTGACAAATATTCCATCTACTTCTTCCTCTTATCATTCTCACCCATGATATGAACAATTTGTTCAACTCTGTCAACAGGTTTGCCAATGCTGCCAATTTAAACAACCGCAGGTCTTCGCAATTAAGTTCTGGCTAATCTTTCAACAGCTGAAGGAATAGTAGCTGTAAACATCACTGTCTGCCTATATCTCTTACTGTTGTATTTAGCCAAGACTAATTTACTATCTTCAGCTTTTTTAGTGTCTGGTTTCAGATCAGGAACAGGCATGTATTCCAAAATTCTTTGAACGTCGGATTCAAAGCGCAAAACTATCATACGATCAGCCTCATCCAAAACTATGTAAGTACATTGATTAAGGACCAAATATCGTTTTCTAAAACATCTATTAAAGGACCAGGAATAGCGATAACAATTTCACAACCCATCCTAAGCCTGAAACCTTGCTCTTCCCTACTTAAACCTCAAACAACAAGAATTGCGCTGACTCCTAAAGGCTGTCCAAACTTAACTGTTTCCTCTTCAATTTATTGAGCCAACTCACGTGTTTGCGCTAGGATGACTGTATTGCGTTCTTCGCATCTTCGTTGCGTTCAATTTTAGGCAAAGATTGAATCCAAGAAAGCAGTGGAATAAGGAAGGCAAGAGTTGTACCAGAACCAGTTTCGGCAACGCCGATGATATCGCGATTCTGCATTCCAATTGGTATAGCTTGTCTTTGAATTGGTATGGGATCTTTATAACTTTATTGATATCGACTTTATCGATAATATCAAGAAGCTCTTTTTGTATTCCTGATCCCTTCCAGTTGTGTACTGGCTCTGGTATTTGACCACCTTTAATAGTGATATTGTGATCTTCTCTGGAAATTCTCCAATCACATTCTGTCATTTCGTTACAATCCTTCTATGACAAATGTCTATCATCATCGTCATAATTCATAATCATCATAATTGTTTTTCCTCTTTCCTCTTCAGCTTCTTTAATCTGACCTTTTCTTAGGCCTTCTCGGCCTCTGTTCGCCTATTTTCAAGGAGTTCCCCATAACATTTGCTCTGATCTCTCTTTTGAGCTTTGATATCAGTAGATAAGCTAGGACAGTTCTAGCGCAAAATCCCATAAGGATTTACATTGGGGTCTGAATTCACATTTCTTCCGGTTAGGTGTCTGGTTCTAGCGCATGCGCAAACCGCCAATACCTGTTCATGCAGTATTTTCTATGACAGGTTTAAGTAGGTAGGAATCAGCTAATAAACTGGTTCAATCAACTAGTGAACAGGTTTAAACAAGTAGTAATCAGGTATAATCAGCTAATAAACAGGCATTGGCGGTTTACGCATGCGCTAGAATCAGACACGTGACCGGAAGAAATGTCAATTTAGACCCCTATGTAAATCCTTGTGGGATTTTGCGCTAAAAATGTCATAGCTTATCTACTGATATCAATTCCAACCAAATTTCCGCGTCCAAAGAATTGAACTTGATGCCGATCCTTGTACAAGTAATTATAATCTGTAGAAGTGTCCTCGGCAACATCCCAATCAAACACAAATGTTCTATCATTTTATCTCCTCACCCTTCGTTTCTTCTATATTAAGCAGAGTTAACGTTCTTAAATAGCGTCGTTTTCATGTTTCTTATCTTAGTCCTTCTGTTTATCTTCTTCCTTTAGTTCTCGGTCTCTGCGACGACATTCCCTGTCCTCTTTATAAACCTCCACCTTCGATTATTTTCCTCTCTGCTTCAGGGTGTCCACTTCTTCCTGTCTACCTTTCAAAGCCTCAGCAGCTCGTTGCTGTAGAAAACACAGGTTTGCTTTTTGCAGCTTCCACTGCTTTCTTCTTAGCCAACAATTCTTCCTAAGATAACGGCTCCTTCTTAGATTCCGTCTTAACATCCTTAATCTCATCTTTGGTTTCATCAATGAGATCAACAACTTGCAGCTTGTCCTTACTCATTTTACCTTTGCCATCTTTACTGTCTCTTTCCTCTCTCCTGTTCTCATTTTTGTTAGCTCGATCACTATCATAACTCTGGTTTCTTTCTTTGGATCTTGAACGATACCTTTCTTGGACTATTTCTCTGCTGTGCGATCTGGAATTCTTGGCACGTTTGTCTTTTTTTTCAGTTCGCTCTCTGCTTCTTGATCTACTTTTCTTATCATTTCCCATTCTGGTTAATTAGTAAGTTTTATCCATAAAAATTAATCAAATGATATTTACATTTGTAATCACATTTGGGATTGTCAATACGTTTTATCGTATATACGTATATATACGTATTAAAGCATTTGAATACGTTTTGTTTACACCGAAGCTTCATGCATATTGTTTGAAGTCTAGACTTGTATGTCTAGTCTTGTCTGCCTAGTCTTGTCTGTCTAGTGTTGTGAGGCTGCCGCCAATGTTGTGGGGCTGCCACCAATGTTGTGAAGGGGGTTATGGTGTGAACCACTACTCTCTTTTCTCTTACTTCTTACTTGTTACTTCCAACAGGGGAATGGTATTTATATTATTCCTAGTATAATATATCTGTGAGAGGGGTTAAATCATCCCTCTAATTCAAATAAGAGGGAGATTGAATTTTCTTGGCTCCTCCCATGATCGATCGAGGCTTAAATTCTCTAAATACCTAAAAATGTCTGGTCCTCTGGTTAATCTTCATAAGAAGGTTTTTATAGGACTTCGCACGTTTTCTAATATATTTGGGGTAGGTAGATTTTAGCGTGGTAATAAAAACCCTTACGTTCTGGACAGACTATAAAATTATTGCATTTATCCAAAACGTGGGACAAAGATGTCCAGTCCTGGTTTTTATTACAACACTGGTCTTGTCTTTCCAGTCTTGGCTGTCTTACCATGGAACAGCTGCAAGCAGTTGCAGATGTCCTGTTCCCAAAACACGAGGTACCACAGTGGAATCTACCGGAAGTGAAAGAAACCGAAAATTTCACGCTTGAGGAATTAGAAAGAGCCAGCAGACGACTATAAAATAATAAAACGCCAGAACCCGAGGGTATACGCCAGAAGCTCTTAAAATTTCCGCAAAGATATGTCCTGACATCACATTATAAATTGCAAACGCGATAATGATAGAAATTTCCCTGATATATGGAAAAAATTCAGGTTGGTCCTCCTAAAAAAAAGGCAACAAACCTATAGAGAATCCGTCTTCCTATAGATCCACATGCCTTCTAGATGTCGCAGGGAAGCTATTAAAACATCTGATACTTGAGAAAATTGAGCAAAATGAGCTCAGGCAAGGCAAAGGACTCTCGGACAGACTGTTTGGGTTCAGGAAAGGGCTATGTACCGACAATGCCATATTAAGGGTGCTGAAGGTTGCAAAAGACGCTTCAGAGAGCTCCCAGCGGAAAAGGAAGATATGTGTGCTGATCACGTTAGACGTCAAAAATGCTTTTTTGACGTCTATTGTATTCAATTGCAGGGCACAATTTCGTAGAAGAGCTGATAGCCAGAAGTTTCCCCCCCATGCCTACTGAAACTGGTGAGCAGCTATCTATCGAAGCGCTGTATCATATTGTAGGCGGAAGGTAAAGCTGTCGAAAGAGAAGTATACAGTGGTGTTCCACAGGGCTCAGTAATGGGACCCACCCTGTGGAACGTCCTGTATGAATGTGTGCTAAGGCTGAGATTACCATGGGCGTTGACATAGTAGACTTTGCCGACGACCTTGCTCTCATCGTGACGGGTAAACACGAGAAACAAATAAAGGACAGAGGGAACATGCCAATTAAACTAGTGAAAACTTGGATGACCGGGAAAAAATTGAAGCTCGGCACTTGTAATAGCGGGGATACCACCGATACAGCTCCTAACCAAAGAAAGAGTTGTATTACACAGCACAAAAAACAGTAGTCAGGCTGGAGACAAAAATCAGCAAAAGAAAACTGCGAGGTCACAATTACACATCAGCTGACAACAACTGTGGAACAGCTCAAACAAAGGAGAATGGACCCGACTGTTAATACCCCAAGCAATACCATGGGCGCCAAGGAAACACGGAGAGGTGGGCTACTACCTGACACAATTACTGTTCGGCCAAGGGTGCTTCAGACAGTACCTGTGCGGCATAGGACGAGCCTCAGGCGGCTCGTGTGTCTACTGTGCGGAAATGGACAGTGTGCAACACACAATCTTTGATTGCCCTAGGTGGACACCAGAAAGAGACAAATGGGCAGATAGAACCCAAGCAACACAGTGAAAACACTTACGGACATAATAATAAGGTCGGAGAGGAGTAGTAGAGTAAGAAGGCCTTAAATTGACCCAAACTGCAGATACCTTTTGAAACTAATAAATAGACAACGTCATCTTGCAGCTAAATGCCATGAGGCGGTACCAAGATGATCGTGTTATTTCAGGAGGCCACTTGCCAAGTTAACAGAATGTGCTTGCTACGTCCCATTAAAAAAAAGTCTTGACTGTCTAGTCTTGTCTGTCTAGTCCTGTCTATTTAGTCTCGCTTGTCTAGTCATGTCTCTCTAGTCTTGTATGTCTAGTCTTGTCTGTCAAGTCTTGTCTATCTAGTCGTGTCTGTCTAGTCTTGTCTGTCTAGTCTTGTCTGTATAGTATTATCTGTCTAGTCTTGTCTGTCTAGTCTTGTCTGTCTAGTCTTGTCTGTCTAGTCTTGTCTGTCTAGTCTTATCTGTCTAGTCCTGTCTGTCCAGTCTTGTCCGTCTATCTTCTCTGTCTAGTCTTGTCCGTCTAGTCTTGCCTGTCTAGCCTTGTATGTATAGTCTTGTCTGTCTAGTCTTGTCTGTCTAGTCTTGTCTGTCTAGTCTTGTCTGTCTAGTCTTGCTTGTCTAGTCTTGTTTGTCTAGTCTTATTTGTCTAGTGTGGTCTGTCTAGTCTTATCTGTCTATTTTTGTCTATCTAATCTTGCCTGTTTAGTCTTGTCTGTCTAATCTTCTACGTCTAGTCTTGTCTGTATAGTCTTGTCTGTTTAATCTTGTCTGTTTAGTCTTGTTTGTCTGGTCTTGTCTGTCCGATCTTGTCTGTCTGGTCTTGTCTGTTTGGTCTTGTCTATCTAGTCTTGTCTGCCTAGTCTTGTCTATCTGAGTGGGAAAATGCTGAGACTTCTACCTACGATCAGGATGTGCAAACAGAGGAAAAATGTACAGAACAATATAGAACACGCGTCACAACATGCAAACCAAGCACCCAGACGTTTTCTCAAATCGACCCGGCAACAACCTACGAGGATTTCCGCGTGGTAACCGGCCTTGAATAGCCCCAGCTCACAGAAAGGTTAAAGAAGGGTTTTGGACATTTTCTTCAGCCACTGACAAGGCAAATCGACCAGGGAGCAACCTACGAGGATTTCCAACTGGTAACGGGCCTAGAAGAGCCCCAGCATACAGCAAAATTAAAGAAGGGCACGGCAGTGTCCTTGTAATTTCCACAGAATGGTATATTGTTTGGTATGTGGACAGAAACATAAGCCCACACCATGGTGTACCAAATGCTTTGATAAAAGCCTACGCTAGACCAGAGGAAACGGTCAAGCAAATTCCAAGAGCAGGCTAGTTAGCCTATCCATAATTGGTTGGAAATTTACCAACTAGTGACAGAAGTTCTATGCGCCTCCATCAATACGACGGACCTATTTGACAGCGCTATGGCACTAAAGGTCACCATGATGAAAAATGGAACAAAGATTTTGGCGATCTATAGATCGAGACCTGAGGATTACCCCATAGCCAAAAAGACGCTTGTGCACGTCCTCGCAATCTCAGACATCAATATCAGAGTATATTGCAAACAACCACGAACCAAGCACAATTTCAATAGCCTAGCTGGCCGCAGGTTACCATAAAATATTTAACATTCTCAGTACCTGTTCTTGCCGAACGGACAAACGCCAGACCAAGAGAAATAGAGGCAGTCAGCATTAGGTCCGGCGGAAAATGTTACTTAGACCTACTAAAAATGGTCAGGCCTACCTTCCCAGTCCCAACCTCCCAGGGTCAGGGGTGGCAATCACCAAAGTCCCGAAAGCACATTCAGGAGATCTACTCCTAGAAGTAAAAGGTGGAAGTGATCCGACCCTGAGAGACCACATCAGGCAGAAGTGCCCACGCGCTGACGTATATGTCAAGTCCGTACGCCCTCAAAAAGGTAAAGGAAAGTCTATTTTTCTGTCTTGTCATAAGATTCTATTCTTGTGCGTCGAATCTTTCTTTCTATTCTAGTATATCTAGCCTTGTCTGAATAGACTTGACGTTGCGGTACTCTTGTCTCTCGAGTATTTGCTGTCCAGTCTAGTCGCTAGAGTCTTGTATGTCCTGTGTTGTTTGTCTATTCTTGTCTGTCCAGTCTTGTTTCTCCAGTCTGTGTCTGATCAGTCTTGTTTCGTTGGTCTTTTCTGTTCAGTCGTGTCACTTCACTGTTGTCTGTTGCTTCTCCAGTATTGGCTATTTGATGCAAAATTTAATAGATAAATGAATATAGGGTGAAACTAAACTAATTTTAGGTACAATCATACCAACTTATTACAGCGGAACACAGCTTCAATATATAAAAATATTCAACCTTTCCCAAGCTCTATAATATTCTTTGTCTTTTTAAGACTATAAATTAAATCTCATGTTGTAAGACAACATATATTTGTGGTAGTCCAGCAGATGGCCTTCAAACTAATGTAATTGTATTCCATTTTATAATTCAAAAGATCAAAGCTGCACAGAAGAGAGATAGATCTCGATACGCGTCTGGAGATGGCTATTCACTTTGGGTTGAATAGAAAGATGTGATCTAAAACAACATGTTATTTTTCTAGTCTCGTTTTTAGAGCCACGCAAGTGAACTCAGTCCTAGGAAATAACACAAATATCTGTTGTCTTTCAACATGAGATTTGTTTTATAGTCTTAAAAAGATTTAATAATATTGTAGAGCTTCGGAAAGGTTGAATATATTTATATATTTAAGCTGTTCCGCTATAATAAGTTGGTATAATTATTGTACCAACTTATTACAGCGGAACACAGCTTGGATATATAAATATATTCAACTAAAATACTATAATAGATAAATATTTTTAAGATAAACCTTAATATTCAGAACATGATAGATAGAACTTTAGTTTCTTGACAAAATTGCATTTATAAAACTTAATAGACAAAATGCAATTGAGAAAGCTTTTTATATGCACAATACATTTTAGCTATCTCCAAGAAATTAAGTTAATTACGATAGGAATTTTTGCATGACTGTGTTCACTATGTGGAACGAATACGTTTCGGTTTGTATTTGCGATTGAGCACACAGATAATTGATACGGAATATTAAGTTGCTAAAACATTTTTATTTTTGCATCGAAACATTTTTATCGTTTCAATTGAAAAAGTGCGTCGATTTCAATTTACAAACTCGCGATTGCATAATTTAAATTGCAATCGATTCATTTTTAAGTTATTTTAGTTTCGTTTGTGCTTTGTTTAAAATACCGCCGCAATCACTTTAATTAATCGACACAAAGAGTAGTAAAAGGAAATATATTCCGAGCTGCTAGAAAAACACGGAAATTGTACTTTTCCCGATTGTGTATTCATTTCAATAAAAGCCTTAGAAATAATTATAATAAAAACCTTTTCATTTTACACACACGTAAACTCCTACGTTTCCTCTGCCCTTTTCCCTGCATAAAAGCCAAATAAAATGCGCACAATGACAAAAGTTTCTTTCAAAAGAAACTAACAAAAATGCTTAACATTTCCGAACAGTTTTAACGATTTCAAATAGATGTTTATAGTGCAGGATAAGAGATAGCAGTTGGATGAATTGGATCATTTTTTCCTCCCTTCGTGCTGGGAGAAGGAAACGTATTGCCTGGCAATCACTGCCTTTCCTGGCACTTAGCGTGAAAGGTTTCAGGATATTAAACGTTTGCTGGAGGGGCCGGAGCCACTGATTAAGAAAAACTAAGTACACACACGGTAATTGCTTTAGCACACAAATACACCTAGGAAATGAGAACTTGCCTGAGGTACTTAGTCTTAGTTCAAAATTAGAAAAAAAATTAAAACAATGTTATTAATTATCGGAATGTTTTTGCGCAAATTTATAAGTTTCTTGTCTTCATGATAAATGGATATATTATTTGAAACATCTATATATAATGCACTATACATATATAATAAAATTTAAAAAAATTAATATAAAATTTGGTGGACATATTAAGATTTATAGAACTTATTACATTAAAAACGATTAAAGAAACGGAGGAAATATCATTATTAATTAACTTTAAATTAGAAACCGAATTCAAATCGGCATTAACACATGGAGCTAAATAACTTAATATAGTGTGACCGCTCAAATCGTATAGACTACGATTGTTATGACAGAACATGATTGTGGAAGAAGGATGCGACATAAGAAAAATTACTTCAAGGATATCTATACAAACAAGACTACGACCGAAAAAGGCATCTGGAAAAAAAATCATTTTTTCATTGTCTACAAACTTGTTAGACTAGGTCTGACCTGTAGGTCTAAAATAATCTATTAAGTGTCTGTCCCAGTTTAGTAATTTTGTAAAAGGTTTTTCTTAGAGTCTATTCCTTTACCTGTAATTTGCAACAAAAAAGAACAAGGTAGGTCATAGTAAAAGACTAATCTAAATCTTTGAAGACCAAGCCTTGAAGATCAGATTTCACCTTGAAGACTAAACTTTGAAGACCAAGTATAATATTCACAATAAGCCTAGAAAATTAAAAGTCTAGTCTAGATGAAATCTTGATGGTTATATGTAGTCTACAGCGTAGTCAGTATACAACTGAATATAATACATACATTTAAACTTATCTACTTAATATGTTGTAACTAACGGAATAGGTAGATATGTATAAATGACTAGTAGAACGAGATTAGAAGGTAAAACATATCTAAAGTTGTTCGAATTATAGTACAGACGATAAATCAACCGTGCATTAATAATATCGACGGTTTTTGTAATTAGAATGTACGGGAACACGAGGATGTCGTGTTTCGTTTTCGGCGGGCGAAAACTAGTTTTCCGGTCTGATACAATAGTTTCAGCGAATGAGGGCCGAATTTCATTAAGCCCGACGCAATTACTTATCCCGTGTCACATAAATTAATGTAAATGATTAACGAGTAAACGCTTAATTGAAGCGTAGGTAGGATAAGCCCGACAACGCAACTATTTCATATTGGTATTTGTTCATCAAATTTATATATTTATTGGAACTTAATTATAAATTTTTAGGTGATACAAATGTCGATCACAATGGATTAAAAGACCTTCTGATTAATGGGTTGTTACATAATGGCTGGTAATTTGTTACTATCAAATATATTCATTATACATTCGTGTATTATCAATATATATATATATATATATATATATATATATATATATATATATATATATATATATATATTCTATAGTCTGTAAACTAAATGTCGACATAGTAATTAATCCAAAGAAAAGTGAAAGGAAGTGGCAAACAGTAAATATTTTTGAAGGAAAGTTTCGCAAATGGAATAGAAAACTTAAATGATACTAAGTAAGCTAGTAATAGTATTGTATATATAAGTTACCTACCGTTCACAATGTGGAAATGTAATATACGTTTAAAGAAACTTTTACTGTTACATTATGCATATCAGTACAGGAGGGTAGTAGCGTAGCAGGCATATAATTAACCTAAGTGCCCACTTCATGGAATCAGGAACATCCTGAAACCGCTCTGTATTAATTGTGTGTAACCGCCTTAAAGGCGGTTACACACGATCCGGCAGGAGTGCCTGTTCAAACTGAACAGCCCGCCTAAATCCCTGTCACCTGAAACTTTTGGGTTTCTTTTTACAAAAAGAAGCATCTGCTAAACCGAAAAGTGCTAAGACGTCGTCGTCAGAGGAATTCCTGATAATCATTAATATATTTCATAATCACCTAGACATTTGGAAGGTCGTCCATCTGGCGACCGGCCTTCAGGTGAACTGTTCAGTTCAGGTCGAACTGGCAGGCCCGACGGATCTGGATCGTGGTGTTCTGGATTGTCCCTATGGTATTGATTTTCTTTCGCAGTTTCGTTTTGCCCATTCACCTCCTTCTTTTTGGGGCAATATGTCACTTATCATTGTCTCCGTGTATGTCCAGTCCTCTGGTGACCGTAGCATTACGTCTACCTGTGTTTGCACATCGATGTTGCAGCTTGTATGTTTCTTCAATTTGTCCCTCTCGGATATCCACCTACTGTATTCAAACGCAATATGAAGTGCACTGTCCACGACGCCGCAATATTCACACATTGCGTTACTTGCCCTGTCAAAACCATGTAAATACTCCCTGACGCATCCGTAGCCATTGCGGCATATGTAGCCGCTGAGGACCTGCGTCAGATGGTAAGTGATATCTTCATGGTTTCGTGTTGCCAAGGGTTTCAGATTTGGTGTGAGTTGTCTTGTACAATGTCCTGTTTTAGACATGCTCCATGACTTTTGCCAGTCTTTGGTGCATTTACCAGTCAAGCATTTGGTGGTTTGCTATTTCTCTACTATTTGCCCAATTTGTCCAATTCGTTGTCTAATACAATTGAACTCAATCGTGAATTTTGCATTCTATCGGGTCGATGCCACCAATCACCAACATAGGTATTTTGGAGGTAGTCCTGTATGCACTGCAAACTCTAATGGCCATTTTTTTTCTGTACAGCGGCGATTATCTGTTTTATGTATGCCTTTTCTATGGCTCTATGCCAGAACGAGACTCTTTAGAGGAAGGTCGAGTAAACTAGTAGATAGATAGTTAAGAGCAATGTTCCCTGTACGCTGTGCGGTTGCGCTGATGCGCCGTAGTTTTCGTGACATTTTAAAATTTGCGCAGATAATTTTTTTTCCGCGCACTTAAATTACGAGAAGTTGATTTCATGATTCGTCGAAATTGGGAATATTAGATTAGTTAATATATTATTGTTACCAGCAACGTAATATCATCAACAAACAGACCTGCAGCGCCATACAACGCCGCGCCGTGTGAATTCATGCGACTCTTAAGAGAAAAAAACCTATGCATACCTCGGTGATCTATTGAGAATAAAATTACATTAATTTATCAAATGGGAAAACAATTAACACCGAAGAAATTTATAAAGAGTGGGTTAGAACAAAAAAGAAATAAATTAAAGTTTCTTTGGAAATATCCAAACTATTATTTTGCTATCAACTTAATAAAGACGGAACAAAGCTTGAATATATAAATATACTCAACCTTTTCGGAGCGCTATAATATAAATGAGTCTTTTTAGAACTACCAAAAACAAATGTCAAAATTAAAAACATCTATCCCTAATCACCACATGGGTTTTCAAGTGCGTGGTTTACAAATTATTGTTCATGGAAGCAAAGCTGTGCTGATGAGAGATAAATCTCGAAACGCGTCTACAGATGGCTATCCACTTAAGGTATCGGAAAGACATGATCTTAAAAACAATGTTATTTTTATGGTTTTTGTTGAGTGCCACGAAGGTGGACTGAAAGCTATAGAATAACTGACAAATTTCATAAAAGATTTGTTTTTGGTAGTCCTAAAAAAACTCATTAGTATTATAGAGCTCCGGAAAGGTTGAGTATATTTATATATTCAAACTTTATTAACCTTATCTTCAGCCTCTCTCTCTTTGCTGCTCCGAAGGGAGCTTCTTCTTCTGTCCACGTCTTCTGTCCACGCTGTTCCTCCAGATTTTCTCTTCTTCGCCTCAAACCTTCAAAATTAAGAATTTTATCTCTCATCATGTCTCTGTTTGTTATGCCTTCTTCTCCAATACCCACCTCTACTAAGTCTGCTTTGACTTCTTTGAACCATGTGATCAGGGTGGAAATGAATTTTTGGGCCATTCCGAGGTTAAAACTGGGATTGTAAGTTACATAGTGTGTATTCAGCCGCTCCTAACATTGAGGACAGACGCTGTTTGTAGCTCCTCTGGAGTTCAGACTATTTGATATTATGATTTAAATAAATAAGTATAAAAATATTGAGCAATTTGTTTTTGATTTGATTTTTTTTTGCTCACCCTAGACTTTGGACAGCGCAGTAGTAATAAAAATTAGAGGGAACACTGGTTAAGAGTAAAGCAGCCTTCTTTTGCTGTTTTTCGGGGCGCGGGTGTTCGACAATAGTTTTGTTAGGGCTTTTTCTGCGTTTTCCTTATGTGCGCTTTTAAAGATAGTTTCTGGTCAATAGTTCTTGTTACGGTGTGATGTTCACTCTTTTAATTTTAGATTTGATAGGATTTGTCAAAGGGAAGAGTATAGAAACTGCGTGATTTGATTTTATAGAAAATATCTACGAACAATTAGATAAAAACTGTATACCTGCCTGTTCACTGTTGGACTTGTCAAAGGATTATGATACTGTGGATCATCAGATATTGGCAACAAAATTGGAAAAACTGGGGATAAGAGGAATCCCTTTACAGTGGATACATTACAGTGTCGAACACCCGCGCTCCGATAATTAATATCTTAGATAATTAATATCTTAGTAATCACATAAAAGAAGATCGTCCTAGGATACGTTCTCCATAAGCTCCCTATGGTGTCTCCTGTTATCACCACTGAAGGATCTAATTTGTTCATACTTCTGTTTGGTATCTCTTTTTCTATTGCTAAACTAAGAATTTGAGCACAGTGATCTACTATAATATAATTCATTGTTTTAAAATTGTATTCACATTTCATATTAATAATAATATTATCAATACATGTCCCCCCAATCTTTCAAAATCAGATGAAACCTTTAAGGTCATCAAATCTAACCTATAAAATCAGACAGATTATTAAAAATCTGTATAGATGAAACCTTGAAGACCAAATCGCTTCAACACTATCTTCTTCTTCTTTTGGTGCCTATCCGGTCCGGATATTGGTGATCATTCTGGCTATCGTGATCTTATTCACGACTTCTCTAAAAAGCTTAGGGGATTTCAGAGAGAACCATGTTCTTAAATTTTTTAGCCAAGAAATCCTCCTGCGGCTTGGGCCGCGTTTACTCGGGATTTTTCTTTGAAGCATTTGTTGTAGTAAACCATATCTCTTTTCATTACGCATTATATGGCCCAGCTACTTCTTGCGTGCTTTTATGGTGGTTATTATCTCCGTGTATTTCTTCATTCTTCAAAGAATTTCTTCTTTGGTTACGTGATCCATCCAAGAAATCCTCAAGACTCTGCGATACAGCCACATTTCAAATGCTGTCAGCTTTTTCATGGTGGTATCAGTCAGAGTCCAGGACTCTGTCTCATAAAGCAAGACGGAGAAGACAGTAGTCGCAGCTTGGTCGTCATCAACAAGGAACGACATTTAAAAACTGATGACATTTTAACGAATACAGCCCTTGCCTTTTCTATACGGCATCTTATTTCCGGTGAGTGATCCCATTGGTCATTTAGCATAGTTCCTAGGTATGTGTATGTATTGACTCGTTTAATGTGTTTGTTATTAGGAGTTATGAGATCCACACTTGGTATGTTATTTTTGCTGATCTATATGGTGATTTGGTTTTATTTATATTTATATCGAGCCCGTACTCCTGCTTCCTACTATAAACCTCACTCTTGTCATAGTCTCTTGTAGGTGTTCTAGACTATCTACGATAATTACGGTGTCGTCCGCATACCTTAAGTTATTTAGTCGTTTTCCATTTACAAGAATTCCCGCGTTATTGTTTTCCAGGGCTTTGTTGCCCTTTCCAGGGCTATATGTTCTGAGTATATGTTAAACAATATCGGTGACAGAAGGCACCCCTGTCTAACTCCTCGTAATATCTTTATTGCTTCTGATCTGTCTCCATCTACGTTTATGCAAGCACTTGGACTTTGATTCCAGTATAGATGTGCGATTATCCTCAAGTCTCGGTCGTCAATCCCCACCTGTTTTAGTATTTCCATGAGTTTATGGTGTTGCACTCTATCAAAGGCCTTACTGTAATCCACAAGACAGGCATATCACAGTTAACATAACATCACAGTTAACATCCCGACATCTCTGAATCAACACTTGGATACTAAATAGCGCTTCTCTTGTGTCCACTGCATCTCGAAACCCGAACTGTCTTTCTGATATGTGCTCTTCACATACTTTGTAGATCCTTCTGTGTATGATTTTTAAAAATGCCTTTAATAGATGACTCATGAGGCTAATCGTTCTGAAATTTTCGCATTTCTTTGATCCTGGTTTCTTTGGTAATATTTTAATGGTAATAATTTCTTTGGTGTTATAAATTCCGACTCTAACCATTCCTGTCGAAGGTTCCCTGTTTCATAAATGCGGTTAAATATGCGTGTTATCTGTTTTACGCCTTCATCCTCAAGAAGCTTCATGAATTCTGTGTGAAAATTATCCGGGCCAGGGGCTTTTCCTTCTTTCACTTGTCTGATTTTCGCCCGCACTTCATCAACCGTTATGGGAGGGCCTGATTTAATTGTCATCGGTAGGAGTCGTGGTCGAGTGTCCTTAAAGAGTTGTTTAATGTAGTCTTACCAGACATCTATCTTTTCTTGTTTCTCTATAATAACCTTATTTAAGTTGTTTACTATTCCGTTAACCAGCTGCTTCTTTAACTCTCTTGTGTACATTAAAACCATCGTGCTTTTCTTGCAAGGCTTCTATTTCTTTGCAGTCTTCTTGTAGGTTTGTGTTCTTAGCTTCCCTTATCATTTTATGTATTTGTATGTATACAGCCGTACTTTTTTTTTCAACAGTCTTTTTTGTTGCATCAACTGTATAATTTCGTCTGTCATCCACGATTTTCTCTTGACGAGTTTGTCTGGTTTTAGGTGTTTCGCACCGATGGTTTCTACATCTCCATATCTCCATATCTATCTTGTCATTGATCTCACTTACTTGCATTTGATCTGCCAGTTCTTGTCTCACTTGAGATTGTATATCTGGATTTTTCAGTTTTTTATATCATATTTCTTGTTAGTTGTTTTTTTCTTGATCTTTTTCATTTTCATCCTTATTGCGCCCACTAATGGGTTGTGGTCAGACATTATGTCAGCTCCCGGGTACGTTTTGACAGAGACAAAGGAATTTCGGTATCTCTTGTTCACTAAAATAGTCTATTTGATTTCTAACAACATGGTTTACGGAATCACTGGGTGCTTCCCACGTGTAAACTCTTCTTTGCGGTAGTTTATAGAATGTATTAAGTATTATCAGTTGTTCTTCAGTCGCATAATCGATCTCCACGTTAATTTCTCTCTCCCAAACCATAAGGTCCGAAATATTCTCCTGTTCGTCCTTGACCAATTTTCGCGTTGAAATCGCCCATTATTATTGTCATGTGATGTTTTGGAAGTCCTTTATATGAATGCAACAGTTCTTCATAGAAGTTTTCTATTTCTTCTTCGCTTTTATCTGCTGTAGGGGCAGAGAACTGAATGATATTGGTTGGTGCGGGGCTTGTACTAATCTGCAATAATGCTATTCTTTCCGATGTGGGTGTGAAATTGGAGACATAGCTTTGTATTGACTTGTCAATTATAAATCCTACTCCACACTGGTGTTCATTTGTGGCTGTCCCTGAGTAGTAGATTTGGTATTCGTCCATGAAGCATTGTGCTGTTTCTGGCCACCTCATTTCATTTATGCCCATGACTTTTACATTCATTCTTTTCATTTCTTGAATTGCGTTTTGTGCTTTTTCTACCTGGTATATTGTTCTCACGTTGCATGAACATATATTTGTGGTTGGCCCGGAGATTCTTAGCAGCCTCTGACAATTTAAGGTCTGTCGGGGATAGAGGCCTATATTTTGTTTGTGCTCAGTCATGAATGATTGTACTAGGAATAAAATATATGGTAGTTTTCCGTTGCTTTCCATGCGCTGTAGCATTGCCGTTCTTGATAATATTTTATCCACGCCTCTGCTGTCTGATTTTATAGCCATGTCTTCTTCTTCTTAATGGCACTACAACCGATTGCCGGTCTGAGCCTCCTTCAGCATGTTTCTCCAAGCGGACCTATCACTCGCCAACGTTCTCCAGTCCCGTACTTAAAGTTTTTGTAGGTCAGTTGTTACCGCATCCATCCATCTCCCTCTTGGCCTTCCGGCCCTTCTCCTTCCCTCTGGTTGGCCATTGAACAACTTTTTCGGAACCCTGTGATCACCCATTCTCTGCATGTGTTCGAGCCATCTCAATCTTGCCACCTTGATGAAACTCACAATATCTGGTTGATTGTAGAGCTGATATAGTTCGTGATTATATCTTCGGTGCCAGATTCCTCGTTCTTGGGTCGCTCCAAATATTGCACGTAGCATTCTTCTCTCAAATACACTTAAAGCCTGTTCTTCGCTCTGTGTTAAGCTCCATGCTTCTGCACCATAGGTTACCACCGGTCTTATCAGTGACCTGTACAGTGTGCACTTATGCTTGGGGTGGATTGTTTTGGACCTAAAAAGTTTAAGTAGCCCATAATAGCACCTGTTACCAAGAGTTATCATTAAAAATTTTTTATCATTTTTTTATCATTAAAATCACCAAGGATGATTTTGATATCTCCTTCTGGCGCATCACGATATGCTTTCTGCAGTTCCTCGTAAAATTGGTCCTTCACGTTTTCTTCCTTGTCCTCAGTTGGTGCGTGGACATTAATCAGGGTGACGTTTCTAAATTTCCCTCTTGGCCTTACGGAGCATAATCGCTCACTTATTGGGTTAAAACCAATTACTGCCTCTCTGGCCTTTCCTGTGACAATAAAACCCACTCCAAATTCCTTTTTGCCGCCCGTTTTACCACTGTATTAAAATGAGTACTCCTTACTGGTTAGTAAGTTCTTTCCAGGCCACCTTGTTTCTTGAACAGCAGTTATGTCCATTCCGCCGATTTTTAGGGCATCCGTTAAAGTTCTCAACCCACCAGGCCTCGATAAAGTTACAACATTCCACGATGCAATTTTCCAATCGTTCTCCCTTTTCCGTTGCTTGTGTCGTTGCCGTATTTCCAGTCCATTCCGAGGCATTATTGAAGGTTTCATAACAGGTTTTGTTTTATGGTGCTGGTTGTTAACCACACGCCCAACCTTCTGATGATCACCATTTCTCCCGCTCTCGCTAGCCCTGACCACCCTTACCATCCATACGGGTTGGTTACCGCATCTCAGGCTAGAGTGGTCAGGTTACCAGGGTGCACCAGACGTGGAGGTGAGAGCCGGAATTGGGTAGGAGAGGCTATGCGACAATCTCTTTCAGTGCGAATGTCGTGTGGTACGCATGCACTACCCCCTTTGAACCCCTTTACCCCCTTTGTACCCCTTAACCCCAACTTATAGCCATGTCAATCATCATGATTTCTGCCTGTAGTCAGTTTTAGACAACCAGCTGCCGTTGTCTAATTGCTAGTTTTGGTCAGCCCCGAGTATTCCTCGGTACCATCCATATCTGGAAGGAGTTCCCCTATCCGTAATCTGGGGAGGCTCCCGATGGAGGACTAGCAACTCCACACATATTAATATATTACTATTATATATTTTTTTAAAGTCCCATAAAGAGAAAGAAAATTTAACACCAAAATAATTTCGAACGAATTTTTTTTTTAAACCAAATTCACTTTGTTTTTAACACGATTTTTAACACTAACACCAATCTAAAGTTAACTTTTTGATTTTTCACTATAATTTCTCTCTATATAAACTTTATAACATTCAAAAATAAATAATTTCAACGAGCAAATTTTTGTACGACTAACTTGTTTGGTGGTTACCAAGACTCATCTCATCAATCATCAACACTATCTAGGGTTTCTGAATATCCGCACTTTTTAAAAACCGCGGTTTTCTGTTTTTGAAAATTATAAACCGCGGTTTCCGTTTCGGGTTCGGTTTCTAAGAACTTTTGGTTTTTTCTTAGTTTTGTACAAAAGTAGCCGCTACGGGAAAATGATCTTTCGGAGTAGGTGGATGTAGCTTTAATTGTAGAGAGTACTTGAAACAAAATATATAATCTTTTTGTTCTCTCAGAAGTTCTTTTATATTTAGCAAACTCCTTTTTCATAAAATTAGGATAGCGATTTGTTTGCATATAAGTATTTTTATTTAATTCTTTTTGAATAGCTTTTTGTACTTCGTCTTGCAAGGAATAGTTTGGATTGGTCACTTCTTATTGAAAGGTCTTGAAAGGATTGGTCACTAATTCTTCTGACTTTGCCGTACATTCATCCTTGACTTCTACCTTATTGCTGTCTGGATAAAGTTGTTCAAAAAGATTTTACGCCAATATTAAAACAGACTTTGTTGGAACTTTCTAGTAAGCATCTAGCCAATTCTGATAATTCCAAATTTTCACGGGTCTTCAAACGTTCAATGATATCTTTCATAGAAGCTTTGCTTATATCAGAAACAATTCATTTTATTTTATTTAATCTTCATTGCTGCAGCTGTTTTCTACTTTAGATGATTTCTTGTAAAAAGTGTAGCACACTTGAAATGCAAATTTTTGCTTCATCAGGACAATCTGTACCACTTTTTTAATTACCAGGGCATCGTCATGTGTAGTATCTTACTCGATAATAATCCCACGGCAAAAAATCTCAGACTCAATCAAACTTTGAAGTTTTTGCGAGCAGAAATTGAAAACCGCGTTCAAATCGCTTGATAACTAACGCCGCGATGGCCCGTCAAAGTTAGATCTACAGAGGATTGGTTGCATTTGTTTTTTCGAAATTTCGCTGCTGCAGCAACAAATTCGATGTTTTGTTATTGGAAAACGGGGTCGGAAAGCGAGACTGAAAACCGCGTTGCGAAATCGTTGATAGCGGCGTCGCGACGCCACCGCAAAGTTCAATTTCCTAATGCGCCTGATGGTTTTCCGCCGTAGTTTTCAAGCTAGCGAAACAAGTACGACGTTTTGTTGAAGGGAAAGCTTGCCAGGAAGCGATAGTGAAAAACGTGTTGCAAAATCTTTGATAACGGTGTCGCGACGTCGCCGCATAGTTCAACTTGCTAATGTAGGTCGAATTTCGGGAACTCGCGGTGATTTTTCCGCTGTAGTCTTCGCAATTTTGCAGATAGCGAAACAAATTTGATGTTTTGGTGAAGGGACAGCTTGTGGTAAAGCGCGACTAAAAACCGCATTGCGAAATTTTTGACAACAGCGTCGCGACGTCAGCGCGAACTTCTACTTGCTAATCCACGTCACCCACAATATCATTTCTGAAACAGATACTAAATGAATCTAAATGTTTTTCAACACTTATTACGATATTATTTGCAGAAAAAGTTCCTTCATTTGGCACAAAGCCTAAATTGCAATAAAAATTGTTTTTTCCATGAATGAAGTATTTTCGACGTCTCAAACTAGTCTACTAATTCTTGAAACTTTAAAATCTAGTCAACTAATTCTTGAAACTTTAAAATCATTGCCTTCTTTCTTTCTTCGTATTCCTTTTGAATTACGGTCATAACACCTGAAGAACATTTTGGCAAGCATTGGTTGGGAAACCGGCCAGCTATTGCTTTCCGAATAAATGCAGATTTCGAAATTGCTCGAACACATATACCATCGATGGTTGCCATTTTTGCAACAACAGATTGCAATGTTTGAAAGAGCACTAATTCAATCTACTTTATTTTTATTTATCTTTAAATAAAACCGAAAACCGCGGTTTTTTATGACGGTTATGCGGTTTCGGTTTTTGCACAGAAAACCGCGGTTTTGCGGTTCGGATATATCCGAAGCAGAAACCCTAACACTATCAGACCAGATAATTTCAAATATGCTCTAGATGAAACCGCGAAGACCAAGTCTAGTCCATATAATCAGTCTAGATCTAGATTATTAAAAATTTAATCAAGATGAAACGTTGAATACCAAGTCTAGGCTACAGAATTGGATACCTTATTTAAAATCTAGTCTAGATTAAACCTTGAAGACCAAGTATAATCTACACATTTAGATCGGATTATTAAAAACCTAGTCTAGATGACACCATGAAGATCCAGTCTAATTTACACAGTTAGACTAGATCACCTACGCATTACGAATGTACCACGTAGAGAGAGACGTTTTATTGGACGTCCTCCGAAAGTTGAACGCATCCAGTTATCAGTCTTTGAAGACAGCGAATATGAAAAACTTATTGTGGTGAGGTTTCCCGCTTTTTGTGAGGAGGGGTGAATTCATTAATAATAATATCTATAAAGTTTAAAATGAGATGTCATGGTTTGAACCAAATTAATATATACTTTCAATAATACTTTAATACTTTAATAATAATACTTTCAATCAATAATATCTATTTTCTATGCTTTTTATTATAATAACTTCTGGGCTTGAGAGTAACAGAAGATATCCGTGATAACCCTCGTTGTTGATTAGCATCTTTATTGCTCTATTCTTATAGAATATATTATCGAATTTAAGTGTTATTTTTATTTTTTATAATCTAGTATTTGTGAGTGGAAATAAAATTAGAAATCCCGGATTTTATAGGATTTCACCTCATTCGGTAATAACCCGGCTGAAATATGGCCTATTGTAATGCACGCACGTTCCTCCAATAAATAATCTAAATTGGTATTTAATGCCGGTATTCTAAAGTCAGGTATACAGATAATCCCGCATGAAATTTCTCTCAAGGTGTTTCTGTTTACGCAAAGATTTAGAGATAGATGAACGGTAATCTTTTCGACGGCTCGTGAGATTAGAGGGTGAGAGAAGAGGGGATCAAAATTGGATGATTGTTATTTCTAGCCGGGAAGTTGTGAAGTGTAGAGTTGAAAAAGTAGCAATTTTTCTAGTTAGTTTGCTATATAATAAGATAAACTATAAGAATATGTGAAAATTTGTTGATTAGATTAAAGTAAAGAATACGATTTTCTTCGTATAATAAAGTTTATATTAGAAAATCGTTTCAAGTCTTCTCGAAAAAAAAAATTTAATATAAAATATTATCATATTAATTATAAAATATTATTAATATTAATATTATTATACTTGATTATAAAATATTATAATCAAGTATTGTCTTCAATATTATTATTATAGAATACTGTAGATACTATATAACATAATAAACACATTAAACAATTAAAAGTATTTAAAAAAAACTATATAACATAATTAACAAGATTGGACCATACAATACGGAGGAATTTTACTCAAAAATAAATAATATCTAAAATTTTCTACATGTGAATCCAATATTTATTTGTTAAGCTTATTATATTTTTTATTTTGCTTTTCTTTTCTGTGACATATTTCATTTAGAATATTGTAAATATCCTTAAATAATAAAATAAAATAAATTTGATTTTGACAACAATGCAGATACAACATTTAGAAACAAGAGAAAATGAATCATCACAAATACACCTCAAGTATTATTTGCACAAATAAAAATAATGGCCAACAAAAGACACAATTAATCAGACTTTATGACGAGATCTTTTCATCTTTGGACACCATATCTCCTAGGTCTAAACGCACACTTGAAAAATAGTGTCAAAATCTCAATTTTTTTTTTAATTAATGAAAATGTAATTCTTGCAGATTTTACTGCATCAAAAAGAATTACTCTTTATATTGATATTGGTATTCTTCCCACAAGGATCCCATAAGGAAAAAGATTGCAACAAGTCCTCCCATCACAAAATTCTTCTAGTTTTCCAGAATAATTTCATATAAGAATTTGCATTCAAAAAACAGCTGAGCTCTCCTGGAAGAAACTTGCTGAGTTTTGCAGAGCACAAAATGGTTGTCAGTCAGAGCAAATCCTGTTCAGGTTTCTTCAATTTTTATTTTATTTTACACTTTGGTTCTTTGCTTCAACTTCTCTTGGAAATATGTTGTCTAAACACCTGAAACAAAATAAAACATTATTTTTAATCAGTTGAATAATATTCTTATTATTATTTTTGTGTAGTCTTGTACTTCGTATCTAGTCTTGTCTCCCTACTTTTGTTCATATTTTCAATGTATAGTAATAGTATATATCAATGAATAGTAATAGTTAATAATCACAATAACTGTGATATTTGTTTATTAGTCATAGCAAATAACCCCTTAAAAATTTTACATTAAATACAAAATACATCAGACTAATAAATATTTGTGAGAGCCACTAGAACCAAGTAATGCTCTGCTGGACCTGAATTTTGAAAACCATCTTCAATATCATTCCCAAGGGAACCACATAATGACTACATTCAACTCAAATCAAATTACCAGAGTTTTAAACAGTTCCTAATTCGGATCTCCGGGAGGAAACAACTTGAATGAAGCCACAAGAACAAACATATGAAACAAAAACATAATAGGAACCTGGAACGTACGAAGCCTATACGAAGCAGGAAAACTAAGAGACGTAACCAAAGAAGCAAAAAGCTTAACATAGATATAGTAGGCATAGCCGAGACTTGGTTGCCTGACTCAGGAAAATGCACAACTTCTGGGTATTCCCTGTACTACTCGGGTAATCAAGATAGGAATCACAGGAAGGGAGTCGGATTTCTTATCTCTAAACTCTCGCAAGGTGGGTCACCAATTTTACTCCCTACTCTGACAGAACAGTATTATTAAAAATCAATGCCAAGTCCATAAATCTCAACATAATTCAGGTGTATGCTCCAACGGCCAATGCAGCAGAAGAAGAAATAGAATCGTTTTACTCTGAGATAAAAGATCTACTTAAACGAAAAAACAGGAGATAAACATAGTAATGGGGGATTTTAACTCAAAGCTGGGGAATGAGAAATTTGAAGACCTTGTTGGCCCCTTTGGTTTAGGGATACGTAATGAAAGGGTAGACCAACTCATGCAATTCTGTCAAGAGGAAAATATGAAAGTAAGCAACACATGGTTTCTACTGGCATCCCGCAGACTGTACACATGGAAATCCCCAGCAGACCAACCACATAATATAATCAGAAATCAAAAAGAGTTCATACTAATTAATAAAAGGCTTGGTTGATCTATTATTATTATAAAGGTATATTTATAAAGGTATATTACAAAGGTATGTACCTACCCAGGAGCAGATGTCCGACCATACACTACTGCTGGCGTTGATCTAGATCAAACTATCAAAACCTAGCAAACCAACTCCAAAGCGGAAGATGGATCTTGCTAAACTCAAATAAGAAGACATAAAAGCTGCAGAAATGAGAGAAATTAGCAAGCAAATCGAAAACAATTTATCTAAAAATATGGAACAAGAGGATATAAATCATATATGAGGCCAAATGAGAGAAATTCCATTAAACAGCACACAACACAAAGTTGGATATAAAACACAAGACTGAAAACAAACATGGATGACAGAGGAAATTATTACATTAATGGAAAAATGGCGAAAAGTTGAGAATCAGAGCAACAAATATAAGTGTATACAGAAACAGATACGGAAAAAAATTAGAACAGTGAAAAACGAATAGCTGAACCATGAAAATAGAGAAATTGAACAACTACAGACTCTACATGATGACTTCATTCTCCATAAAAAAACTAAAAGAGACAGCAGGAACTTTCCGAAAAAGTAATACCCCCATGTTAGTAAATTGACAAAACCAAATTGCAATAGATATACAACAGAAAAAAGACATTTGAGAAGACTACAACAAGAAACTATTTGCTGACGACGAAAGACAACATAGGGCAATTGTGGAAGACAACTTAACAGGTCCTTCAATTAGCAAGAGTAAAATAGTAAAAGCTATACAAAATCAAATAAAACAACGGGACCAGATGAAATTCCCTCAGAAATCCTCAAAATCCTGGATGAGAAAGGTATCTCTGCTTTACACAAAATCTTCAATAAAATATATGATATGGGTAAATACCCTTTACAATGGCTTACATCAACGTTTATCCCTCTCCCGTAGAGGAAAACCACCAAAAAATGTGAAGAAAATAGACTGATTAGCCTTATGAGCCACACCTTAAAACTGTTCCTAAAAATCATACATCTAGGACTACAGAAAATGTGAAGACACATCGAGTGAGACTCAATTTGGGTTCAGGCAAGGCTTGGGCACAAGGCAAGCAATAACCAGAATACAAGTCCTCATGCAAAACTGTTAGGACCAGAGTAAAAATATATACCTAGGCTTCATAGACTACAAGAAGGCAATTGACCGCGTACAACATCACCAGCTTTATCGAAATCTTTAAACCTAGATATTGACCAAAAAGACGGTATCAATGTTAATGGAAACTGGACATTCGATATGCGGGCGACACGAGTGTACTTGTTCCGACCCCATTCTCAATTTATACAGCAGATATGATCATGTTTATAGGAGTAAATCATTGCAACCTCTATGCCGACGATGCAAGTTTTATGATATCGGAAGGTTCTCGAATTGAAACAGAAATCGAAGCGAACAGACTCTTGGAAAAAGCCCACACCTGGTTCTCTGCCAAAATATGTTCTTAAACATACAAAAAACCAACTATGTAATATTTCAAACTGCCAGAAAGAAACCTTCAGAAAATGTGCAGTTAAAAATTGGTCAAGAACAATTGCACAGAACAGAATCCTCAAAATACTTAGGTATCTGCTTTCAGGAATACCTCACATGGGGAAAGACTGCTTGAAACTGCAAGAAACTGCAAGAAAGCATCCATAGGAAACTTAATTATAAAATCTACTCCCTTCGGACCATCAAAAAATTAATCAGCAGTGCAGTGCTACTAAATATATACTTTGCAGAAATTCAATTTATACTGGCGTATGGGATTATGGCGTGGTTTTTTTGGAACCTCCTCCCAAATGACAAGAATATTTAAGATCCAAAAAAGAGCCAAAAAAAGAGAATATTTAAGATCCATCAGATGTATCGAAGGAACTGGGATGAGAACCTCTTGTAGAACACACTTCACCAAGCTTAGGATACTAACAGCCCCCTGTATATATATATATATATATATATATAAATATATATATATATATATATATATATATATATATATATATATATATATATATATATATATATATATCTGGGAAGTGGTATATCAAAAGCATAAGAACAAGAAGAAGTATCCAACTTATAAGGACAAACACAATTATGACACAAGAAGCTGCGCAAACCTGCTCACTCCCAAAGTAAATCTAACAATATGCAATAAAGCCACTGACAAAATAGGCATAGACATATACAACAAGATACCCCTTAAGCTACGGGAAATAACCTCCTCTAATGCTTTTAGAGTGAAACACAAAGATAAACTTATTCGGCAGGCATTCTACAGTATCTATTCTTAAAAAATCATGAATTAAACTTGAGCCATCCATCATGTTTTATCTTTGAAATTTGAACGAAGCTAACTTTGTTCATCAAGGTTAGTCTAATAAAAAAAATTTAATCAATTTGGTTATCAACGTTGCAAAAGGTTGATTATACAAGTTGAATGTCTAAAATTTGAGCTATTAAGGTTTTACAAGTATAATACTTCGTATTACAATGGCACAACAATTGATAATACATCTTCTTATCTTGATGCGTTACAAACCGCATCCACTCAATTCCGCTTAATTCCATCTCAATTCCCATCAAACAATTAAACTAGCTTATTACAATTGCAAATTACAGACAGACGCACAGACTATAATAATAACTTTCTAAAACTACTTCGAACAAACTATACGGATTTAGTCTATCTAAACTATCCAGCTGTACATTTTCAATTAGCCTACGTTTTTTTTTTTCTAAAACTACTCAATTAAGCAAAACCTGCTAATAGTACCTAGACAAGACTAAAAAGAAATTTTACTAAATAATAAGCAACCAAACTATGCGTAGCCAGTTTAATGAATTTATGAAGCAATTAGCATTAGATATTATTTTTTCATCTAGTCGAAAATATTAAGTGCTCTTAATCAGAATAAGTGAACGAGGCCATAAATCCAATAAATCTCCAAAAAAAAAAGGAACGAAACCATAAAACTTACCCGTGGATTAGCCAAAGTATTTCGTAATAAAAACAAGAAAATTAATGCACTTTTATGGACTTTCAGTTAACTAATTACGCTAAGTGATATTCTATATACTTTATGAATTCAACAAATATTTTACTGCCAACACGGTTTTATTGTGCAATTTATTACCTAATCCATCTAAGACGAGCCAAGACTCTGAGAAGAGACAAACCAAGCAATACAACTCAAGATGAAACAAATTGAAATAAACAAATTGATTTATATAAACTTGAAGAACTTGAAGAAAAACAATTTGAAAGATGTCTTTACAATATACTTTATTGTCCACCAAGTAATAATATTAGTAATAGTCAAACTAAAATAATAAAAAATACTTTTGACAAAATAGTCAAACAAAAAACTTGTATTAACGTTTTAATAAAGAACCATCTCGTCTACATAATTAAAAACAAGACTAGATATAAAATGCTAATAAAATTCAAGACTAGAAATTGTTATAGAGCATAGAAACAGGTTCACAAAGAAACATTACAGGATGGTGAGATATGTAAAACTTTTTAGCCAAATTGTAATTCTAATTTTCTTCAATTCATATGCATTACCTTGCACATTGTTGCATTTAGATGTAAATTTAGTAACGTAAATAATTTACACTGGACCCGTAGACGACTATATGCAGAATATTGTCAAGTTTAGTTTAGATTTATTCGAAGTAATGTACACTACATAATGTTAAAATAAAACAATTAATGAGAAGTTATTGCTCGTTAAAATAGTAATTAAATAATGTTTTGGGTTTAAAGTGAAATGCTTTGTATTAATTTCTTAAAGGTTTGCAATGGGCGAGAGCGGGCTGGAGAGCGAGGCGGAGGGAGGCGGCGCGCTCTCTCGGCGGAATGAATATTTTAGAAAATCTCCTCGGGGGAATGTGCATAAAATACAATGTCGGAAAACACCGTAAATTATTCACGCCGGGAAACAGTAATTGAATAAATGATCACAATAACAGGCGGAAAAATATATAAATTCTAACGTTCTTTGATAGATTGTTGTTGTTAATATTCAATTTTTTAAATATTTAATTGCGTTTGCGTCCCTCGTTGAGGAAAATACACAATTATAAATTATGAAAATTATTCATTTTTTTATTCGTCTCTGCAAAAACATATTTTCTACCTGTTTTTACGCTCATTCCGACATTAATTCCTTGCAAATAATACGAAATGTATGAAAAGTTTTGAACACATTCACTTCGACTTGTTCAATTCAGTAATTGTGTTTAAAAAAGTTTCTGGCATTCAAATCTCAACTGGATTACGTAAAACCAAACTAAAAAATTAAAATTCTAAGACTGGATAAGATTGGACAAGACTGGACAAGACCAGACTAGAACAGAGAAGACCAGACTCGTCCAGACAAGTACAAACAAGGCCATACAAGATCAGCAAGAACAGACATGGTCAAACAAGTTAGGAAAGATCAGCCCAGATAAAATACGACCAAACAAGACCAGGCAGGGCCAGATAAGACCAAACAAGACGAAACAAAACTATACAAACCAGATAGCCAGATAACTAGAAGACCGTACAAAGCCAAACAAAGCCAGACACGACCAAACAAGATTAGACAAGACCAGACCAGATCAGACAAGACCATACAGGGCCACACAAAACCAGACAAGACCAGACAAGACCAGATAAGACCAGACAAGACCAAAGAAGACCCAAAAAGATCAGACGGGCCAGACAATACTAGACAAGACCAGACAAGAACAGACAAGACCAGAGAACACCAGAAAAGACTAGACAGGACCAGGTAAGACCAGACCAGATAAGACCGGAAAACATCAGATAATGCTATACAAAGCCGCACAAATTTGACAAGACCAGACAAGAAATGACAGGACCAAACAAGACCAGATAAGGTGAGACCATACAATATGAGACGAAACCACAGAAAACTAGACAAGAGCAGACAAGACTAGACAATATCAGACAAGACCAGATAAGACGAAACAAGACCAGGTAAAATCAGAGAAACCAGACAAAACCATCAAAATCAGACAAAACCGAACAAGACCAGACAATACTGGACAAGACCAGACAATACCAGACAAGATCAGACAAGACCAGACAAACCTCACAGGACCAGACAAGATCAGAGAACATGAGACAAGGCCAGACAGAAGCACACGAGACTAGACAATACCAGACAAGGCCAGACAAAATCAGACAAGACCATACAATACCAGACAAGACCAGAAAAGTGCAGAGAGGACCAGACAAGACCAGATAAGACCAGACAAAACCAGACAAGACTGGACAAGATATACCTCATATATACCACATACCTCACAAGATTATACAAGTTCATATTAACTATAAACTTAAATATTAGGATATAGATGAATATTAATGTATTCTTTCTGTTGCAGGTAAATGAATGGCAGTCTACGCTTGATACAAATACGTAAGTTATTATTGCAATATACTCTTGCAGAAACCTAGTATAAATATTGTTCCAATTTCAATAATCATATAAGCTCTCTGGTAAATCAAACGAGTTATTTGCTTTAGAAGTGTTTATGTAATTTGCAGTCTGAAAGTCACGTTGAGACGGAAATGTATTGACACACTTTGCAAACATGTCGGAGCTTCTAGAAAGTTGACTGCAATTTATATGGCTGTTTCATAAAAATGTTGGGCGATAAGTTTAATAATGGATTAGAATTTCAAGTAATTCAATCCATCCTATCTATTTTTTTAATTCCATTGAATTGGGTCGATATCGGTATCAAAGCTAATGATGTTAAAATAAATAATATTGATCTGATATCAATATTAGAATTGGACGGTAGGTACATACTCGTGTTATTAAATGTTCAATTTCAAACAGAATTTTGTTGATTCAGTTTTGCCATCTTGGCGGTAGCTTCTTAATGCTGGCAGCGATGAAACCTAATAAGCAAGAAGGGGTCCAATGCCTGGTAGTAAATCAAATCAAATCAAACATTTTATTTCATTATTTAAGTATAGACAAATACACGAATGAATGAATGAAATGCGTCAAAGAACTGCCATATATTACATAGCATGCATACAAAAAAACGAGTATATATACAGATGTAAATTAACACATACGTGATCTGTTAGAAAAGTATCCGACCTTATTTTATATTTTGAAATCCTGATGGATTTGAATCAAGCGCGCTTGCATGAACCGACCTTTAACATTCGTGCGCATGCGTGAATTTTTTCCCGCCTGTAGATAGCGTCAGTTGCTATCGAGCAGTGTTCGAGTGACGTAGTGTGTAGTGCTCTCGTCAGTTTTTAAATTCAAGTAAAATGACGGAACGACTGGAGCAGCGCTACTGCATCAAATTTTGCCAAAAACTGGGCGACAACCAGGTGGAATCATTCGGAAGATTCAGACGGCTTTCGGTAACGATGCTATGGGTATCACACAGATTAAGGAGTAGTACAACCGGTTTAAAGACGGTCACACATCGGTGGATAGCGAGCCATGCTCTGGTCGGCCATCAACATGCCGAAATGACCATGTCATTGCTAAAGTGAACACTGTGGTGAACCGAGAAATTGCAGAAGAGGTGGGCATCAGCACTTTTTCGGCGCATTCCATTGTGACCGAAGATTTGGTCATGAAGAGAGGGGCGGCGAAATTCGTGCCGAAGCTGCTGACGGCGGAGCAAAAGCAAGTTCGTATTGAAGACTCACAGGACATGTTGGACTCCATAAACAGTACTTCATGAGCACCATAATCACTGGTGGCGAGTACTGGGCCTACGGGTACGACCCGGAAACCAAATCCCAGTCGTGACAGTGGAAGCATTCCACGTCGCCAAGACTAAAGAAGGCCCGCCAAGTGCGCAGCAACGTCAAAGTGATGCTAACTGCTTTATTTTACTCTCGCGGAATGGTACAGCATGAGTACACACTACAGGGTCAAACAATCACCAAAGAGTACTGTAGGGATGTCCTACATCGTCTACGTAATGCTGTGCGGCGCAAGCGACTAGAGTTGTGGTTATCAGGAAAATGGCGACTCCATCGCGACAATGCTCCAGCACATTCTTCGCACTTGGTTCACAATTTTTTGGCGAAAAACCAGAACCCGCTGGTTCGACAGGCTCCTCACTCTCCTGATATGCCCCCCTGCGACTTCTGAATATTTCCGAAAGTCAAGAGGCCATTGAAAGGAACGCGATTTCAGGCAAGAGAGGATATTATGGCTGCAACGAAAGCCGAGCTAAAGTCGATTCCGAAAGAGGCTTTTTCGGAATGTTTCCAACAATGGCGGCACCGATGGGAGAAGTGTGTGAAGTCCCAAGGAGACTTCTTAGAGGGTGATTAGGTTTCCAACGCTCCAGGTATGCCCGTTTTTTTTACCGGCTAAATGTCGGATACTTTTCAAACAGACCACGTATACAATACATTACGACCCTTTAAGGCTATTCAAACTTGTAAGAAAGAAATTCTTATAGGTTGTAGAGTTCTATATCGTTGATTAGATTGAATAATTTTTGCTTTAACTGTTTTAAATTTAGTAATAATTTGATAGGCTTCTTTCAGTCATTGTCAACTTAAGTTGTGGTATTTCGTAGAGTTATCTGTTATATCTTGTTTCTCTTGGTTTAAGGAAGCGAGCAAATAGGTGTCTATGTTTAGATATGAAAATGATACTCTCGAAGATATAAGCTCCGGTAGTCGTTAGTTTATTGGTCTTTTTGAAATACCGGTTAAAGTATTTAAGAAAAACATTAACTCATTTTTTGCCTTACATGACTCTCTGTACTTCACATAGTGTGTGATACGCAAGTCCTGTTTTTGTATTCTAAACATATTTCTTGTGTGGGAACCATTTCCCCAAAACATTATTCCATATCTAAGAAGAGAGTAAAAGTTTGCGAAATATACTAATCGAAAAAGTGCAATTGCAAAAGTGGCTTTGTTAAGCTTCTTGGTTAAATGGCAGACGTGTGATGTCCAGTCCAGCGTATGCTCTATTTTCTTTACTTAATTTAGGTATACGTGGTCTGTTAGAAAAGTATCCGACCTTATTTTTAATTTTGAAAACCTGATGGATTTGAATCAAGCGCGCTTGCATGAGCCGACCTTGAACCTTTGTGCGCATGCGTGAATTTTTCCCACCTGTAGATAGCGTCAGTTGCTGTCGAGCAGTGTTCGAGTGACGTAGTGTGTAGTGCTCTCGTCGGTTTTTCAATGCAAGTAAAATGACGACAGGTGAAATGAGGGATGTCTACGTCGCCTACGTGATGCTGTGCGGCGCAAGCGACTGGAGTTGTGGTCATCAGGAAATTGGCGATCAGATGCTCCAGCACATTCTTCGCACTTGGTTCACAATTTTTGGCAAAAAACCTCCTCTGGTTCGACAAGCTCCTTACTCTCTTGATATGGCCCTCTGCCAGTTCTGGCTATTCCCCAAAGTCAAGAGGCCATTGAAAGGAACGCGATTTCAGACAAGAGAGGACATTATAGCTGCAACAACAGCCAAGCTAGAGTCCATTCCGACTGAGGCTTTTTCGGAATTCTTCCAACAATGGCGGCACCGCTGGGAGAAGTGTTTGGAGTCCCAAGGAGACTACTTTGAAGGTGAATAGGTTTCCAACGCTCCAGGTATGCCAGTTTTTTTTTCCGGCTAAAGGTCGGATACTTTTCTAACAGACCTTTTCACGTACTTCCTTTTCTATTTCAATTTCTTGTGGATAAAACAAAATACTTCTCTTTGTTTTAAAAATAATAACATTCATCTTCTCTTTTTTAATTAATAACCTATTCCTTAAAAGCGATGATAGATAATGAAATGATAGATTACATAACTAATTTGGCGTTCGGTTCTATGTCGTTTACAGTATTATTATTTGGTAAAATGGTCGTCTCATCTGCATAATTTAGAATTAAATGTTGCAGTTCGATGGACGATTGCGGTAAGTCATTTATGAACATTGTGAATAAAAGTAGACCAATTGTACTACCTTGTGGAATTATTATCTTAGCTATCCTTAAGGTAGAATTGACATAGCCATTCGGAGTTTCAAGACGAGTAAATTGTTTTTTGAAGGAATGATTTTATCCATTCCAGTACTTTGCCCCTTAAACCGTATTTGGCTAATTTACTTAGTAATTTGTTACAAATTTTGTTAAAAACTTATAAAGTCTAGTCATCCCTTCATATGGGAAATTAGAAATTTCAAAGATTTTAATACAGCGAATTTGAACCTGGTTAAAGTTGATTACTACTCAATTAAACCTCATTACTACCTGATTAAACCCGATCAATGTACCTTGTAAATGTACTGCTTGAACGCAGAGGAGTTGTTTTTAAATCCCACACAAATCCTGAAATTCCTAAAGGAATCAGGACTAGAGGAGGCGCTCTAAATGGGCAAGTATACCAACGTATAGAGAGAGATTATACCTCACACAATAGATCTATAAAACTAAAATCGATCAAATATGATTACTACCTGATCAAACCTGATTAAACCGGATTGATGCCTGTTGTAGGAGATACTGCATGATAAGTAGAAAAGTTGATACAATCTAGATATTTAAAACTATTCACTTGATGATCAAGGGTATCAACATTTCTACTCATCATGCAGTATCTCCTACAACAGGCATCAATCCGGTTTTTTGAGATTTGATCTGGTAGTAATCAGGTTTAATCAGGTAGTAATCAGATTTTATCGATTTTAGTTTTATAGATATATTGCGCGAGATACAATCTCTGTTTAAACGTTGGTATACTTGCCCATTTAGAGCGCCTTCTCTAGTCCTGATTGCTTTAGGAATTTCAGGATTTGTGTGGGATTTAAGGACTGCAACTCCTCTGCATTCAATCTGTGGGCTCCAAGGTACATTGATCGGGTTTGATCAGGTAGTTATGAAGTTAGTCCGTTTCATCAATTGTCGTTCTTTCCATGGAGCGACTGATTCAAACTTAAGAAAACTAGAACCATCAGTACTTGAGTGTGACATTCAAATACTGACGTCTTTAGTTTTCTTAAGTGTGAATCAGCCGCGCCGACAGACAATTGATGAAACGGACTAAACGTCAGTTGACCAAACAGATAATTAGATGTGAACAATTTATGAATTTGTAAAATTAGTTAATACTTGAATTAGAAACTTGTTGTTTCCCTTATTGTTATAGAGAATTAGAGCAATTTCGTTTTTAATTCTTTCGAAGAAACTTCAAAATTGGACTATAGGAAACATATTAAGTATAAAACAACATTTTTTTCCGGATGTTTCAAGAGAAATGGAAAAGCTCAGATTTGAATTCATAGTCAAGGCGTTGGCCACAAAGGGAAAAACTAATGTCATTACTATAACCTCAATTGAGACAGAAAACAAAAAGATGTTTAATATGCCACCTGAATTCGAAAACATTGCACATCAGGAAAAGTTAAAGAATACAGCTAATTTTAAAAAAGTAAAAGCAATTCTAACAAAAAGGAGTACTTTAAGAAGAGTTTGGATTACTTTGAACGTAGATATTTTGAAAGAATACAAAGATGAAGATGGGAATAATATACACTTCCATGGATAGTTATTAGAAGAACAAGAAAAATATCTCCAAACAAAAACAAATGAGTAACCAAAATCAGAAGTCCTTAACAAAAAAAGATATATTTGAAAAATTTGTCCTTGAAACATTTAATCGTGCGAATAATAATATATTACAATGGATGGAAACCTTTCAAAGTGAATATACACGGTTCAACATGTTCACGGTAGACTTTTAGCGTATAGGAAAACTCATTAATTTATCATGTTACATGACTGGAAACCATAACGAAAAGAGTTACCGTGCGTTAGATAATACAGATTTTGCGAACGTATCGTTATTATCTTGGATAGGGCGATTGTAAAGTTTTGCGAAGGTCTGTGGCCGTCGAGGCCAACCAGCAGTATGCCTGGTTGTGTATATATCTACTTCCAAAACCAGCCACTGATACTGCAGCATATTTTGTACTATGTGCTGTGAAGTGATTTGTAAGTGATTTGTGATTTAGACAGCAAGGATTTTTCCCAGTGACCAATCGTTTGAAAAGTTACGTTTTTTGTATGGCTTGATGTTTGATATGAGTAATTTGTTGTTTTGTTCATTTCTTAGGTCTTTTGTCTTATTCAAGTAGTGAATTACAGTTGTAGCGGCGCATAGGCCAGGTTGTTCTTTATACAAAAGGTAGTATAAGCTCTGACTTATTTCTTCCTGGCTTGGACATTTTTATCAGGTCTGGTATTTTTATTGTTATTTTCTATTTGTCCATGGATATGTTTTTTTATATTAATTAGTGCGATAGTTTGCTGTGCTGTAGATAAAATAAGCATCGTTGATACTTTTTCTGCTGCACCAGAAAAGCTACATTTAGCTGATTTAATCAGGCCAAGTCATTCAAAACTGGTGTCCCCTGTACTTGTATATTTAAACCTTGTAGTGTTCCTCAAACATTCCCCTGAAGAATCGGGACAGCAGTTTATCCTTACCGAGATCTTGAGTAGAGATGAGTGATATAGCTGATCTGTTGCAGTCCAAAGTCCCATAGCTTGCTCCGTTTTCGAACGTCTAACTTTCCGTTAGAAAACGTATTATAGTATATTTACTGTAATTTCGTTAAATATTGGAATATTTAGAAAATTTCCGCCAAAACTTTAAGGTACCTTGGTATTGTTTGAGTGTGGATGGTGTTATGGCCTTGATCATGATATCTGTAGATGCTTCATTTATTCCTTTACTTAGGAGCGCTTTGCGGACAAGTTACCTGCAACCAATGAAAGTTTGTGTACCAGTGGATGTATTTCTTGCTTGGAAGGAGACAATAATAAATTTTTGTGAGGTTTTAACTAAACGCTGGGTTGACTACAATGGTACCACGACTGATCCCTCAGCTTTATCGGTTATTATTTTCGCGAGTTCTAAGGGTAAGTGCGATAGGAGGAAAAAACATAGATTTTTCATTGGTTCACATAATAGTAAATACATCTACTGTCATCACGTTTGGATCTGGGAAGCGAGAACAAAATCTAGGGCATTTTCGATTCAACCTTGATGTAAAAAGGCCAATTGAGAAAATTACAAACTTTATTGATTTTTTCAAATGACTCTTTACATGGCTCCCATTCAGTATCAATATTAGTGATTCTCGATGCTAAACCAGCCTCTTTATTCATAACTGACGGGATGTATGACGCGTACATTCAGATTTTTCTCCTCTCGCACCATTGCCAGACCTCTATTGCTAATGCATTTAAGTGGGGATATTGAATGCCGAGTGTCCTATTGATATAGGAAATTGCAGACGTATTATCAATTCTTAAGAGAATTTTGCCGTCTGATACTTTATTCGCGAAACATCTTAGACCAAAGAACGCTGCTAATACTTGTAGATAGTTTATGATCAATTTTCTTTCCTCTTTCGTCCAGAAACAATGAGCGTTTACGTCATTACAGTGTGCACTCCACCCGGTCAGAGATGCATCTGAAGATATCTCAAGTTTAAACTGAAGTGTTCTGTTTAGGTTAGAACCTGTTGGTGTATTTATTTTCCACCAATACAGTTCTTCCATTATTAGTTTATTGACATAATTTCTACTGTCGTAGTCGTTGTCACTTAAAATTAAGGCCAGTTATTTTTACCTTTCTAGTCTTTTACAGTAGATGGATCCATATACCACCCCTGGGCAAGCTGCCGTCTGTCAACACAAGTCTAAAATCTACTGATTTTATAATAAAAGCAAAGCATATCTGACTTGGTGTTTGTGAACTTTTTTGGTGGTTTATGACAAGGCCCAATTGTTCCAACATGTTTTTCACCAAATTTGATGAATTTTTACAGGATTCATACGAATTTCCCACAATTAATAGATCATCAAGGTAAATAATTGATAAAGTTGTCTGTATAAACAAAAGGACTTGTGCATAAAGCAAGGGGAAGGTATAAAAAACTGAAGAGCTGCCTCTTAAATTAAAATTTTTAAAATAGGAATAATGTAGTAAATATCTTTTAGATCTATCGAACACATATATGATCCAATAGATATCAAGTGCTTGGTGGACTAAATATCTTCCATTTTTAAAATGGATTGTATCGATAAATGTGTTGAGATTTTTTTTTTTTTTTTAATAATAAATCTACTGGATCCATCTGGCTTGTCAACTAAAAACAAAGAGGAAATGAATTCATTACCTTCATTTTGACAAGGCTCTATTACATTTTTAGCTAAGAGCTTATTTATTTCATGCCTACTTTTTATAAAACCATTTTTAGCCCAATGTTGGTCTGTTAGTGGTTTTGTTTGATATGGGTTTCTCTGGACGGTATTTTATAACCTTTCAGACAATCTAGGACAAATTTATCCTAGGTAATTTATTCCTAGTTTTGCGTAACGTATTTTAGACAGCCTGCTGACTCATATACTTCCTTAGGGGCTGCTGGTGATTTGATGAGCAACTCGATGCTTCTGTCGTATTGTACATCTTTCATTGAGGTTTTGTTTTTATTGGAATTTCCTTTTTAGAGTCAGAATGCTCTCCTAGCATTAGTTGCTTCTACGTCTTCAGTAAGAGCTATTTCTTGCTTTTGGGAAGAAATTTATCGGAATTTTATCCAGATTTTCTTCTAAAAAATGAAATTATTTTATAATATAGACCTTTATTGTAAGTATTATTGTAACTTCGTCTAATGGACAGTTTGTCGTATGGACTGTTAGTCGTATGAACAGTTTGTTGTAAGAACAGTTTGTCTTACAGACAGTTTGTCGTTTGGACAGTTTGTCGTTTGGACAGTTTGTCATATGGGCTATTTTTCGTATAAACAGTTTGTCGTATAGACAGCTCTTTGTACATGTTATTTCTGAACAAAGACATACTTAAGTGTGAATGAATCACCACACATAAAGATTCTTTATGTAAGTATCTCATATGGAGGTTAAATACTTTTATGTGATACTGGTTTCATATGGAAACTCATACATCTTTTTTGTTGTACAGACAGTTTGTCGTATAGGCAGTTTGTCGTATAAACTGTTTGTCATAGACATTTTATCGAATGGACATATGTCATATAGACAGTTTTTGTACATGTTGTTTTTGTACAAGAAAAAACATACTTAAGTGTGAATGAATCACCACACTTGCATTTTTCAAGCATTTTTCAAGTAAGTGTCCCGTATAGAGGCTAAATACTCTTTATGTGATACTGGTTTCATATGGAAACTCATATATCTTTTTTGTTCTACAGACAGTTAGTCGTATAGACAGTTTGTGATATAGACAGTTTTTGTACAAAAAAACATACTTAACTGTGAATGAATCACCACACTTAAGCATTTTTTAAGTAATTGTCTCATATGGAGACTAAATACTTTTTATGTGTGTGATACAGGTTTCGTGTGGAAATTCATATATCATTGTTATACAGACAGTTTGTCGTATAAACAGTTTGTCACCTGGAAAATTTGTCGTATAGACAGTTTTTGTACATGTTGTTTTTGTGTAAAAAACATAGTTAAGTGTGAATGAATGAACACACTTAAACATTTGTTAAGTAAGTGTCTCGTATGGAGACTAAATACTTTTATTTATGTGATATATGTTTCGTGTGGAAACTCAAATATCTTTGCTATGCAGACAGTTTGTCGTATGAACAGTTTGTTGTATAGACAGTTTGTCATCTGGACAATTTGTCATATAGACAGTTTTTATACAAGTTGTTTTTATGCAAAAACACACTTAATTGTGTTTTAATCAACACACTTAAGCATTTTTTAAGTAAATGTCTCGTATGGAGGCTAAATACTTTTTTGTTATAATGTTTCGTACAGAAACTCATATATCTTTTTTGTAATAGACAGTTTGTCGTTTGGACAGTCTGTCATGTAAACAGTTTGTCATATAGACCGTTTGTCGTATGGACAGTTTGTTATATAGACAGTTTTTTGTACATGTTGCTTTTGTACAAAGAAAAAATAAAAAATAAAGTATTTAAGTGTGAATGAATCCAAACTTAATCATTTTTTAATTGTCTCGTAAGGAGGCTAAATACTTTTTATGTGATACCTGCATTTCCATTCTGATTTTGATCAATGGTTTTTATTTAATTCTGCCAGTTTACAAATGATGTTTTTGAGGTTATCGATCTGTTTTCCAATTTTTTTCCAGTCTTCCATCCATTTTTTGTTTCTTCCTATCTCTTTTCGTGATCGTGAACATGATTTTCTCTTCTTCTTATCTCCTGACATTTAAACCTTCTATTCTTATTTAGATTTGGTAATTTTGTATACTAATAGTATTCAGTACGTGGGAAACGTCAAACACAACGAACAAATATGACTGTACAGGTCCGGGCCGGCTAGTCCACACTAGCCTAGGCGCCAAATTTCAATCTCTAAAATGTGTGAAATGTAAGCAATGACGAGCATACTACTACAAATCATCGAGAACGGGACGTGTAGTATAATCTATATTAAATGTATCAAGCTCCTTAGTGAAGTAGTTTGAGCAACGTTATTTGTACCGCATGTTGTGTGGGATTGTCTTGCAGGAGGATAGACCTATTCTTCATTCACCAATCTCGATCGCTTAATCCCAAGCTCGTTAAATTTCATCTAATTGGTTACACTAGACATCACTATTAACACACTGTACTCGATTGTTTGCCATCAGGTGGACCGAGTTCATTTTCGTTGTCATTTTGAAGATCAAAATCAAGATCTGAACTTCCGGAACCATCGATGTACTGTGTTGATGTACTACATCGATGTAGATTCATTAGTTACATCCCTGCCAAAGACTTCGTTGGTATTTCGGACTAATTCTGCTTGACCCATATATATATATATATATATATATATATATATATATATATATATATATATATATATATATATATATATATATATATATATATATGACCTCTAAAAGACAATTTGACAAATTATCACAATCAAAACGTAGGTCTGAAAGGCAGATGACCAAGCTGCACAATATAAAAAACCAAAGAATTGCCGAAGTCACATATCAGAGACATCGCATGTGTAATCTAATTGGTTACTTAATGACCTGTTATTTAAAAAAATGGAATGTTTTGTAAAAACGCTAATGTTTTCATTGTAATCGACGAATTTTACATAAAATGTACCATTTTCCAATAACACAAACTCAATTATCCCATTCGGGTGTTAACGTTACAAGGCAGTGCTGTGAAGTGCGCACGAGTTATAGATAATTAGCAGAGATAGCGACGATGAATGTAGATTGGTCAAACAGATAACCGGTAGATTTATTATTTTCCAAACCTAAATCTATCAATAGATTTTATAACGATAAACGTTATGAAAATCATTACACTAATACCATCCAACGACTCGATTAAACCCGCCAGTTTATAAATAATTAGATACAGCTTAATGATTTTTACATTAAAATGATATTTAGTTGCTCATAAAAATAAAGTTGTCGAATTATCTGTAGTGTCTTGTCCGACCGTTATTATTAGTCTTGCCTTGATTATACAAGTTTTGTATAATCGTGGCTAGTCTTGGCTACTCTCCTGGCTGGTCTTGTCTAGTCTGGCTACTTTCAGATGTGATATCTTCTGCTGCCACGAAACCATAAACAAATCCCCATTAAGCTTAAAAGATTTTGACTCTATTTACATAACGAATTCTGCAGGAAGAAATCTACAAAGAATCTCATCTAAAGAGTTATTTCCGCTTCCGGTTTTCAAAATATCCACCAATTTCAAACACATTTTTACACAAAAAGCTCGATAACTACTTTATAACAAGTCGCAGCGAGGTCTGCCTGTGCATGGTCTTGTCATGTCTGGTCATGTCTGTTCATGTCTGGTTTTGTCTGGTCTTGTCTGGTTCTGTCTGGTCTTGTCTGGTCCTGACTGCTATTGTCTGATCTTGACTGGTCTTATCTGTTCCTGTCTTGCCTTGTCTGATCTGGTCTGGTCTTGTATAGTCTTGTCTGGTTTTGTCCGTTCTTATTTCATCTTGTTCGGTCTCATCAGGTATTGTTGGTTATTGTCTGATCTTGTCTGATTTTGTCTGGTCTTGTCTAGTCTTGACTGGTTTTGTCTGGTCTTGTCTGATCATTTCTGGTCCAGTCTGGTCTTGCCTGTTCTTGTCTGGTCTTGTCTGGTCTTATCTGACCTTATCTGATCTTGTCTGATCCTTTCTGGTCTTTCAACCAATCTCAAACACATTTTTACACAAAAAGCTCGATAACTACTTTATTACAAGTCGCAGCGAGGTCTGCCTTTGTATGGTCTTGTCATGTCTGGTCATGTCTGGTTTTGTCTGGTCTTGTCTGGTTCTGTCTGGTCTTGTCTGGTCCTGACTGCTATTGTCTGATCTTGACTGGTCTTATCTGTTCCTGTCTTGCCTTGTCTGATCTTGTCTGGTCTTGTATAGTCTTGTCTGGTTGTGTCCGGTCTTATTTCATCTTGTTCGGTCTTATCAGGTATTGTTGGTTATTGTCTGATCTTGTCTGATTTTGTCTGGTCTTGTCTAGTCTTGTCTGGTTTTGTCTGGTCTTGTCTGATCATTTCTGGTCCAGTCTGGTCTTGCCTGTTCTTGTCTGGTCTTGTCTGGTCTTATCTGACCTTATCTGATCTTGTGTGATCCTTTCTGGTCTTTCCACAAATCTCAAACACATTTTTACACAAAAAGCTCGATAACTACTTTATTACAAGCGAAGTCGCAGCGAGGTCTGCCTTTGTATGGTCTTGTCAGGTCTGGTCATGTCTGGTTTTATCTGGTCTTGTCTGGTTCTGTCTGGTCTTGTCTGGTCTTGACTGCTATTGTTTGGTCTTGTCTGGTCTTATCTATTCCTGTCTTGCCTTGTCTATACTTGTCTGTTCTTGTCTGTTCTTGTCTGGTCTTGTCTGGTCTTGTCTGGTCTCGTCTGTTCTTATTTGGTCTTGTCTGTACTTGCCTGTTCTTGTCTGTGTTGTCTGTTCTTGTCTGTTCTTGTCTGTACTTGTCTGGTCTTATCTGGTTCTGTTTGGTCTTGTCTTGTCTTTAGTTGCCTTGTCTGGTCTAATTTAATATTCTGTTATTGAGTGAAATGAAAATAAGAACATGATGTTGGAGAAGATATAAGGGAGTGTGGGGTAGTAAAACCGCTGAAGGCGAGAACGAGAGGGAGATTAGAGTAATAGAAAGTAACGAGAACGCAAAACGGGCTGGCGCTCGCCTAACGGCCGTTAGCTACCCCGTTGAATCTCATATAAGAGATGTAAGCGCAATAAGCCAAGAATATGCAAATTATTGTACTAATTATTTTCATATCTACAACGCCAAATAGTATTCAATTTACACTTACATGTAATATCTTCACTTTCAATCTCACCGTATTAAATCTTAAAATGCTAAACAAATTGAATTCTCTAGATTATTTCTAAATTTAGTCCTCACTATTCAATGTGTGATTTTGGAATTTTCTGGGGAGTTGAAGCTAAATGGGACGTTTAAAGTGACATCAATTTGTAGTTTAAATTTGTGCGCTGAGGGGAGTAATATCGTTCAAGTTTATGTTTCGTTTTAACATTTATACGGGGTTGTAAATTATTTTTAACTGCAGTCGAAATCGCGGGGGATAAAACTAAACGCGGCAATACGCAGTAAACATTGTTGTTCTACACAAAAAACTAATCTATTAATTTCAGTATTTTTGTGCATTGCCGTGAAATTTTAGAGAAACATTTGAATGCAATTTGCAAGCAGTGAAACGTCGGTAAAAGATAATTAAGTGTAATGTTAACACGTTGAACACGTTTATGGAGGTTTCGTGTTTTTTGTTGTGTCGAGCTTTATACACGAACGCTATTTATATTTTTCTGCTGATATTTTATTTGCAAACGTCGCGTCGCCTATTCTAGACGAATCTTGGATCTAGGGATGATAAATTATGTAGATTAAGTGTGTCGCGGTAAATACCAAATCCAATTTTAGTTTCCTTGAATCACATCGAAATTTATTTGCAATAAGAGAGCTTTCCATCTTGAACCACTTCTGAAGGGAAGAGCTCACGGTGAATGCGCATCTTTCGGAGACTCGTCCTTGGGCTGTAGTTTAAATTTAGTTTGCATTTGCAAGCCGCAAATGATTCACGAAGAATAAACAAGATGTAATAAAACGAACAAAAATATGAAATAATTTCGTTGGTCTGTACAAACGAGTTGGCAGTGATACGAAGGAACGTTGCGCATTTCGAATCCTTTTAATCATCCGGAGCAACGAAAAACTGACTCGGCTCATATCTAATGTGTTGCTTTGATCTCCTCTGTGGGGGAGATTTTCACTTTTTTTTTCTCAAATGTTGGGAAACTCATTTTCGATCTGTCAAAATGTATTAAATAACACTTCTTGTTTTCTTCCATTTTTTTTTTCTTTCTATTACACTGTTTTCTTTTTCTTTCGTTTCAATCGTCCGAGGCAACACAACGAAATGCATCAGGGATGAAAGGAAAACGGGTATTATTTTTGGTAAAATTTTCACGTTCCACAGAAACAAGATGATATAAAATAAATATCATATTCTCGAAACGTTTTGTTATTCTCCTGATCGTATTATTACTTTACATAAATTGTAAATTGTTATGCTATTATTTGTCAACTCACAATAATTCTGGAATATTTTTACTAGGCTAGACATGCTATGACATCTGTCTGTATTTTACTAGTTTAAGTCTAGTCTAGTCCTATAACTTAAACTAGTACAATAAAGACAAAAAAGACTAGACAGTTAAGATAGGTAGAAAAAGCTAGACGAGCAAGGACTGGATAGATTAGCTTGGACACACAATACTAGACAGATAAGACTAGACAGACAAGACTAGACAGACAAGACTAGACATACAAGATTAGACAGACTAGACAAACAAGACTAGACAGACAAGACTAGACAGACAAGACTAGACTTACAAAACTAGACAAACAAGACTAGACAGACAAGACTAGACAGTCAAGACTAGAGAGACAAGACTAAGCAGACAAGACTAGACAGACAAGTCTGGAGAGACAAGACTAGACAGATAAGACTAGACAAACAAGACTAGACAAAGAAGACTAGACAGACAAAACTAATCAGACAAGACTAGACAGAGTAGACTAGATATACAAGACTAGACAGACAAGACTAGACAGACAAAACTAGACAGACAAGACTAGACAGACAAGGTTAGACAGACAAGACTAGACGGACAAGGTTAGACAGACTAGACTAGACAGACAAGACTAGACAGACAAGGTTAGACAGACTAGACTAGACAGACAAGACTAGACAGACAAGACAAGACAGACTAGACAGACAAGACTAGACAGACAAGACTAGACAGACAAGACTAGACAGACAAGACTAGACAGACAAGACTAGACCAACAAGACTAGACAGACAAGACTAGACAGACAAGACTAGACAGACAAGACTAGACAGACAAGACTAGACAGACAAGACTAGACAGACAAGACTAGACAGACAAGACTAGACAGACAAGACTAGACAGACAAGACTAGACAGACAAGACTAGACAGACAAGGCTAGACAGACAAGACTAGACAGACAAGACTAGACAGACAAGACTAGACAGACAAGACTAGACAGACAAGACTGGACAAGACTAGACAGACAAGAATAGACAGACAAAACTAGACAGACAAGACTAGACAGACAAGACTAGACAGACAAGACTAGGCAGACAAGACTAGACAGACAAGACTAGACAGACAAGACTAGACAGACAAGACTAGACAGACAAGACTAGACAGACAAGACTAGACAGACAAAACTAGACAGACAAGACTAGACAGACAAGACTAGACAGACAAGACTAGACAGACAAGACTAGACAGACAAGACTAGACAGACAAGACTAGACAGACAAGACTAGACAGTCAAGACTAGACAGACAAGACTAGACAGACAAGACTAGACAGACAAGACTAGACAGACAAGACTAGACAGACAAGACTAGACAGACAAGACTAGACAGACAAGACTAGACAGACAAGACTAGACAGACAAGACTAGACAGACAAGACTAGACAGACAAGACTAGACAGACAAGACTAGACAGACAAGACTAGACAGACAAGACTTGACAGACAAGACTAGACAGAGAAGACTAGACAGACAAGACTAGACAGACAAGACTAGACAGACAAGACTAGACAGACAAGACTAGACAGACAAGACTAGACAGACAAGACTAGGCAGACAAGACTAGACAGACAAGACTAGGCAGACAAGACTAGACATACAAGACTAGACAGACAAGACTAGACAGACAAGACTAGACAGACAAGGCTAGATAGACAAGACTAGACAGACAAGACTAGATAGACAAGACTAGACAGACAAGACTAGACAGACAAGACGTGACAGACAAGACTAGACAGACAAGACTAGACAGACAAGACTAGACAGACAAGACTAGACAGACAAGACTAGACAGACAAGACTAGACAGACAAGACAAGACAGACAAGACTAGACAGACAAGACTAGACAGACAAGACTAGACAGTCAAGACTAGACAGACAAGACTAGACAGACAAGACTAGACAGACAAGACTAGACAGACAAGACTAGACAGACAAGACTAGACAGACAAGACTAGACAGACAAGACTAGACAGACAAGACTAGACAGACAAGACTAGACAGACAAGACTAGACAGACAAGACTAGACAGACAAGACTAGACAGACAAGACTAGACAGACAAGACTTGACAGACAAGACTAGACAGAGAAGACTAGACAGACAAGACTAGACAGACAAGACTAGACAGACAAGACTAGACAGACAAGACTAGACAGACAAGACTAGACAGACAAGACTAGACAGACAAGACTAGACAGACAAGACTAGGCAGACAAGACTAGACATACAAGACTAGACAGACAAGACTAGACAGACAAGACTAGACAGACAAGGCTAGATAGACAAGACTAGACAGACAAGACTAGATAGACAAGACTAGACAGACAAGACTAGACAGACAAGACGTGACAGACAAGACTAGACAGACAAGACTAGACAGACAAGACTAGACAGACAAGACTAGACAGACAAGACTAGACAGACAAGACTAGACAGACAAGACTAGACAGACAAGACTAGACAGACAAGACTAGACAGACAAGACTAGACAGACAAGACTAGACAGACAAGACTAGACAGACAAGACTAGACAGACAAGACTAGACAGACAAGACTAGACAGACAAGACTAGACAGACAAGACTAGACAGACAAGACTAGACAGACAAGACTAGACAGACAAGACTAGACAGACAAGACTAGACAGACAAGACTAGACAGACAAGACTAGACAGACAAGACTAGACAGACAAGACTAGACAGACAAGACTAGACAGACAAGACTAGACAGACAAGACTAGACAGACAAGACTAGACAGACAAGACTAGACAGACAAGACTAGACAGACAAGACTAGACAGACAAGACTAGACAGACAAGACTAGACAGACAAGACTAGACAGACAAGACTAGACAGACAAGACTAGACAGACAAGACTAGACAGACAAGACTAGACAGACAAGACTAGACAGACAAGACTAGACAGACAAGACTAGACAGACAAGACTAGACAGACAAGACTAGACAGACAAGACTAGACAGACAAGACTAGACAGACAAGACTAGACAGACAAGACTAGACAGACAAGACTAGACAGACAAGACTAGACAGACAAGACTAGACAGACAAGACTAGACAGACAAGACTAGACAGACAAGACTAGACAGACAAGACTAGACAGACAAGACTAGACAGACAAGACTAGACAGACAAGACTAGACAGACAAGACTAGACAGACAAGACTAGACAGACAAGACTAGACAGACAAGACTAGACAGACAAGACTAGACAGACAAGACTAGACAGACAAGACTAGACAGACAAGACTAGACAGACAAGACTAGACAGACAAGACTAGACAGACAAGACTAGACAGACAAGACTAGACAGACAAGACTAGACAGACAAGACTAGACAGACAAGACTAGACAGACAAGACTAGACAGACAAGACTAGACAGACAAGACTAGACAGACAAGACTAGACAGACAAGACTAGACAGACAAGACTAGACAGACAAGACTAGACAGACAAGACTAGACAGACAAGACTAGACAGACAAGACTAGACAGACAAGACTAGACAGACAAGACTAGACAGACAAGACTAGACAGACAAGACTAGACAGACAAGACTAGACAGACAAGACTAGACAGACAAGACTAGACAGACAAGACTAGACAGACAAGACTAGACAGACAAGACTAGACAGACAAGACTAGACAGACAAGACTAGACAGACAAGACTAGACAGACAAGACTAGACAGACAAGACTAGACAGACAAGACTAGACAGACAAGACTAGACAGACAAGACTAGACAGACAAGACTAGACAGACAAGACTAGACAGACAAGACTAGACAGACAAGACTAGACAGACAAGACTAGACAGACAAGACTAGACAGACAAGACTAGACAGACAAGACTAGACAGACAAGACTAGACAGACAAGACTAGACAGACAAGACTAGACAGACAAGACTAGACAGACAAGACTAGACAGACAAGACTAGACAGACAAGACTAGACAGACAAGACTAGACAGACAAGACTAGACAGACAAGACTAGACAGACAAGACTAGACAGACAAGACTAGACAGACAAGACTAGACAGACAAGACTAGACAGACAAGACTAGACAGACAAGGCTAGACAGACAAGACTAGACAGACAAGACTAGACAGACAAGACTAGACAGACAAGACTAGACAGACAAGACTAGACAGACAAGAGTAGACCGACAAGACTAGACAGACAAGACAAGACAGACAAGACTAGACAGACAAGACTAGACAGACAAGACTAGACAGACAAGACTAGACAGACAAAACTAGACAGACAAGACTAGACAGACAAGACAAAACAGACAAGACTTGACAGACAAGACTAGACAGACAAGACTTGACAGACAAGACTAGACAGACAAGACTAGACAGACAAGACTAGACAGACAAGACTAGACAGACAAGACTAGACAGACAAGACTAGACAGACAAGACTAGACAGACAAGACTAGACAGACAAGACTAGACAGACAAGACTAGACATTTAAGACTAGACAGGCAAGACTAGACAGACAAGACTAGACAGACAAGACTAGACAGACAAGACTAGATAGACAAGACTAGACAGACAAGACTAGACAGACAAGACGTGACAGACAAGACTAGACAGACAAGACTAGACAGACAAGACTAGACAGACAAGACTAGACAGACAAGACTAGACCGACAAGACTAGACAGACAAAACTAGACAGACAAGACTAGACAGACAAGGTTAGACAGACTAGACTAGACAGACAAGACTAGACAGACAAGACTAGACAGACAAGACTAGACAGACAAGGCTAGACAGACAAGACTAGACAGACAAGACTAGACAGACTAGACTTGACAGACAAGACTAGACAGACAAGACTAGACAGACAAGACTAGACAGACAAGACTAGACAGACAAGACTAGACAGACAAGACTAGACAGACAAGACTAGACAGACAAGACTAGACAGACAAGACTAGACAGACAAGACTAGACAGACAAGACTAGACAGACAAGACTAGACAGACAAGACTAGACAGACAAGACTTGACAGACAAGGTTAGACAGACTAGACTTGACAGACAAGACTAGACAGACAAGACTAGACAGACAAGACTAGACAGACAAGACTAGACAGACAAGACTAGACAGACAAGACTAGACAGACAAGACTAGACTAGACAGACAAAACTAGACAGACAAGACTAGACAGACAAGACTAGACAGACAAGACTAGACAGACAAGACTAGACAGACAAGACAAGACAGACAAGACTAGACAGACAAGACTAGACAGACAAGACTAGACAGACAAGACTAGACAGACAAGACTAGACAGACAAGACTAGACAGACAAGACTAGACAGACAAGACTAGACAGACAAGACTAGACAGACAAAACTAGACAGACAAGACTAGACTGACAAGACTAGACAGACAAGACTTGACAGACAAGGTTAGACAGACTAGACTAGACAGACAAGACTATACAGACAAGACTAGACAGACAAGACTAGACAGACAAGACTTGACAGACAAGACTAGACAGACAAGACTAGACAGACAAGACTAAACAGACAAGACTAAACAGACAAGACTAGACAGACAAGACTAGACAGACAAGACTAGACAGACAAGGCTAGACAGACAAGACTAGACAGGCAAGACTAGACAGACAAGACTTGACTGACAAGGCTAGACAGACAAGACTAGACTGACAAGGCTAGACAGACAAGTCTATATAGTTAAAGACAGTTAAGAATAAACATACAAATCTAGACAGACTAGTCTTCTATGATAATTTCCAGTTTTATTTTGTCGTATGAGATCAGATTTTCTATCTTTTCGACCATGTAAGATGGGTATTCGCTATTCTTAATAGTCGTTGTAGATCCGTTGAATCCTCCGTTTAGTCTTTTTCTTCGGGTCAGTTCTTGACTAGCTTGTCGTATTCTTCTTCTTCTTTAGAATAGGCCTACTTTGGACCACGCTTGTTCAACTGTTGGGCCTTGACCTTTGCCCAGTATTGTCGCATCTTCTGCCGGTGTAACTCCTTTCTCTCTTCTGTCCAGGGGTACCTTTTCTTCGAGGTTTTTCCTGAAATCCACGGACTTCCTTTAGGGTGCGTCTCACAGACTGTCTGTTTTTGAGATCTGTTATTCCCAGTTCTTTAATATCCTTCTCGGTTTCTGTCAACCAAGTGGTACGAAGCTTCTTGTTAGCTTCTTGAAGGTGAACAGACGGTTTGTTAGTCGGTTTTGAGGCAATCTTGCAACGTGGCCATAGAAACCTCTAGAAAGCTCGTGGCCTCTTTTCCTTGCACAGTCAGAGAGCATATCAATATGTTTGTAGAGCTCAGAGTTATGCCGCCTTCGGAATTCCCCATCTTTATTTACGGGGCCTAGGATTTTCCTGAGGATGCTCTTCTCTCTGATTTCTAATTTCTCTACAAGATCTCTTCGGTTCAAGGAAAGACATTCCATGGCATACAGGGCTTCTGGTCGCAAGACTGATGTGTAGTGCTTAAGTTTCAGGTTGCGTGATAGGCATTTCCTATTGTAAGTGTTCTTAGTCAGTCGATAGGCTAGTTATAACTTGTTGACTCTTTTGGATGATGATGCTCTTTCTGATAAGTTGAGTTCAATCTACTCGCCGAGATACTTAAATTTCTCAGTCCTCTTGATGTTTTCCTGTTCTAGTTACATCTCTATGTTTGCTTCTCTGATGTTGGTGAAGAATTCTGTTTTCTCCAGCGACACTTGAAGACCAAATTTGGCAGCCTATTTTCTGAAGCAGTGTACCTGCATTGTTGCCATCTCAAGAGAATCAGCAAACAGTGCCATGCCATTTGCAAAGGCAATCTACAACTAGTCCATCGATCTTGCGTCCCAGGTAGATATCACTCTGAGCACCCAAATTGCTCAGTTCCTTGCGCCATTCTCTCATAACATTTTCACAGACACAGTTGAATAGAAGTGCGGATAGTCAATCTTCTTGTCTCACTCCAGTTTTTATTTCGAAGCTTTCTGAAATATCGCCTCTAAATTTAACCTTGGAATGGGTGTGGGTGAATGTTTTTAGGATGAGTCTGCGGGTTTTCTCCAGCCTTAGTTCCTGGAGGACTTTGTTAAACGTTTCTCTATCAATGGAATCTTAGGCCTTCCTAAAATCAACAAAGATAACGACCACCTTGCCATTTCTAATCTTGGAATATGCAAGTACAGTTTTAAGATTAAGGATCTGTTCAACACAGAATCGAGTCTTAATGAAGCCCCCCTGGTATTCACCCAGTTGACTATCTAACTGATTTTCTGGCCTTGTTTGTAACGCCTTCGAGAGAATCTTGTATGTTACCGGGACGAGAGAAATTCCACGGTAGTTGTTTAGGTCAGTAAAATCTCCCTTTTTGTGAAGCGGATGGATCAGAGCAGATTTCCAATCGGGTGGTAATTTCTTTGTTTCCCAGATGTCCTGGATGATCTCGGTTAGCTTGCGCACGGCATTGTTTCCAGCACATTTCCACAGTTCAGCAACGATAGAGTCCTTTCCAGCGGCCTTATAATTCTTAACAAGTTGAATGATCTGGCCAACTTCTTCAAATGAAGGGGGAAGCGAGTCCGGGTAGTCATGCAGCTTCTATTGTATTAATGCTAATTAATAAAGACATGTTGTTGTGCGTTGGTGTGTCGGTTTTTTGCCTTCCCAAGAATTCTTCAGGCGGTTTGTATCTGCAAAATACTTCAGTTTAGCATTCGAAGAGATTTTTAAGGAAACTAATTGGAACGACAAAGGGATCGATACCAATGGAACTCAACTAATCTAAAATATGCTGGCGAAATTACCTCGGCATATAGTAGAAAAGTTCTAACAACAATTATTGCAGAGTTACAAAGAGAATCTAACCAAATAAGGCTGAGAATAAACCTTTCAAAAATCTAGATAATCTATCAAGACACAGAAGAACCACAATAGTGGGAGAAAAGGAAATCAAAAAGATGGAAGAATACGTATAAATAGGACAGAAACTTAATATAAATCGAGCCAACCAGAAAGAAGAAATGATAATGAGAATAAGGCTATCATTCATCTTTCGAAATATGAAAATACCTCAACACCTAAAATCGAGAGCTTTAGACCAGTGCATTTTACCTGTGATGACATATCGCTGGACTGCAAGTAAACAAAATATCGACGCACTAAAACCTGCACAAAGAGTAATGGAGAGGTCAGTGATGGGAATTACAAAAGGAATAGATATCAAAACGAAAGGATACGAGCAACAACCGAAATTGGAGAGAAAATTACAATCCTAAAACGGAGATTAGCCTGTGACATTGCTAGAAATGATAGAATAGATGGGACATGCGAATCATAGAATGAAGAAAGTATGAACACAAAAGAGGAAGACTATATATGAAAAAAAAACATAAAACATTTAATCAGCTTAAGAAAGTCTTAAACATAAAAATATTTAAAAACGAAATTAAACCTTTTCAATCCCCTTATTCTCCCTCTCCTTATGCGGTCATTAAGACTAAAATCGAAAATCTTAACAACGTTCCAAAACTGTGATCCTCAATAATATTTTTGAACCTTTCACAGAAATTTCTCCATCTAATTTTCCCATGTGGACCATTTCATTTTTCTTCAGTTTGGATATGTGGAAGTGAATTTCTTTGAAAATTGTGTCTATTGTGTCATCAAGTGGTGTCAGTCTAAGTGGTTTTGGATCCACAAACGGTATATTAACCTTCTCCGTCCCAAAATAATATATATATATATATATATATATATATATATATATATATATATATATATATATATATATATATATATATATATATACCTTTATTGGCATTTTTAAAAACAAACACTAAACAAACATTAGACCTTACAAGCTAGACAATCAACATAATAAACAATTTTTTTTTCACATTACATTTCTCAGACCACACTTAGACTACCCTGATCCGCCTTTGCTGTCTTTCCACTTAACAATTTTAGCCATTAGCGGCCAACCCTGACCGCTTTCATCCATCAACGACTTCCAACCTTTTCTTAGCTCTATCTTCTCAGTCGCACTCCACACACAACCACTACAGCTTGTACCCAATGCTCCCAACTTTCTATGCCCGTCCCACATATATGGCAGGTTCTCTCGTTTGGCGTCATCCAGTACCTCCTGCCCCTTTCTTCACTGCCGCATCTAAATCTGGCGATCATTATTTGGGGAACGTCAGATTTTCGGAGGTAATTTGGTAACTTTCCCAAAACGAGTATGTTTTGGTACTCGGGGTTGTACGATCCCTCTTCAATGCCCTTTAACCTTACCTGCATCTCTATCTCAAACATTCTTTCTTCTACCATACTTTCTACATTGCTACCTCTCTTAATCATTCTATCCACTTCCACACCCGACCAGCCACCCCTTTTATACATCTTCCTTCTCTCACTCCCCCATATAGTTATCCTAGCATTATCCGTCCCTTCTTTCCTAGCAGCTTTGAACACTTCCTTTACGACCCTATCATCTCCCATTCTTTCTAACTTACATTCATACCTCGCAAACCGCGCTGCAGCCAGACTCGCAATTTTGACTGCACCTGTTTCTTGCATCACTATATACCACGGAGTTGATTTTTCCAGCTGCAGCATCCTTTTTAACACTTGTAACTGCATTCTCTCTATCTTTTCTACCTCTTTCACACCCCATACTTCAGAACCATACATTAAAATACTACGCACACACACCTTCCAAATCATCATTTTTGCTCTGAAGCTTTCCTTGCATTCACTCTTCCATACACTCCAGAACCTGTTAGCAGCCACCCAAGATTTCTTTACAATGTAATTTATATGCTCCTTAAAAGAACCGTCCTGACTAAACATAAATCCAAGGTATTTGAAGCTGCTAACCTGTTTCATTACACTGACACCCCATTCAAACTTTTCAGTCCTCCTTCTTCCTCTCTTTTGGAACACCACCATTTTTATCTACTTCACATTCACGACCAGCTTTCGTTTCATAAAGAACCCTTTCACCCGTCCAATCACCTCTCTCATTTCTGCGTACGTGCTTGCCAAAACAATTATGTCGTCGGCGTAGGCCAGACTCCACACTTATTTTTCCCGATTACTATACCACCTGCTTGACCTGCCTAGATGTTGAACAGCAGAGGACTTAGAGGACACCCCTGTCTTAGCTCTTTCGATACCTCAAAACATTCCGACACATTCTCCTCCACTTTCACTCTACAATACGTGCTCCTATACAAGCTCTTAATACTTTCCCGAACTGAACTCGATATCTTTTTCTCCTTCAGACACTCCCACATTTTCACCCTAATGATCGAGTCTTAAGCTGCCTTCAGGTCCACGAAGAGGGCGTACACCTTCCCTTTCGGCTTTGTCAGTTCGTTCTGGACAACGTAATTGAGAGTAACTAAATGCTCAGTCGTTCCTCGACCATGACGGAACCCAGCTTGAACTTCCGGCAGAATACTTTTTTCTTCAACTACGCCTTGCAGTTTTTGCTCTAAAACCTTGGCGTATACTTTGTACGACGAGTCCATCAGTGTTATACCTCTGTAGTTATTTGTGTTCTCCCTATCCCCATTCTTAAACATTGGTATTATTAATCCCTCTTTCCAACCGTCCGGCATTTCTTTTTGACCTTTATAAATCCCGTTCAATTATTTCAGTAGAATTTGTCGAATTCCGGTAGGAGCTACACTCCATGCCTCTCTAGGAACCGCATCCTGTCCCGGCGCTCTTTTGTTTTTTTCTGCACGGAGGACAAACTCTAGTTCTTTATAAGATATTTCATCTTGCCCTGGTCCCTGTACCGTCCTTTCAACTTTTTCATCGAGCTCCTTTCCCATCTCGTTGCCTAGAATACCTTCAAAAATAATAAATTTCCGTGGAATCCCAAATGGGGTCAAAGCTGACCCACTTTATAAATCAATGTTATTGTCTAAAAAAAATCATCAAACTGCAGTTTTATATAAAAAAAAAACGAGAAATTCAATCTCTTGACAAGTATATAAATAATTAACTCCTATCTGCTTTTCATATTTTTTATTACAAAAAAAAAATTACAAAAGTTGTACTTTGTGTATATGATATAAAAGTTATATAAGTAAGTACTTTGTGTTAATAAAATAATAACAGGATATAAAATAATTTTAAACTCTTCTGAAAAGCATCGAATTTTTTTTCCTATTCTTGCCGTGGACCTGACAAAAATAGAAAGTGTTAGTTAAAAATTATTTTTGTGCCACACTTTTACCTTCTAAATCTTCTTCATTTTTGCACTTGTCGCATGTTGTGGTTTTGACAGTTTTGACACGATTTGTGTGTCCTAATCATAGCAAAACGGTACAGGTTTTGCTATGATTAGGACACACAAATCGTTTCGCACAAATCGCAAACTTCACATTTGTTACTGTATTTGTTGTTTCCCCCAGAACAGGCATAACATCACCCACGTTTGTTACGGACTCCAAGTTTTTCCTGGTGTTTACGTATAGTCTGCCCTGTAGTTTCGATGGCTGTGCAAACTGCATTTGAATATCCTCGTCCATCGTTTTTAAATTGATTACATCGTCTGGAGATTTGGTCTTTACTAAGCTCCATTCCAAGTCGAAGAAAATTTTTCTTCAAAACTTTCTCCGAAACTTGAGTGAGGAATTTGACATCCATGCAGGATTTTTCAGAATCCAGATCACGAAGCTATTATAAGCAATGTCAATAAAATTATAAAAAAGCTGTAATGGCCATCTCCTTGTGCCTCTCTTACATGAGTATTCTCTCACTAATTTATCTAAAACATCAACACCACTTTTGGTTTGATTATGTGTGAAAATTATTTCTGGCTTATACTTTTTTTCTTCAGTGGCAATTTCATGCAGGTGGTGCAAAGATGACAGCAGAACCACAAATTTTCGAGGTTTTGTAATGTAAGAGACCAAACTCATAGTTTTAGTAAGCAGTAGTGGAAGGAAGTAATAGAGCAGGCCAAGGTTCTACATGGATCGTAGTGCCGACAGAAGAAGAAGAAGCCTTCCAATTAACCGAAAAATATAAACTTCAGCATCGCTTTAACAAAGAAAAAGGATTGGCAGGCTAGAAATGGTATTACACATTTCTGAAAAACCATCCAGAGGTATCCTTAAGAACCCCAGAATCAACTTCAATTGTGCGATGTAAAGGATGTTAATAGACAAGTTGTATGTAAATTTTTTGATACATATGAAGAAATCTTTAATAATTTTAAATTTTCACCGGAGCAAGTTTTCAACATAGATGAGACAGGTGTCAATACAGTCCAGGTAAAATATTGGATTTAAAAGGAAAGCATCAAGATAGCTCAGTAACTAGCGGAGAACGAGGAATAAACATTAAGTGACTTTGTTGCATGAATGCAGGTGGAGAATATATTCCTCCAATGTTAATTTACAAACGAAATAGAATGACAGATGAACTTGGTGGTCCACCTAATACCCTTTAGTAAATAATAATTTAGTAAATAAAAAATCGGACGAATACAAAGTTCGTTTTTTCACATCTAGCAACTGTTTTGGAATATCTTTACGAGATTTTCTTATAGTACCAACTAAAGTAAGTTGTTTGCTAAGCAATTCTTCGGCCAACGTAATGTCTGTAAAAAAGTTGTCAGTCGTAATATTACGTCCAGTTCCGTGCCAATGCTGCGCCAATGTTTTGACAACCCTAGGACCTTGATTCTTCTCACTTACGTTTCCAACTTTGCCTAAATATATTTCAAAGTTGCAACAGAAAAATGTTTCTGCGACACAAAGGGCCCATATCTTTATGCCGTATTTACCTGGTTTGCTGGGTATGTATACTCGAAAGGGACATCGTCCTCTAAAGCTAACTAGGTGTTCATCTATGGTCCCCCAGGCCGAAGGACAGTAAACATCTCGACAGTTCTGAGCAAAAATATTAGCAAACTCACGCATTGGAGCCAGTTTATAATTATCCTTCCTCTGAAGAATAGTAGTAATATCGTAGAAACGAATGTATCCCAATATTGACAAAAATCTGTTTATACTCATTATTGCCTGATAAATAGGTCTATTCAATGATTTGTTTGTAACTGACCATAAGCTGTGAGGGTTCTCTCTAGATTCCCTGAAACGGCCAGTAAAAACAAGAATAGCTATAAATCCAAAAATTTCTGTGGCATCAACTTCAGCCCATGTTAGTCTGTTAGGCTTTTCTGCTTTTTGCTGTTCTTCATTGTACGCATTCACACATTTTCTGGCTCGTTCATTTGTATACTTTACAATAAGATTTATGATATTGTCGGATATAAACAACCTCAAGCAATCTAATATAGAAGAGACATTCTTGCTTGCTTCGGTAAGACACTTTCCTTACGTACAAAATCAGTTACTTTTCTCCTTCCCGTTTTCGGTGCTATGTAGCTCCAATTCATTTGCTGCGTCGGCTGATCTTCAATGTCATTGTCACTAGATACACTGTTCCTTTGTGAGGCCAATTCTTCGATGACAATATCGATTTCTTCAGATTCTTCGAGAAATACTTCACTACCGTCCTAGGTTTCCGACACATCACTAAAAGCTTCATTTTCACCTAACTCAGGATAGTTTTCATCGTCTGAATCATTCATAAGTGCTTCGAAAAGCTCTTGGTCTGCGAGAGCTCTTTTTGCGTCCATGTTTTCGTGACAAATTTATTTCAGACCTGCGCGGATTACACAGCAACAGCTGCGCGTCGTAAAAAATAACAATATCGTGAAAACCCAAAACGGGTCGCAAGGTGACCCGTTTCAAATAATTGCAAATTGCATTGTTGCAAATTTTTTATCTGTCATTTAATGTATGCCAAATTATATATTAATAGAAAATATTAGAATTCAGAAGAGGGAATTACATTTAAAAAATATTTGACAGAATGGCTCCCGATAAATTGGTTTTCGGGTCACAACTGACCCGATTTTGGGACGGCGAAGGTTAAAATAAACTTCTGCATGTTCAAAGGCTCTCATAGCCCAAAGTGTTTCAGCCTGCAAATCATTTACGAATTCTTTTGCCGCCTTGGAAAAAACATCCATAATCTTTAAAATTTACAAAACAAAATGTAAACAGAATGTATTTATTAGATGGTATGTTGACTTCAAAGGAACGACCAGGCTAGCGTGGATCCAAATTGCACAGAAATGGGAAAGGTCTATGTACAAGAATGGACCTAAAGAAGAAGAAACACTTGTTGAGTAAATAGTGTGTAAAACTTTTAAAAAATGTCTAATTCAAAGTGATTATTACTTGTGTGTTAAAATTGTCGAATTTTCGTAATTCTAATATAATTTTATCAATATATCAAATGCAGCTAAACTAGACGAGTTTTTATATCCAAAAGCATATTTTTAATAAATTTAATTCTGCATGCATACAAAACTGCACCAGCCAGAAACTTCAGGTTTTTAAGAATATAAGACTTGCAAGAATGAAACACTTCCAGGAAAAGAATATTACACGTTTCTTTGTTAAAAATTATTCTTGAAATATCTGCAACATTTTTCTAACTTAAGCTTATTTATGAAATTAGACTGTTTGTGTTATATTCTGTTTAAATAAAAACCCTGTTTAAAATATTTGATGCGAACAAGAACAGGATGCCGAGAGAAAGCCGTGGAATGGAAGTAGACGCGAAATCTTTCTAATATATGTCACCGTGATGGATTTTCGCAACCTTACCTGGTTATGTTCAAATTATACAGTCGCGCTGCACATAATACAGAGGTGGAGGAATATATGCGAGAGCGCGTGGAAGAAGGACGGCTTGTGATATGTTACTGAAACGTGGCGAAATAAACGAGACACCGTGTCGAGGGTATAATATGGAAAACTGTGAGGACGGCGCTAGGCAAGAATTTAGAGTTTAGTTTACTGGCTTTTTACCACCAGGCAAAAATTAATTTTAAACATTAGATATAGACATTTTTATCTTAATACAGCCATTAAAGTTGTAATAAATTTAAATCAATTATTCGTTTTTAAACATCAAACTTTTCTTCCAGAATTTTATTTCCGTCGGTAATAAATGTGTCTTTTTTTTCGATGGGAAAAGTTTAATAAGCGGGGACGAGATGAGTTAGTGCACTTAATGTAGCGACTAAATACTACATTAATACTGTACGTCCGAAAATATTACTCCCAGGGTTCTACTAATATGATATATAGGATCCGTCGAGGGTTTTAAAACGCCGTAAAAGTTTGAGACGTTCGTCTTGCCGACACACAACCTGCTGCAATGAAATAATATTTAACATTTTATTATTACCAAGAACTTAGACAATAATTCTTATCTATGACAAACGCGCTCATAGATAATTTATTCAAATTGGAACAGTAAAAACGTAAATAAAACTAGTGCTCTAACTAGTAAGATCTAATGCTTTTGCTTATGCATATCCACTTATGCATTTTAATGGAACTCTTCTTCTTTGAATGGAAGTATGTCTTCCGCAAGCCCTCTTATTAAGTTTAGATTAATACACCTTTACATTTATACACATAAAAACACAAATATTAACAGAAAAATCCGACACTACACGACTGTTATCAAACCTGAAATACTCTACGCCAGCGAGACATTAAACCTTAATTACAAAGGAGACATAGAGAACATCAAGAAGGCTGAAAAAAAAATAATCCGAAAAATCCTTGGCCCAAAATTAACAGACGAAGGATATCGTCTACAATCACACACTTTCAGAGAAAAATATTCCTACATCGAAATCGATTTCCGCAAACGACGACTGAAATTCTACGGGCACGTTATGAGACTAGATGAGACATCCGACTAATAGGGAGAGTTTTGAAGTACCTACAGAAAATGAAAACGACAACAGTCTGGGTAAAACAGGACCAAATTGATCTAAAAAACGTCAACATCTCACCGACAGACATCGAAAGTCGAAAAATCTTTAGACATAAGCTCTACAGCTAATAAGGTCTACAGCTGGGAAATGTATATCAGTGGAAAAACCCAAAATAACAAGAGGAAAATGAACAAATCAACGTCAAGTTAAACATAGCGAGATGATGAAACATTTCTGGATGAACAAAAAAAAAAAACCGGCCAAGTGCGAGTTGTGACTCGCGCACCGAGGGTTCCGTACAAACTTGTATGTAAGGTATCTTTTTTTTGTGGAGGACGTAGCAAGTACATTCAGTTAACTTGACATGTGGCCCTCCTGAAATCTCGATCATCTTAGTACCGCTGCAAACATAACCTCAAGATGTCGCTGTCGTACGATGGAATTCTACTCTATATTTTATTACCATACATCCCCCATTCACTATGAGTGCTTAGGGGTTCTGGAACTTCACTATTTGTTTTTACTGCTCAATTTTGCCTGTATACCTATATACCCTGTATATAGGTATACAGGGTATTTTTTTTTTTAAATAACGCGAATATTTTTAAACTTATAAAAAGAAAACTTTATTTTAGTATTACACTTATTCACTAACTTATATTAAGATTTAACTATTTCTAGATCTAATATAAACTAATATATTAACTATTTCTAGATCTTTTTCGATACTCTTAACATTCAGTTGTTCAATTGACTGCTTTTGGGCAATTGACTACCAAAAAATATAGGGCGTACGCGATTTAAGTATATGTAGATTATAAAGAAAAATTAGACGAAATATAATATATACAGGATGTTACGGGACTTGAGTATGTCGCATGTCGGTTATAAACAAGCAAAATTTAGACATAATATATACCCTGTATATATTATGTATTTAGAGCGTACTTGATGAAATGCGTAACGAATATAAACAAAGAAAATTCAGAATAAACAGCTTGGTGCCGAAACATGCTTTTTAACCTTCGGACCTAACCGAGGAGGACATAACCGAGGAGGACCTAACTGTATGCAGCCCATATGCTTCTGGTGCCTGACAATACCACGCAACACAACAGTATATTTTCATAAGTTTCTAATAATAAACTGGCATTTTTCTTGTAATTAAACTACATATTTACGGTTTTCAGATTTTTCCCTTTACATGTGCTGTAAGACACCGCTTCTTGCCAAATTTCATGATTCTAGGTCAACGGGAAGTACCCTATAGGTTTTGATTCCCTTGTGAAATCGCAAAATATACGACATAAACGGTCATATCTTTTGATCGCGTTGACTTACAAGTTTGTTTTTTTCACAGCTGAAAGAGACCGCAGACCCGTTCAACAAATTTCAACTTATTACCTCTACGCGTTCCTGAGAAAAATGGTCTGTTGCCTACTGTCCTGCCTGTCTTGACAGACAGGCAGGCGGACAGACAGGCAGACAGACAGACAGACGGACAACAAAGTGATCCTATAAGGGTTCCGTTTTCGGTACGGAACCCTAAAAATAAAAGCAACAGGTCATAATTTGCTTTATGTGATCCCCTGTGGGTCTAAACAATGTAAATAAATAAATAAATACACAAAATATTATATACAAGATACTGCTGTAGATTTAATTTAGTACACCAGTCATTCTTATTCTATTCAAAACTAATTACATATTGAATTCCACATTTCTGTTTTGCATTCGCATGCATTTTTTAAACGTTTTGGAAAAACGGTTCGCTATTCTCGGTGTATCAGTCAGTTCGTTTATTCGCTTAGCGATTTGGTATGAAAAACATTTGTGGTATAAAACAGTCCTGTGCTTTGGGGTTGTTAATGTACCTCTAGTCCTCAAGTTGATTTTATGGACATCCTAACTATAACTTTTTTGTCGAGATAGCTAGGGTGTTTAGACTAGAGATGAGCATGGGACGTTTCTCGTTCTAGATCCTATCGTGTGCGACGGATCCCATTCCTCAGCCACAGTCCCATTCCATTACATTTTCGACCCACTCTCCCATCCCACCAACCTAAAATTTTCGTCCTAACTCAGAAATCTCCTGGGCTGGACATACCTATTACTTGTTTCTACAAACAAATGAAAATATATAGCGTCTTATATCAATTAATTATGCACGAAAATGAATATCAAAACTCATCCCACTTCATCCCAAACAAAATTGTAGACCCATCCCATCCATCGCGACGTTCATACCACTTATCCCATCCCATGGGACGATGGGAGTGAATGGGACGATGGGATCGCATGCTCATTTCTAGTTTAGACTTAATAATTCTTTTTTAGACTTCTACAGCTTCCTAGTCTGCTTCATTCCACCATTTGTTACGTAAACCGGGTTATAACAAAAGAAATAGACACTTTCAATTTAGTATTAATCCAAAACTAATAACGGTATTATGAATTCGTTTAAACTATTTTACACAGTGATTCTTAAAGTTTACTTTGGCAACTCATAGGTGCTCAATATGGGCTCCTTATGTCACACGGCACACATCAAGGCGATAGTCTAGTTCATTCCAAACCCGGTGTAACATATCTCCTTTGTCACTTTTCACCAGTCTCGTGATGCGTTGTTTTAACTCATCTAAATCACTGGGAAGCGGAGGGACGTAAGGACCAGGCCTTTCACAAATCCCCATAGAACAAAATCGCACTGTGTAAGATCGGGGCTCCTTAGTAGCCACCGTACGAGAACGCGGTTTTCGGCTTTTGCACGGCCTATCAAGCGCTTCCACAGCGCTTGATAGGCCGTGTTTCATCCAGATAATTTCTAACGACACGGTGCCAGTGAGGAGGCGCTCCATCTTGTTGGAAAATAAAGTTCCTCCAGTCCTCATACAGTTGAGTCATCAACCAATTGGTCAACATTTGATGATATTTAGCTCCCGTTACTGATTTTTTATTCCAAAAAAGAAAGGACCATATATCTTTGTGCGAGATACGGCACAGAACACATTCAGTTTTAAGAATCACGCAAATGCTCCAAAAACATGCCACACAAACACTCTAGGAGGTTCAGTCCCCCATATGCGGTCGTTGTGTTTATTCACCTTGCCATTTATGTGAAACGTTGACTTGTCACTGAAAATTATCCGCTCGCAAAACTCATCTTATTCATGTTTGTTTATTCATTTCTTATTCATTTTTTCGTTTAAGCGTTTCATCTTCACGTAGATGCTGTACCAACTGCAATGTGTAAGGCGTCAGTTTTAGTCGTTTGCGTAAAATTTTCCACACAGTTGGTTGCGTAATTTGTAGTTCCAAACTTGCACAAGTTGTTTACTTTTGTGGACTTCGTTGGTAAACAGCACGAACACGGTCCACTCTTTATTCTGACACACGAGGTCTTCCTGGACTTTTGCCTTTACATAAACACCCTGTCGTTTCAAATTTATTGTACCAATCGTAGATCGACTGTCTAATAAGTGGTAATTTTCCCAAACGTGTTCAAAAATGTCGTTGAACTACAGTTACGGAGTTCGTTTTGGCAAATTCAATATGCTTTCTCAGTAGAGTTTGCTGCCATCCTAGCTATTATGTTTGCGAAATACTACCAACTGTACTATCGAAACTTCTACAGTTCCTCATTCCGACAGCGCAAAATGCATGTCAATATCACAAAAAAATTTGATACAAAAGTTTTATACAATACCAAAGTTGTCTATTTCATTTATAATAACCCTGTATTTGGCGGTGCAATCTGTTTAGTTTAAATTTGTACGCGAACCTAACCTAAGTTCTGTACCCTTTGTACTCGCCTGGATGTTTCGTAATCTAAATAGTTACCGTATACCCTGTCAGCATGAATATACATCGATATTACGAACGAGGAAACTAAATTTTTCATATTTATTTTCTAATTTTTTTCACTTGCTTGTGTAATAAATAAACTTTAATCCATTTCAGTAAAATGTGTATGTATTTTTCCACAAATTAATCGGTTTTGTTTGCTGTTGCTTTTGGTGTAACATGTGAGGGTGTTTTCCCACTTTGATTATGTTTGAAGGGTTTCGATCTTGTAATTTTACGGCAAGTTTTTCAGCAAATAGTAATTTAATCGTTTGTGTGTGTGTACGCGATATTGGAATTGGGAACAGAACATTCGGGTCGGGAAAAAAGCTTTTTGCCAAAACCCAATTCAACCTTTATTCCACGAAAATCGCGATTATAGTATTTACCCAATCAATACTGTATTCGCATTTGCACCTGTAAAAACAAATATTCCAGATTTTAAACCAAATTTTTAATCACAAATCGATTATAATACTACAACAATATCAAACCGTTTCGTTTCTCTAGCTTTGTTTGTCTAGCCTTGCAGGGCCGGACAAAGGGTCATTGGCGCCCTGATGCAAAATATACTTGGCGCCCTATTAAAAAAACATTTTAAATTTTTAAATTAAAAAATTAAATTTTTAATTTAAACACCTTTTATTGAACCATTGGCACATTAAATACAGTAACAAATATTTACATTTTATTTTTTCTTGCATTGACAATGCTAAATTTACTTATAATTTCGGAAATATTTAATGTTTCGCAAACATCATTTTCTATAGCTATAATTGCTAAATTTATTAATCTATATTGCGACATAGTAGAGTGTAAATAATTTTTTTTTAATTTAAGACGTGAAAAAAACACCAAAAAATGATTAACATCTTAAAGGAAACTGGGATGGACGGCAAGGATCTACGAATTATTACGAACCTCTACTGGAACCAAAAAGCCGTAGTGAGAGTAGAGACAGAAAAGACCGAACAAATAGACATAATGAGAGGAGTGAGACAAGGATGTATTGTCCCCTCTTATTTTTAACATCTATTCTGAATACATATTTAAAGAAGCTCTGGAAGAGTGTGAAGCTGGCATCTTTCTCAATGGCGAAAAAATCAACAACATACGATATGCAGATGACACAGTGATGTTTGCAGATAGTATAGAAGGACTACAACATCTAATAAACAGACTTGTAGAAAAGAGCACAGAATATGGCTTGGATATTAACATCAAGAAGACAAAACTTATGGTCATCAGCAAGTCCTATATTGAAAACTGTGAACTTACTGTCAATCAAGAGCCAATCGAACGGGTGGAGAGGTATACATATCTTGGCACAAATGTTAATGATCGGTGGGATCACTCTCAGGAGATAAAAATTCGCATTGAAAAGGCAAGATCTGTTTTTACCAAAATGCGATCTGTACTAACAAGCCACAATCTAACAATGACTACAAAGCTGAGAATGATGAGATGCTATGTGCTTTCGGTTCTTTTTTACGGAATGGAATCGTGGACACTGACAGAAGCCACCAGCAAAAAGTTAGAGGCATTTGAAATGTGGATATATCGCAGAATGCTGAGAGTCTCCTGGAGGGATCGAATAACCAATGATGAGATCCTCCATATAATGAACAAGGAGAGAGAGGTTCTAAACACAGTCAAGTGCAGAAAGCTAGAATATCTTGGCCACATCATGAGAAACGAAGATAGATTTCATTTGCTGCAGAAGATTATCCAGGGAAAGGTGGCAGGAAAGAGGTCAATCGGCGCCAGACGAATATCTTGGTTGAAAAACCTAAGAACCTGGTTCGGCATGACGACAACAGAACTTTTCCGTGCCGCAGTGAATAAAGTCATCATAGCCCAGATGGTTACCAACGTTCGGAACGGACATGGAACTTAAAGAAGAAGAAGAAGACGTGAAAACGACCTCTCTCCACTAGCTACGCTAGTGGGTAGAGTGAGATAAATTCTTAGGGCGATATTTAAATTCGGACATGAGTCAATCAAATCATGTTTATGTATAAATGATAAAACATGCAATGGATTTTTGAATTGTATTAGTTCGGCTGAAAATATTATAAACTATAAAATAGTTTTAAATACTAATAGTTCTTCATACAATTCGTGTCCATCTATATCTTTTTTGTCCTTATCGCTTAAATGGATATGAAGATCAAAGCAATATTGCTTTAGCACCACCTGAGTTTGTGTCGCAGAGATTACTCAGGTTTGACAAAAACTAAAATTGCGCATTTTGACTTTTCATTTGATCTTTCGCCTAGCGATGAGATCGTAGTGTCTAATATGGAATAAAATATATTTATTTTAAATACTTCTTCAGGGGATTTTCAGGGGACTTCATCATTATGTTCATATTGAAACATTCTACGTTTTTTACGTTTTCTAACTTCATTGTTACTTTTGAAGTGAAGTGACATTGAAGTTCTCCATCCAGATCTTTACACATTTTTTAGCTGATTCTAGTAGTGAAAATTATACGATGAATCTTTACGATAATTAAAAAAATAATCTTTTAAGTTTTTTATGGCATCTAAAGCAATGGAAATATTCAATTGTGGATTTTGTAACATTTTACTAAGAGGATTGATTGAATTTAATATATCATACCATAAAACAAGTGAACATAGAAATTCATAATCTTTCAATTTTGAACATAATACGCCCGATTCGTGTTTACTTTCTTGATCAAAATTGTCTTCTAAATATATTTCATATAAAGCATCATAGATTTCCCCTGCTTGATGTCGTAATGGTTGTAAAGCATTAATGCGACTTTCCCATCGAGTGTCCGAAAGTGGTTTTAAGGTTAATGATGATACAATTTTTTTTAATATTGCCCAACGCTTAGTGGATATTGCAAAAAAAATTATATATTGCCTGTATTGTTCCAAAAAAGCTTATTTTTTGCAGCATCTTTGACAACTAAATTAAGGCTATGGGCTGCACATGGTACAAAAAAACTTCTGGAATATTGATTCAAAATCAATTGTTGAAAACCATTTTTTCTGCCTTCCATATTGGTACCGTTGTCATATCCCTGGCCTCTAAAATTTTGAATGTCTAAATTCCAATTTTGCAATTTATTAATTATCACATCACATAGACCTTTACCCGTAGAATTCTCTATAGCCAAAAATTCTAAAAAGTGTTTTTGAATAGATATTTTTTTGTCAACTAATGAAACATATCTACCAATATCTGACATTTGTTCAGTACGGCTTTTATCGGGAGTACAATCTAGTGCTAGTTTTACATAGGATAAAATTTTATCTCTAATATTATCACCTAACAATTGAATAATTTCATTTTGACTACGTTTACTTAAACAATTAGTTTTATATTTAGATTTTAAAGTTCTATTTATGTGAGTCTCGACAACTGAATCGAACTTTACCAATTAATTTAAAAAAATTACCATTATTTTTATCATATAACTTATCAGATGTCCCACGTAAAGCTAAACATTGAGAAGCAAGAAATTTTATTATTTCCATAATTCTTAAAATTACATCTGACCAATGTTTTTTTTTTCTAACTCTATAAGTTTTTGATTTTCCCTGTCAAGTGTTTTATTGACTTTCAGTTTCTTTCTTAAACTATACCACATTTTTAGGCGTGTTGCATGAACCGAACTTTGTTCATGTATTTTTAGCATTTTCGATAAATTTTGCCACCGATTGTATCCATTTGATATACAATTTGAAGCAGAACTGTCTTGAAATAATTTGTTGAGCAGAAAAGTTTACAGCTAACGCAAAAGGCACTATCTTTTGACAAGGAGTAACTTAACCATGACCTGTGTACTAATTCGCCATTAGCCAATTTCTTTTTGTAATATGCATTGCTAAATTTTCGCCCTTTTAAATTTCTAGGATAAAAATATTTTTTTGTTTGGGTCCAAGCTCAATTAAACTAATTCGCAGACCATCAGTCATTTTAGGCCAATTTGCTGGATCTTCTAAATTATTAATAAAAGAATTAGAAGGCTCTATAACATAGGTAGGTTTTTCTTAATTGCGCCGATTTTCATTAAGTTGTGTTTCATTGGTTTGTTCTTCTTTGGTTTGTTCTTCATTGATTTGTTCTTCATTGGTTTGTTCTTCATTGCGTTGTTCTTCATGGCGTCGTTCTTCAATAGGTTGTTCTACAAAAGTATCTTCATTTCGCTGTTCTTCATCATTTGATTTATTTAGTTGGTCGTCGTTAAAATCCTCCTCAAATCCTTTATGTAAAATCACATTTTTAGATGAGCTTTGTCCACTTTCATTAGAAACATTCTCGTGAATTGAAACTTTAGTTTTTTCTATAAAATTATCAAGTGCTCCAAATTGTGTTTGCATACATTTTTCTTTCGCATCCTTTCTTTTTCTATTTTGATAACCTGATAATTTTTCCTTCCCTTCCTTATTATTTCAAATAATTGATTTATAATTAATTCTAAGGGAAAAAAAGTAATTAGCATTAAAATAAAGACTATATTTATATATTTAAAAGGAAAATGACTTTTAATAATTCTTATATATATTTTTTTAATATTCGATTTTCATTTTTTTTAGTGGTTTAACTGAACTGAATAAATTATGTATTTAAGAAATTCATATTTTTTTTCAATATCCTATTAACAAAAAAAATTGTTTACTAATAATTTCAAATTATTTAAAAAACTTTGCTTTTATTTTTATGTTTTTAAAATATTTTTATATTCTGAATATATTTTAATAAAATTCTTAATTTATTCAAAATTTAAAAAAAAACGTTTCTTGAAAATTTAACAAACAATTTTTATTGAAATTATTATTAAAGAAATCCATAAATTTCTTAAATATATTAGAATTGTCTCATCTAATATATTAGAATTGTTATCAAATAAAAAAAGATCAAAATTAAAGAAATACAATTAAAAAGTAAGCAAATTAAATATAATTCGTAACAAAATAACTAAAATTTAAATTTTTAAGAGAAATTAAAAAAAAAGAAAAATGTCCATAAACGTTTGATATTATATAAAATTAAATCAGAACGCGTTTACAGAAAAATAATTCCAATTTCAAATTCCAATTTAAAGTTCGAAATGTATAGGCTCATAAGTAATACAACAAAAAGAAAATAATTCTTTTAATACATGTACATACCTGCAGAATTTAATAATTAAATTATTCAATATTATCTTTCCGATAATGTAGATGTCCAACTAAATTCACACAATGTCACAACTATTATAACAAATTGTTTCACGATAATTATTTTTACAAACGCGATGTGCAGTAGTTGGATAGAAAATGAATGTTTTAGGCCCTCCATAGTGGTATACGAAAATACGTATTTGTTTTTAGTTTTTCGTATAGACCATAAATTAAAAAAAAAATTATGGCTTAAAAAATACTTGAAAAGGATGTTTGTAATAAAATTTAAAAAAAATCGAATGCGCTTCCCATATAACTCGTTTAACAAAATATTCACTATATTACGTTTTTCGTTTATCTTGGTTTCAAGTAAGTAATGAATTAATAACACTTTAAGTAATTTTTGTTGTTGTAATTTTTGGCGCACCTCTTGTGTAAGCGCCCTGATGCCTCGCATCACTTGCTTGCCGCCTTTGTCGGGCCCTGTAGCCTTGTATGCCTAATTTTGTTAGTATAGTCTTCATTCAATATTTCCTTATTCACATTTGCACCTGTAAAAATATTTCAGATTTTAAACAAAATTATTAAATCACAAATTAATGATAATAATACTAACAATCTTGTTTCTCTAGCCTTGTCTGTCAAGCCTTATATGCCCATGCTGTTAGCCTTTTCTGTCTAGTCTTGCTTGTCAAGTCATGGTCTATTTGCAAATAAAATTTACAAGAATCAAAACTGAGAAAAACATAAAAACCTTCGTTTCGCGTTGTACATTACACTGGCAACCGCTCTCGCATTTCTTCAATTTTAGAGTTTCTGTCTTAGTTTCTATCATCTTCCTAACGACCTATACACTTCCTTCCATCACTTCTCCGATCCTGTTAGACCCTGCATTATGTTGTACGCATTAAAGCTCCTTCCAATAGTATTCTCGAAGCGCGTTATATCCTCTATCCAGTTTGGGCATGCAATGGCCCGACAGAGCTTGAGTTAAAAAATAGTCTGTTTCACCATAGTCTCTCCATGCCCATTTTGCTCTATCTGGAATTAAGAACCCAGTCCAGAGTCCATACGTTGCGTTATTCCCTTTATCTTGCTATCTTCTCATCAAATTTTCTCTGGTTTTTTTTCCGTTAAATGCTTTTATAGCTTAATTATGCCGTTTTTATTATGCCGATATAGCTTTTCTATCCCGCTATATGTTTTCCGTCATTCTTTGAATTGGAGCTGTACTGAAGGAATATATAACTCCAACACCTTGCGCTGATTCCTTTATTCTTGTATTCGCGATTTTCATGTATGCCCAGCATGATACGTACAATTCTAGAAACACCTTTCTCTTACTTGTCTCTTTTCTTAACTTGTCACGTTAAGACTTCTTGTTTTAGGTTCTGTAACAATATGCCAGGCTGGTGCACCATATAATAATTGGACCTAGACCACCCTAAGAATTTGTTTTCATTTGGATCCTTTGGGTCCGTCGATATTTGGTAGAAGGATACCCCTTGCTAGGTATGCAAGTTTTGGCTTGGTATCCAGGCATAATCACAGATATATTACTGCTGTGGTAGGAAGGAGTTATCGTAAAACTTATGATATTAAAAGTGGTCGGGGATACCGTTCGTTTAGATGTTAAAAGTACATCCTCCGTCATTCCTGACACCAGCTGAAGCTGTCATTGCTCCAGCCAGTTTAGTACTCTTTGTAGTTCCGCATTAGCTGTATAATCATCGCTACGTCATCTGCGAATCCAATAGACCTTTTTACGGTTAGTTAAGCGCATGCGCATCCAAGTTTGAAAGGCGGGAATATGAAAGTTTAGGGCTCATATATAGTTATACGTATAGGTGGGCATTAACTCGTTAATCCGTTAACCGTTAATTAACGAAGTTAACAAATTGCTTAACTGATTAACTTTAAAGTTAACTCAAGAAAATGTTAACGCTCGTTTACTTCCGTTAAATTGAACTACCGTTAACTTTAGTCCGTTACATTGGTTGTTTGTTGACATGTTGTCATTTTTTGTTTGAATTACGCGCCACGCTGTTGCTCAAAAAAGGAAAAATCCAGAGCCGAGAAACTACAGAGCAGAAAAAAATAAAGCGACCCTGTTGATTATTTGCTCCGTGCGAGTGAATACGACAAGTTCTTCTTCTTCTTCTTTCGAATAGGCCTACTTTGGACCACGCTTGTTCAACTGTTGGGCTTTGACCTTTGCCCACTATTGTTGCATCTTCTGTCTTATGGCTTCTGTCCAGAATACGACAAGTTATTATAACCTGACTTTTTTTGCGTTTGCATCATTTTTAACATCATTTTATATTTTATCAATCTTCATATATTTATCTTTTTCGTTTGTGTAGGTTATTGCTGGAAATAACTGATGGTGTAACATTTACAAGTGTACATCATGAACACTACTACTTCCACTCAAAGTACGCAAAGCTCTGAAAGTGAACCTGAATCTAATACTTGGCCACACTTGAGTGATTACTTTATATTCCAATCAAAACTTGGAGAACAGAAGTTGATTTATGAATGCAAACTGCGTTTGCCTAAAGTTTGTACAATAAAGGCTCACATGTCTAGTCTTAATAATCTTAAACAACATGTGAAAAGGACGCATGCATCCAAATATATACAGTTTGAAGAAGAAGTAAAAGCAGCGTCAACTCGGGTTCAGACCAAGCAGGTCCACAACTATTCACCGTAAAACAAATGTTCAAATACACTATGTAAAACACATGCACCATGCTGTATACAAGATATTTGTGAACTACAAACAAGCTTACTATTCGGTCAATCGCACAAAGTTGTACACGACTTTTAAAGAACTCGCCATACCAGGGAAACTGGCAAGACTTGTACGCATGACCATTGAGAACTGTACGGCAAAAGTGCGCATACAAGGACAACTAACTGAAGAACTCACATACGCGCAGGGACTGAAGCAGGGATGGATTAGCACGGACCCTCTTCAACCTGGAGCTAGAACGGCTATTCAGAAAATCCGGTATCGGCAGAAAAAACTTACTCACTTACAAAACTGTTCAGCTAGCGGCATACGCCGATGACATCAACATCATTAGCCGAACCAAAGCCGCAGAAGAAAAAGCGTACACCCTCCTGAAGGAAGCAGCCAGGGACATATATAGCTGAAAATTAACGCTACAAAGACTAAAGTGCTAACGCAATCAAGAACAACGGCAATGGCGATAACAACACATGACATCTTAGACCAAGTCAACAGCTTTCACTATCTAGGAGTGACCCTAGAAAACAACGGAAGCGAAGAAGTAGAAATAAGAGCCAGAACCACAGCGGCAAACCGAGCATACTTCTTATCTCGCACTTCTACTCTCGCACATATCTTCCTACACGTGCACAGAAACACAAAAATAAGGATGTATACAACAATTTTCGGACCAATACCCACATATGGCTGCAAAACCTGGGACTTGACACACACTAGTGGCAACAAAATAGATGTCTTTGAGAGGAAAGTATTGCGTAGAATACTCGGACCAATTCAAGACGATGAATAATACAATAAAAAGCCCTTTTTCTTCCATATTAGTTAGTCTTCCATAGTAGGTGCATAGGGTCGCTACTGTCGCTTGTAATAATTAGGTAAATCAATTAATCTATCTTCTTGTTTTTGTTTTATTTACCAATGTATCCCATCCCAAAAGGATGCTTAACTTTCAACGGTTCACTTTATCTTGCGAAATTTTAACGCTTTAACGATTAACGAAGTTTTTTATTAACGAGTTAACGATTAACGAAGTTAACTTTTGGATTAACTGTGCCCACCTATGGTTATACGTCAAAAAGTTCGGGCAATTTTGACGTATAACATGGCGGAAATTGATGCATGCGCATAAAAAATTCAACCATGAAAAGGTCTATTATTGTTATTACCTCCGGCATATCGGTTTTCAGCTGATCGTCAGAGAGAATACCTATTGGTGATGATCCCTGTGGGACATCACATCTTGTCCTTAATTTTAAAATTTAGCCTTCTCCCTATAGGATGAGCTCTTTTTTCGATACATGTGCCACATATGGAAACCTGTATCAAGTTGTTCCTCCTGAAAATCAATATCACCACCGCCAAAAAGGCTATGATTTCCGAGGAATCGTAAGCAAGCACCAGATCCCACAACGGCAATTTTATTTTTCCGGCGGCAAGCGACCACTGAAAGCTCTCATCAGCCATTTAAGAACAACTCTAATCGGGGATATCGAGATTTCACGAAAATGGTGCCAAAGCGAGGGTTCGTATTTTTGCAACATTCTTTTGAACATCAGATTAAGACTATTACTTGCTCGTGCCCGCATACTGTGTAATCTGTACCATTATCGTTGGTAGAATGCACGAAAAACGAAATAGATTTTCACCGGATCCAGGAATAAGTAAAAAACTGAAGCCGCATACATAGTAAATCCATGGAAAGGTATGACTCCACTTGGTGGGCTGTTTTCCCTTCGGCATAACTTGCATGTATCCAGGCTGACTGGAACAGTGTTTCAGAATTTTGCCGTCTCGCATAAAACAAAGCATAACTTGATACAACAGATCTTCAAAGACGAAATATTGGTCGTCGTTGGACGTAATAAGCTGGATGTCCTTAATCAGTTTGTCGATCATCAGGTCGTAGTACAGCTTGTAGGATTTGAGTATTTCAAAATATTCTCGTTCAACATTGTTAACATAGGCGCGTAAAACCAAGGAGCAGATGTTGTCTCTCAAGTTCTTGCGACAGCCCTTCTTGAGATACTCTTGAGCAGAGGTGGGCAAATCTTTTGGCTATCGGGTCACATTGCTAAGAAAATGACCGCGGGCCGCATATATACTTCCCTAGACAGAACAATATTGTTTTTAATATAAGTAAGGTTTAAGGTTAAGGTTTTTACAAATAAGGTTTCTCATAGTGGACAATATATTCTTCTTGTAAAACGAAATATTACGCCCGTAAATGTGCCGTCTATAAAATAGTGGCAGGTAAATAATGAAGAAAACACCAGGCCTGGTAAACACAATAAGCATGTCACTTCCAATGAAAGTAGTTTATAAATTGCTTCGCGGGCCGCATATAAGGTCGACGCGGGCCGCATGTGGCCCGCGGGCTGCTTTTTGCCCAGGCCTGCTTTTGAGCGACGGGTGCGCAGTATTTGGAAAGAACCTTCCCGCCGAGGGCGATTCTCTCGGCCTCGAAGGACGTGGCGTTGGAGCGCGTTCCAAGAATTTGCTCTCCGCGAGCTAACTCCCAGAACAAACTTCTCAATTCGCAGAAGTCTTTCATTTTGATGGGCAAATGCGAAAACCCACAATTTAGATCGTCCTCATTGACTTTACAATTTGGACTTTTCAAATGTAATAAAACCTCTAGGAAATCCTTTGGCGCATACACTGATCTGTATTTTGTAACATGATATCATAGTTATTCATTTCTCTGTAAGTTCCACACGATCTTCAGTAGATCTGGACTTGGCCAAGGTAATCCCCAATTCGGTGCACCTGAAATTGAGCGACTTATGGATCCTCTTGTCCCATTTAATCTGGGCTTTCTTGAAGAAACGCTCGTCGAACGTCGTCGATTCCATGTGATACTTCTTATTGGATGCCACCCAGTGATAAAAGTAACTCTTCAGGTGGCATTCAATGCCTTTTTCCCTCATCGCTTCTATCAGCGATTCATTGAAATTGTCCGGGTTTGTACTGATAGCCGATGTAGACATTCACTTCTAGACCTATTCTATGAATCCGATGTAGGAAGGATGCAATTCTATAGTCGCAAATTTTTGGCGATGGTGAGTGGTGAATACCTTAGTCTTTAATTTCCTCCATCGTGAAAATAATAAGAAAATGCACGTTGCATTTTTGATATACTTGATCGAAACTGGTCTTGTCTGTCTAGTCTTGTCTATTTAGTCTTGTCTGTCTAGTCTTGTCTGTCTAGTCTTGTCTGTCTAGTCTTGACTGTCTAGTCTTGTCTGTCTAGTCTTGTCTGTCTAGTCTTGTCTGTCTAGTCTTGTCTGTCTAGTCTTGTCTGTCTAGTCTTGTCTGTCTAGTCTTGTCTGTCTAGTCTTGTCTGTCTAGTCTTGTCTGTCTAGTCTTGTCTGTCTAGTCTTGTCTGTCGAGTCTTGTCTGTCTAGTCTTGTCTGTCTAGTCTTGTATGTCTAGTCTTATCTGTCTAGTCTTGCCCGTCTAGTCTTGTCTGTCTAGTCTTGTCTGTCTAGACTTCTCTGTCTAGTCTTGTCGGTCTAGTCTCGTCTGTCCAGGTTCGCCTGCCTAGTCTTGTCTGTCAAGTCTTGTTTGTCTAGTTTTGTCTGTCTAGTCTTGTGTGCTTTGTCTTGTCTGTCTAGTCTTGTCTGTCTAGTCTTGTCTGTCTAGTCTTGTCTGTCTAGTCTTGTCTGTCTAGTCTTGTCTGTCTAGTCTTGTCTGTCTAGTCTTGTCTGTCTAGTCTTGTCTGTCTAGTCTTGTCTGTCTAGTCTTGTCTGTCTAGTCTTGTCTGTCTAGTCTTGTCTGTCTAGTCTTGTCTGTCTAGTCTTGTCTGTCTAGTCTTGTCTGTCTAGTCTTGTCTGTCTAGTCTTGTCTGTCTAGTCTTGTCTGTCTAGTCTTGTCTGTCTAGTCTTGTCTGTCTAGTCTTGTCTGTCTAGTCTTGTCTGTCTAGTCTTGTCTGTCTAGTCTTGTCTGTCTAGTCTTGTCTGTCTAGTCTTGTCTGTCTAGTCTTGTCTGTCTAGTCTTGTCTGTCTAGTCTTGTCTGTCTAGTCTTGTCTGTCTAGTCTTGTCTGTCTAGTCTTGTCTGTCTAGTCTTGTCTGTCTAGTCTTGTCTGTCTAGTCTTGTCTGTCTAGTCTTGTCTGTCTAGTCTTGTCTGTCTAGTCTTGTCTGTCTAGTCTTGTCTGTCTAGTCTTGTCTGTCTAGTCTTGTCTGTCTAGTCTTGTCTGTCTAGTCTTGTCTGTCTAGTCTTGTCTGTCTAGTCTTGTCTGTCTAGTCTTGTCTGTCTAGTCTTGTCTGTCTAGTCTTGTCTGTCTAGTCTTGTCTGTCTAGTCTTGTCTGTCTAGTCTTGTCTGTCTAGTCTTGTCTGTCTAGTCTTGTCTGTCTAGTCTTGTCTGTCTAGTCTTGTCTGTCTAGTCTTGTCTGTCTAGTCTTGTCTGTCTAGTCTTGTCTGTCTAGTCTTGTCTGTCTAGTCTTGTCTGTCTAGTCTTGTCTGTCTAGTCTTGTCTGTCTAGTCTTGTCTGTCTAGTCTTGTCTGTCTAGTCTTGTCTGTCTAGTCTTGTCTGTCTAGTCTTGTCTGTCTAGTCTTGTCTGTCTAGTCTTGTCTGTCTAGTCTTGTCTGTCTAGTCTTGTCTGTCTAGTCTTGTCTGTCTAGTCTTGTCTGTCTAGTCTTGTCTGTCTACTCTTGTCTGTCTAGTCTTGTCTGTCTAGTCTTGTCTGTCTAGTCTTGTCTGTCTAGTCTTGTCTGTCTAGTCTTGTCTGTCTAGTCTTGTCTGTCTAGTCTTGTCTGTCTAGTCTTGTCTGTCTAGTCTTGTCTGTCTAGTCTTGTCTGTCTAGTCTTGTCTGTCTAGTCTTGTCTGTCTAGTCTTGTCTGTCTAGTCTTGTCTGTCTAGTCTTGTCTGTCTAGTCTTGTCTGTCTAGTCTTGTCTGTCTAGTCTTGTCTGTCTAGTCTTGTCTGTCTAGTCTTGTCTGTCTAGTCTTGTCTGTCTAGTCTTGTCTGTCTAGTCTTGTCTGTCTAGTCTTGTCTGTCTAGTCTTGTCTGTCTAGTCTTGTCTGTCTAGTCTTGTCTGTCTAGTCTTGTCTGTCTAGTCTTGTCTGTCTGGTCTTGTCTGTCTAGTCTTGTCTGTCTAGTCTTGTCTGTCTAGTCTTGTCTGTCTGTTCTTGTCTGTCTAGTATTGTCTGTCTAGTCTTGTCTGTCTAGTCTTGTCTGTCTAGTCTTGTCTGTCTAGTCTTGTCTGTCTAGTTTTGTCTGTCTAGTCTTCTCTGTCTAGTCTTGTCTGTCTAATCTTGTCTTTCTAGTCTTGTCTGTCTAGTTTTGTCTGTCTAGTCTTGTCTGTCTAGTCTTGTCTGTCTAGTCTTCTCCGTCTAGTCTTGTCTGTCTAGTCTTGTGTGCCTTGTCTTGTCTGTCTAGTCTTGTCTGTCTAGTCTTGTCTGTCTAGTCTTGTCTGTCAAGTCTTGTCTGTCTAGTCTTGTCTGTCTAGTATTGTCTGTCTAGTTTTGTCTGTCTAGTCTTGTCTGTCTAGTCTTGTCTTTCTAGTTTTGTCTGTCTATTGTTGTCTGTCTAGTGTTGTCTGTCTAGTCTTGCCTGTCTAGTCTTGTCTGTCTAGTCTTGTCTGTTTAGTCTTGTCTGTCTTGTCTTGTCTGTCTAGTCTTGTCTGTCTATTCTTTTTTGTCCAATGTCTAACGTTTGCCATATAGTATTCTTGCTGTTTCAATTCGTTTTGGTGTGGGATTAGAAACAAGTGTAGTAGGCATTTAATATTTCGAATTCCTATGGAGAACGTAGAAGTTGTTGCAGTGAAACGACTGGAATGGGAATTCTTGCGATCTTAATTAAAACGTTGGCTCTATATCACTTCTACTAAATTAAGTATGTATTTCATTATAGAAATCGATGGCGCGGCTTTCAGATTATGCATGATTTACAAGCGAATTGACTGCATAAGATACTAGTTTCAACAAGTTTTCATGCACCGTAATCTGTGAGATTTTGCGAGAAATTTCTGAAATATTTAACCTTTATTGATTGACTATATTTAGTTTAACTAATGTTTTCAGTCACATTCCCGGTGTCTAATTTTAATTAAAAATTATTTTAATCCGGGGTCGAAGTCGAATCGTCCGTTGTACGAATTCTCTAATTAGAATGAGGGATTGAGTGAATAGAAGTTGAAGATTGAAGAAAATTGATATCTTTTGTAAATAGATTGATTATCGTAAGTGGCGTATTGAATTTACATGTTTCGTAATTTCCATTTTCCGCGATAGAGACATTGTGTGGACGCATACAGATGTAGTGTTTGTGTGTTAGTGTGTGTGTATAGAGTGGATTGTGAAATAGAGTGAATGGAAGCGCACAATGGAGACGATATTAAACGGTAACTCGCACTTGACACGAGAACAGATGGCGACATTGTAATTAATGAGCATTCTGTCTGACACTATCACGTCAGTGTGCCCATGAATTGATTAATATACACCCGTCCTGAGGGATTACCGCAGAAAACACAGAAATATATACCGTCAAATTATTTAATCACACGTTTATTAGCGAAATGTAAGCATGACAAATGCCAAAAAATTCTCAGCGAACATATCGGAATTTACCGGTCGACTGTGACGGATTACCGAAAACGATCTCTCCGATTGGGAGACAAACGATTCCAGGATCCATTTACAAAAAATATAATAATGTATAATAAATCTCTTATTTTGCAAAATTCTAATTACGTTCATTAATCTTCCCTTATTCGAACATGTTAAGTAACAACAGATTTTTGTAATAAAAATGTTACATTTTTCGAATGTCTAGACAGACAAGACTAGACAGACAAGATTAGACATACAAGACTAGACAGACAAGACTAGACAGACAAGACTAGACAGACAAGACTAGACAGACAAGACTAGACAGACAAGACTAGACAGACAAGACTAGACAGACAAGACTAGACAGACAAGACTAGACAGACAAGACTAGACAGACAAGACTAGACAGACAAGACTAGACAGACAAGACTAGACAGACAAGACTAGACAGACAAGACTAGACAGACAAGACTAGACAGACAAGACTAGACAGACAAGACTAGACAGACAAGACTAGACAGACAAGACTAGACAGACAAGACTAGACAGACAAGACTAGACAGACAAGACTAGACAGGCAAGACTAGACAGACAAGACTAGACAGACAAGACTAGACAGACAAGACTAGACAGACAAGACTAGACAGACAAGACTAGACAGACAAGACTAGACAGACAAGACTAGACAGACAAGACTAGACAGACAAGACTAGACAGACAAGACTAGACAGACAAGACTAGACAGACAAGACTATACAGACAAGACTAGACAGACAAGACTAGACAGACAAGACTAGACAGACAAGACTAGACAGACAAGACTAGACAGACAAGACTAGACAGACAAGACTAGACAGACAAGACTAGACAGATAAGACTAGACAGACAAGACTAGACAGACAAGACTAGACAGACAAGACTAGACAGACAAGACTAGACAGACAAGACTAGACAGACAAGACTAGACAGACAAGACTAGACAGACAAGACTAGACAGACAAGACTAGACAGACAAGACTAGACAGACAAGACTAGACAGACAAGACTAGACAGACAAGACTAGACAGACAAGACTAGACAGACAAGACTAGACAGACAAGACTAGACAGACAAGACTAGACAGACAAGGCTAGACAGACAAGACTAGACAGACAAGACTAGACAGACAAGACTAGACAGACAAGACTAGACAGACAAGACTAGACAGACAAGACTAGACAGACAAGACTAGACAGACAAGACTAGACAGACAAGACTAGACAGACAAGACTAGACAGACAAGACTAGACAGACAAGACTAGACAGACAAGACTAGACAGACAAGACTAGACAGACAAGACTAGACAGACAAGACTAGACAGACAAGACTAGACAGACAAGACTAGACAGACAAGACTAGACAGACAAGACTAGACAGACAAGACTAGACAGACAAGACTAGACAGACAAGACTAGACAGACAAGACTAGACAGACAAGACTAGACAGACAAGACTAGACAGACAAGACTAGACAGACAAGACTAGACAGACAAGACTAGACAGACAAGACTAGACAGACAAGACTAGACAGACAAGACTAGACAGACAAGACTAGACAGACAAGACTAGACAGACTAGGCAGACAAGACTAGACAGACAAGACTAGACAGACAAGACTGGACAGACAAGACTAGAGAGACAAGACTAGACAGACAAGACTAGACAGACAAGACTAGACAGACAAGACTAAACAGACAAGACTAGACAGACAAGACTAGACAGACAAGACTAGACAGACAAGACTAGACAGACAAGACTAGACAGACAAGACTAGACAGACAAGACTAGACAGACAAGACTAGACAGACAAGACTAGACAGACAAGACTAGACAGACAAGACTAGACAGACAAGACTAGACAGACAAGACTAGACAGACAAGACTAGACAGACAAGACTAGACAGACAAGACTAGACAGACAAGACTAGACAGACAAGACTAGACAGACAAGACTAGACAGACAAGACTAGACAGACAAGACTAGACAGACAAGACTAGACAGACAAGACTAGACAGACAAGACTAGACAGACAAGACTAGACAGACAAGACTAGACAGACAAGACTAGACAGACAAGACTAGACAGACAAGACTAGACAGACAAGACTAGACAGACAAGACTAGACAGACAAGACTAGACAGACAAGACTAGACAGACAAGACTAGACAGACAAGACTAGACAGACAAGACTAGACAGACAAGACTAGACAGACAAGACTAGACAGACAAGACTAGACAGACAAGACTAGACAGACAAGACTAGACAGACAAGACTAGGCAGACAAGACTAGATGGACAAAACTAGACAGACAATACTAGACAGATACGACTAGACAGACAAGGCTAGACAGAGAAGACTAGAGAGATAGAACTTGTCATACAAGACCAGATAGGCAAGGCTTGACAGAGAAGACTAGGCAGACTATAGTAAAGAGATAAGACTAGACAGACAAGACTAGACACACAAGATTAGGCAGATAAGACCAGGCTGGCGAGGGCAGATAGACAAGACCAGACAGACAATACTAGAGAGACAGGTCCAGATAGACAGGACGAGACAGAAAATACCAGACAGACAAGACAAGACATACAAGAGTAAACAGACAAGACCAGACTAGAGAGACAAGGCCAGACAGACAGGACCAGACAGACAAGACCAGATAGACAAAGCCAGACAGACAAGCCCAGAAGCACTAGACGAGACAGACAAGATCAGACAGACAAGACCAGACAGACAAAATGGACAAGGTGGACTAGACAGACTAGACGGGCTCAATGGGCTAGACGGACTAGTCAACTGACTAGATTGACTCAACGAACTGGGCGGACCATACGTACGAAACAGATCAGACGGAACAGATGAACCAGTTGGGCCAGCCGAACCAGTTGGGCCTGACGGACCAGACAGAGCAGGCAGATTGGATAGACCATACAGACCACACAGACTAGATAGACTAGACAGACGAGATAGGCTATATAGACAAGACTGTACATACAAAACTAGATAAACATGGCTAGGCTAATAGGTTAGAGATACGACGATAGATTAGATACTAACGACTAGTTTTGATGGTAGTTATAGTTTCAATTGTTATACCTGGTTTATGTGCGAATTTTTATGGGAAATATAAATCTCATTAATTTGAGTATTATAGCAAGGACTAGAATATTCCATTAGCTCGGATCTTACGTTAATTATGTTTAGAGATTTCTAACCAGAGCTCTGCACATAGTCCCCTCCACAAATTATGGCATTTTCGGATGATCTGGTCATCAATATAAATCTAATCGTTCCTTCCAATTGTCGTCATATTATCTGACAGAGCGTGGTAAACACGGATTAATATAATCTAAAATAGACGCAATGTGTGTATAATATAAATTGAATGTATTTTGTGTGAACAAACGGTTATGTTGTATTTGGATGGAATATTTGGTGTAGATGCTCAAAGTGTCGTCCAGTATGTGGATCGGGTTGGCGTTTGGTCCTGCAGTCGACTTAGTGAGGGCAGCCAGGCAGCTAGGCAGTCTGTGTTCTGCTCGTGCGATCGTAAATTCAATTACGTAACGGATATTGTTAGTTGCGGGGGATTCGAGACCAGCATGTTTCCTCTGTGCCGCCGGCTCCTCCTGCTGCCCCCGCATAAAAAGCAATATTGAAATTTCATTAAAACACCGTGTAGGAATATATTAAACTAGTTAAGGTGAAGCACGGCGGCGTGCACCATCGACGAGCCCCACTTTATTAATCTCATTCCGGTATTATTACACTTCACGAACTTGTGTGCCATACACATACACAGACTAACCACCTTTGGCTTACTAATTTACTTCGAAATCTGTTTCTAAACTTATTATTTGCTCCCACAACTAACTTCAATAAACTTATCCATTTCTAAATTACTTCATCCATTTCAATCTTAACCGAATGAACATACTAAATCACGAACTAAACTAGATATACTATCTAAAAACCAATTATTCTATTCATGAAAATTATCTACTTCTGCTTAACTTACAATTTACACTGCTCACCCAAACTTGTCTACCCAACTATCAAATCACAACTTCCAACATCCCGTTTGGTTTCCAAAAGAATATTTCAATTTCCTTTGCTCTAATTCCAAACTGGTCCCCGCCCCGCTGTTTAGATTTTATTAATTAGGTTTTGTTTGCGGCGACAAGGGAAAGCTTTCAATTAAAGTATGGCGCAATCATTTTATCGGCCCCAAAAACTTTGTCAAATTAATTAGCTAATTGAAGTTTGTGAATTAACTACGACGAGTTAATTATAATTTGAAATATTGCAGAGTCTATTTAGTCGATGCGCAGAGTCGTTTTCGTCATAAATAAACTACCTCATTCTAGTTCATATTTAATTAACGTGGACTGAACATTATGGAAATTAAGTTTATATATCCTAGTTTCTATGCAAGCTATAGGGTATCCACTTAGGAAAAATGTTTTTCTAGAAACTAAGCCAAACCAACATAGATTAGGCGACACTTGGCAGACAAGAATTTACAGACCAGAATTGACAGACAAGAATTGACAGACAAGACTGAACACACCGAGCTAGACAAATAAGACCAGACACATAAGAATAGACAGACAAGACTAGATGTTCAATACTGGACAGAGAAAAATAGACAGACAAATCTAGACATGCAGGACGCTACATACTAGATCTGACAGAGGAGAGAAAATAGAGAAGACAAGGCTAGACGGAAAACACTATATGGCCAATGCTAGACAAGTAACTCTAAACAGACAAGAATAGACACACAATACAAAATGAGACATAAATTTGATGGAGAAGACTGGATAAAAAAAACTAAACTTACAGGACTAGACATACAAGATTAAATAGACAAGCTTAGGCAGACCAGGCTAGACTAGACAGTTTATACTGAACCGACTAAAAATTATGAGACAAGTCGAGACAGAGAAGACTAGACGAATAAGATTAGATAATCATTGTTAGAGAGAAATTAATAGACAACCAAGACTAAACAGACATTTCAATACTAGACAGACAAGAATTGGCAAAGCAGATTAGATAAAGAGGACTAGATAGAACTGGACATACAAGACTAAAGATATAAGAGTAGACAAAGATGTCTAAACAGACAAGACTAAAAAGGTAATAATAGGCAGGTAAATTAGACAAAGTCAGATAGACAAGAAGTAAGAGAGAAGATTAGACAAAAAAGGCCATACAGGCAAAACTAAGCAAGCATGACAAGACTGATATAAGACAGATAAACATCACTGAACAAACAAAACTGTAGACGCAAGTCTAAACAGTCAAGACTGGATAAGCACGGGATGCAAAGATAGGCAGTAAAGACCAGATAGAAAATGCTAGATGGACAAGACTATCTATCTAGACAAGAATATATGGATATTGCAGATATCTTATATAAGACAAGATCTCTACAAGGTATTCAAGAAACAGACTACTTCATACACGGCCCCAACCCTATACCTCAGAGGGCCAGATGGGAAGCTCCAAATAAATAACAGTGACTGCACAAACGCCTTTGCAGAATACTTCCAGAAACTTTTAAATGCAGAACAATCGAAAGAGAGTCTTCATTTCAATGAGCCCCTTGGCAGGAACCAGGACTCGGTACCACCCAACAGGGAAGAAATAGAGAAGAGCTTCAAAGACATTAAGAACGACAAGGCCCCAGGTAAAGATGGTATAGTTGCAGAAATGTGGAAGCACGCAGATGACCAGTCCCTGCAGAGCATTACCCAGATCATTCAGGACATTTGGAGGACAGAGGTCTTGCCAGAGGGAAGGACCTCAGCCGGGATCCATCCACTATAGAAGGAAGTAAGACCGACCTCAACAACTACAGAGGCACCTGCTTATAACCTACAAGATATTCTCTAAAGCCCTACAAACTAGAGTCACCAAACAGCTAGAATCCCAACTAGGTGAATACCAGGCTGGTTTCCGTACGAGTAGGTCCTGCACAGAATAGATTAAAAACCTCAAGACAATCCTCTCATATAGGAGCCGAGGGGGATACCCCTGGGTAACCATTATAGTAGACTTCCAAAAGGCATACGACTCATTAGATCGACAGACCCTCTTCTCTACCTTGTAGGACCTAGGCCAAGACAAGAAGACTACCAGACTGGTCCAAGCTACTCTGAAGAACACCACCTCCAAAGTCAAGTTCAGGGGTGAACTCTCCGCGAGCTTTCCCATCCAGATAGGAGTCAGGCACGGGGATGGTCTCTCGTGCGTCCTCTTCAACTGTGTGTTGGATAAAATCATCAAAGAATAGACTTCCACATTATCACCAGAAGCAGAGCTGAAGCTTGGGAACAAAAACCTCAATGTCTCCTGTCTAGCCTTTGCTGATGATCTCACCCTATTGATTCACTGCATGGGCCAAGGAGACTATTTATCAACTACAAAGCCTCTACAATGTTGCGGCAAAAACCGACTTGCGGGTCAACATACAAAAGACTGAGTTCATTGCTAATATCAAGCAGGCTTCTGCAAAGTTCCTGCAGTCAAGTACTTGGGAGAATGGATCTCAGCAAGCGATAGCGAAGCCTTGGCCATAGACGCCAGATGCTCTAAGTTAGAGAGGGCCTATCATTCCTGCAAGAACATCTATACCTCCAAGTACCTATCCAAGAACATAGAACTGAAGCACTACAACTCGGTAGTAAGACCTTCTACTCTCTATGCCTCTCAGTGCCTCTTGATGAATCGAAAGGGCCTCAGAAAACTAGAACTTAAAGAGAGGAAGATCCCGAGGAGAATACTAGGACCCATAAGAGAGGAGACCGGTACCTACAGAATCAGGCACAAAGACGATCTCTACGAACATTAGGAATACATAGTAACATGTATGAGGAAAAGAAGACTGACCTTCTATGGGCACATGACCCGCCTGAATCACTCCAGGATTACCAAGAGGATCCTAACAGTGACAAGTAGGGGAATCCTGCAGGGAGCCAGGCACTAGCAGACCTAAATGGACGGATAAAAGGAAGCAAGCTCACAGCCAGCTGAAGATGAAGGCATTGTCGTGAGGCTGCCTCCAATGTTGTGGGGTTGGCACCAATGTTGTGAAGGGGGCTATGGTGTGAACCACCGCCGACTTCAATGTTGAGAGGGAAGGACTGCTGGCCAACAATTCTTCGTACTCTGAGATATATCTAAATATCTCGGGATTTTGTAATGTAATGTTCACCGGGATTCGCAAGGCACGTAGTTTGTCGAATAATAGTCGAGTTGGTTTCAACAATTTAATTAAACAATAATGAAACGAAATAACTTAAGACTTAAGAACTTATAGCTTACCACTCTACTCTCTTTTCTCTTACTTCTTACTTGTGACTGGGGAATGGTATTTATACCATTCCTAGTATAATATATCTGTAAGAGAGGTTAAATCATCCCTCTAATTGAAATAAGGTGGAGATTGAATTTTCTTGGCTCCACCCATGAACAATCGAGGCATAAATTCTCTAAATCCCTAAAAATGTCTGGTCCTCTGGTTAATCTCAATAAGAAGGTTTTTATAGGCCTTCGCACGTTTTCTCATATGTTTGAGGGAGGTAGATTTTAGCGTGGTAATAAAAACCCTTACTTTCTGGACAATTATATAAAACTATAAAACAATTGCATTTATCCAAAACGTGGGACAAAGGGCACGTTCTGGAATGTGCGCTAATGACACAGATGCCCCGTCCTACAGCATACTGGGCCAAGAAAAAGCAAAAGACCTAGATATGAGTTAAGACCAGCCTCGTGGTCCCTATTAGGTCAAAACGAACTGAAAAAAATAAGACAAGACTAGACAAGTAAGACTAAATAGGCAAAACTAGATTGACAAAACTAGACACATACAGTCAGAGGTCCAATACTACACGCACACGTTTATATAATCAATACTTTAAATACAAGTCTAGGAGAGTGGCGGATTATCCATAAGGCAAACCATGCACTTGCCTAGGGGCGCGAGATTACAAAAGGGACGTTTTTAATTGAGAAAAAAACTTACATACTTACATTAAATAGAAAATCAAACTTTGTATAGAACTTCCGAAGCGCGCCCGTCTACTTGATTACTTCTACATCGCCCGAACCGGTAATAGAAATTTGTCAAATAAAACTGTATAGGACGCTGTCGACATTTAATCCGCCTCTGGACTAGGCAGACAAGACTAGACAAATCTAAACAGGAAAAGCTTGTCTTAGAAAACTACACAGATATATCTTGACAGTCACCTCTAGGCAGACAAGTCTAGGTAGACAAGTCTAGAGACACAACGTTCGATAGACCACATTTGACTAACATGGTAAAACAGACAATATTAAACAGACTCGATAGAGAAGACTAAACAAAATAGACCTTACAGACAAGACTAAAGAAAGAACGATTGAGTAGACAATACCAGACAGCCAAGACAAAACAGGCAAACAAAGACGTGATACATAGAATTGGCAATTAAGACTAGACAAGCCGGAGTAAATCGATAATAAAACAGGCAAGCCTTGATGTGCTTATCATTACATTCGATGTACTAGTCTACTTAGTTTCGATGGTAAATCTGAAAACTAAACGACGTTAGTCTAAATAGATAGAATCTAGTTAGACTATCTCTAGTTATCTATCTCTAGTTAATCTATATCTAGTTAGACTAAATAGATAGAATTAAATCAATCGATGTAGATTCATTTGACACAAATTGGCTTCTAACACTAGATTAGTTAGGTACATATGGATACATTTGCGCTTTTTGCAAGTATACTATATTATTTATCTTTTTCCCAGACAAGACTCGACAGACAGAACTAGACATGCAAGACAAGGCAGACAGGACCAGACGGACAAGGCAAAACAGACTGGAATTAACAGCCAAAACTAGATAGACAATACTTGTATATATGCTATACAAGTAAAGCTAAACGGACGAAGCTTGACCATGAAGACGATTTTCAAAACCGGAAGGACAACACTAGACTCATAATTTTATAGAGACAAGTCTAGAAACACAAGAGTAGACAGACAAGTCTAGACAAGGCTAGACTAGACAAATAAAACTAGAAAAACAAGATTAGACATCCAGGACTAAACACAGATATATTTGACAGAAGACAGGCAAGACTAGACAGACAAGACAAGACCTGGCAGACAAGTCTAGACAGATAGTACTAGACAAACGATATATATATATATATATATATATATATATACATATATATATATATATATATATATATATATATATATATATATATATATATATATATATATATATATATAAATAGTAAGTCACATTCTTCTCAAGTCGATGTTTTGATTTAGAGACCTACAAATTGTTACAAAAAATACGTTGCAGATTACATTACTCCCTGCGTAATATGAGGCATGATAGCCTCAGGAACAACTTAATTAAAGGTGTTTAGAAATTATTACAATCTATTTACAAAATGTCGAATACCAACCGATGGGTACAGTATAAGGAAACCAAATTTCCGATTCTTCCGAAAAAAATTCCGATCTGTTAAAATAAATTAAGATAGTGAAAGCAAAAAACCTGTGAAGTAAGGTGCGCATTAGGACCATAGTGTCGTCAGTGACATTGGAAAGACACCGAAGTCACGAACACACTGGAAGGACCTAGTTAAGAAGTCAAAGTTGTCTGGAATTTTTAATCGACCACTACGCAACAGTCGGCCCAGAAACCAACGTGATAAGAATATACCAAGATGTTCCCAGAAACGAGAAGCTCCACGACACTCATTTAAGAGACTCGAGCGAATGTGCCCAATTTCGTTCTCGTGACCAATTGACAATACCGCCCGTGTTGCAAATAATACTTTTTATTACTCATGCGAGGGGACGTAGATAAAGGTGGAGAACCCCGGGTAACCTGAACAACCTTTCTGGAGATCGGGTAACCAACCCCCGGTGGAAAGAAAGGTCAGGGCTGACGAGAGCGGGAGAAATGGCCCTCCGAAAAGGGAGTTGGGCGTGGGGCTAACAACCCCATCCCGTAAAACACTAATTGCTACGAAACCTCAAGATATGCCTCGGAAAGCAGGACAGATAACACGAAGACGGACAAGGCAAAAGAAAATGGGCATGCACCTCGGAACGTGGAATATTAGAAGCCTATATCAAAAAGGAGCGCTAAATGAACTGATGGAAGTATTTGATAGATACAAACTAGACCTAATAGCCCTACAAGAGATAAGATGGCCAGGAACAGAAAGACTAGCTAATAAAAGCGGAGACCTGTACTACTGCGGAGACACAAACAACAGACACGAATTCGGAGTGGGATTCTTAGTTGGAAACCAGATTAAAGAAAACGTCATCGCCTTCAAACCAATTAACAAGAGGATGTGCTACATCCGAATTAAAATGCGTTTTAATAACTTATCCATATTCTCTATTTACGCTCCAACAGAAAAGAAGGAGGACCATGAAAAGGATGATTTCTACACAACCCTAGAAAGGCACGTCGACATAACACCAAAGAATGACATCAAACTCGTGATCGGGGACTTTAACGCCAAAATAGGCAAAGAAGACCCTTACCAGCCAACGATAGGAAAATACAGTATACATGAAGAGTCTAACAACAATGGAACTAGAACCATAGATTTCTCAGCGTCAAAAGACCTAGTAGTCAGAAGCACAACGTCCCCACACAAGAACATTCACCTAGCAAATTGGAAATCTCCAAATGGGCGCACACTAAACCAAATAGACCCTGTTCTAATAAGCGCCAGATTCTACTCAAGCATAGTGGATATCAGAACCATTAGAAGAGCAACAGTAGGCTCAGACCATTTTATGGTCAAAATAAAATTAAGAACGACAATAAATAAAACACGTGCCGAAAAGGGAGAAAAAACAAGAAAATATAATCTAGAGAACCTAAAGAACAAAGATGAACGCAAGAGATATGTGGAAACACTGGAGAAGAAGATTAAAGAAAATATAAATGAAGAAGAAGAAGGGGAAGAACACGAAGAAACAAATAACACCTGGGAAAACCTTAAAAAAAGCATAAGAGAAGCAGCGGAGGAGACCATATTAATAGAAGGACAGCGCAATCGATGGTGGAACGAGACGTGCAGCAGGGCAATATACGAGAGAAATAAAGCAAGACAACGACTACTGCAAAGGCCAACAAGAACTAAGGAACAATAATACGCTATCTTGAGAGCGAGAGCAAAGGCAGTACGCAGAAGAGAAAAAAGAAAAGACCTAAATGAACAGCTGGACAAATTAGAAGAACTAAGAGAACAGAACGAAACAAGAAAGTTCTTTAAAGCCGTGAACAGTACCAAAAACGAATTCCACCCAAGAATAGAAATGTGCAAGAATAAGGACGAGGAAATAATGACCGAGAGAAATAAAATCCTATTACGATGGAAAGAATATTTCACAGAACTACTAAACAAAGAACAAGGAACCAACTACGAAGGCCCAAAAACGAGCGGCTGCACAGTGCAACCACGAGTATTGGACCCAGAATTACAAGAAATTAAAGATGGCCATACAACAACTAAAAAATAACAAAGCCCCGGGTATAGACGGAATACCAGCCGAAATACTCAAACAAGGAGGAGAACTACTAGAAACAAAAATACATGCGCTAATAAAAACTATCTGGAAAACAGAAAAAATACCTGAGGAGTGGAAGATAGCCATAATCTGCCCAATATACAAGAAAGGCGACCGACAAGACTGCAACAACTATAGAGGCCTCTCACTACTATGTGTCGCATAAAGGTCCTAACATCCATAATACGCCAAAGATTGGAGATATACGCAGAAGATCTAATAGGGGAGTATCAAGCAGAATTTAGAAGAGGGTGATCCACGACCGACCAAATTTTCACAACACGACAAATTATGGAAAAGGCGTGGGAATTTGACATACCTATCCATCAACTATTCGTAGACTTTCGACAAGCCTACGACAGTATAAGTAGGGAAGCACTATATAACATTCTGAAAGAATTTGAAGTACCACAGAAGCTAATCAAGATGATACAAGTAACCATGGAAGAGACACTCAATCAGGTTAGAATACAAAACCAGCTCACAGAAAAATTCCCAACAGACAAAGGACTAAGACAAGGAGATGGCCTGGCCCCGATCCTATTTAGCCTAGCCCTCGAGAAAGTAATCATAGGCACAGGAATAAAAACTGACAGCACCATTATAAACAAGTCATGCCAAGTTATAGGATATGCAGACGATCTGAATATAGTGGGAAGGAATGTACTGGCAGTGAAAGAAACATTTACGCAGCTGATAGAAGAGGCAAGTCCGATAGGACTGCTGATGAATGAAGACAAAACGAAATACATGGCCATAAAATCAAGATCGCGGCTGGGACAGAACATAACCATGGATAATATGAACATTGAAATGGTACGAGAATTTAAATATCTGGTCTCAACACTGAACGAACAGAACTTAATACCACACACAATTCAACAGAGTCTGATATCCGGGAATAAAGCGTACTACGCATTTCAAAGTGTAATGAAATCGCAAATAGTGGGGGTAAAAACCAAAGTGAAAGTGTATAAAAGCATCATTAGACCGATAGTGACCTATGGGTGCCAATCGTGGACAATGACGACCAAATCTGAGGACCTATTATTAAAATTCGAGCGAAAAATATTAAGAAGAATATTTGGACCAACCCAGGAAGAAGACGGGTGGAGGATAAAGTATAATCACGAATTGGTACAACTGTATAAAGAAATAGACCTAATCACATATATAAAAATACAACGGCTGCAATGGGCAGAGGATAAGCGCAGGACACGTAGAACGCATGGGAGAAGAAAGAATACCACAGAAGATCTACAAAGGAAACATAGAAGGCAACAGGGGGGAGACCACGACTAATATGGCATGACAACATAAAAAAAGACGCAAGACAACTAATAGGCATAAGAAACTGGAAAAGAGCAGCAGCGGACAGAAAAGGATGGAAAAGAATGCTAAACGAGGCTAAAAAAGGAGGAGGCTAAGGCCCACAGAGGGCTGTAAGGCCACGGATTGATGGACGGAGGGGACGTATCTTACAAGTTTGGAATGCAGGGGCCTTCCAGAAAAATAAAATCAAAAATGAAGAATTTGCTTATTCAATTTTCACCGGAGCTGTGAATTCGTCATAAGAACTCTCATTAGTCTCCGGTATCACCATAGAATTTACACTCGTTTTAAAAGGTTTTCTTGAATTTTTATTTTGTAATGAAAAAAAAATCACTTCACGTCACTTTTTTAATATTGAGATCTTGATTGTGTTTTCTTATATATTTAATTGTTTATATTTAATGTAACTTAGCGATATTGGATATGTGCGTGTGTTACTCAAGTTATGTGGTAATACAACCAAAAATGCATTTCTCACACTAAACAACGTGCGCCATGATAGTACATTTAACGCATGAGTAATAATATTAATAATTTGATATTATTAATTCATTGCAATGAAATTTTAGAAAAGTAACTATTTTTCCTGCGTGCCAATGAAATTTTTCTACGTGTCAGCTGTGACACGCGTGCTATCGGTACATGATAAGTCGGCACTGGATAGGTCGGCACCGGACGACTCGGCACTTCCAACTCGGCACCGGAAAACCCGGCATCGGGAAAACTCGGCACCGGATAAGTCGGCACCAGCTAAGTCGGCACCGGATAAATCGGCAGCGGGCAAATTGGCAGCAGTCATGAATAAATTAATTTTCTAGTATAACTTATGTTTTGGTAATATGAAAAACAAAAGAAATCTTTTTATAATTAAAAAAAGTAACGCACGCTCCTTGAAAGATGAAGTAAATTGTAAACTATTTATTTAGTCACCTTCTAGCCACCATTAGAATTCATGTTGACATGAAAACAGCGTTAAATTAAAACCCAATAATAAAACATAAATAACTTTATTAAAGGTTAAATGGAAATATCCGGTGCCGACTTTTCCCGGTGCCGAGTTGTCCGGTGCCGACTCATCCGGTGCCGAGTTGGAAGTGCCGAGTCGTCCGGGTCCGTGTGCTATTCGCTATGTGCATAGTGGGAGTATAGTAAAGTTACCACAGCGCATGCCGTGGCAGAAAACAGCAACGATTCTGGATAGCCAATTTGTTTATATTTTGAAATGGGTCATAATTGTTGTTGTGTTATGATTTGCAAAAATAACGGCACAAATAGTCGGTGTAAATTCTATATTCTTCCTACAGTGGCCTTATATGGTGAGTCGCCATGGTATCCAAAACCTTACGACACACTTTGTAGTGAACATTCTATTGGAGCCAAGAAATCAGCGCATGCAAGTTATGTTCCCACGATATTTTGTAAAATATATCGAGAGGAGAAGGTTAGTAGGAGTAATTCAGAAGTCTTAGATATACACGCTTGAAGAAACGAAGAACCACAGCAGTCTCAAACACCACATCAAATCAAGTAAGAATTGAAGAAACAAATGAATTAATTCAACCTCTTGTGGTTTTCCGATCAAGTCAATGTGTTTGCTGAATCAAATTTTAGCGAAACCACCGTTATTTGTAATAGATTCATTTGCAGTGATCACTATGATATGAAATCCATGTGCATATAATTAAAACAACTTCAAGAATTTAACGACATAATAATTCAAGAAAGAAAGATAAAAATTGTTGCACTGACGAAAAATCATATAAGGATGAATCTGCCGAAATAAAAGACAAAGAATTTCTTGGTATTTCAACAATATGAAATGATCAAGAACTCCTAGATCTTGCTGGTGTGTCATTTAGCAATTTTAAGTTTTTATTAACAAGAATAACTATGAAGAAATTTACAGTTTCCATTAAAAGTCGGTCTTTAATGGAAACTGTAATTTTTTTCATAGTTATTCTTGTTAATAAAAACTTAAAATTGCTAAATGACACACCAGCAAGATCACACCATCTAATCTATTGAATGGAAATGAAAACTGGCTTGATATTTTCGGTATTTAGTGTGTTACATAGAACCAAAATCTCACGAATATTTCATTCAATCTTACAAAATGTAGCTTCTGCAACTGTAAATTTAGTCTTTTGGGCCGGATGCAGCCTCTGTTCGATCAACAATTTATATTTTGTTTTAAAAATACTATTTGCCTTCTTTCTATCTTTCTATTGATTACTTTACGTATTAAAAAACAATAAAACATGTGTATGTCATTATTTGACATAATCCCGAATAGTTGCGCATGCTAGGTGGCGCTACTATCCTGCACATAGCCAATAGGTACGCCAACGCTGGGGTATACGATAAGGTTAGAGACGTATTTGTGTGAAACGACCATAGCAACAAGTCCAGTTTCCAGTTGACTTATTTTCGCACATGTTGCAAATATACAAAACATGTAATCCATATAAAATATATAACATTTTTTTAATTAATATTTTTCTGTGCAGATGCATGCGATTATTTCTTTGTTGTATATATATATATATATATATATATATATATATATATATATAATATATATAATATATATATATATATATATATATATATATATATATATATATATATATATATATATATATATATATATATATATATATATATATATATATATATATATCTATATATATATATATATATATATATATATATATATATATATATATATATATATATGTATATATATATATATATATATAAATACCAGATGTGATTGCATTTAGTTGTGCGAGGGGTTGGAAATTTATTACGGCGAGTTTTAAATCACGCCTGGTAACCATGCGAAAGTTCCATTAAAATATTGCAAGTTGAGCCGTCGGCGGGCCGGATGAAACTCATTACGAAAAGTAAGCGGACGGTGCAACAAAAAAATGTGTATTTAAAATATATATTTTCAGCTCAATTTCTGTATTACTTGACCAAACGCAACACTAATTCCGATCGGATTCTGCAAGAGGAAGGTTAAAAGTTTAATTGAAAAGACGCCGCCTTTTTATTTCCGCTAATAAATAATAATTAATACAAATATTAAAAAAATATAACAATAATTAAAGTGGATACTAGTATAGGGTGCGCTAAAACAGATAGTGTAGTCTTGAGCGGCTATTAGAAACAAACGGCGCAACTGACATATATGAGGTTTATTTTATTGCATCCGGTACATCATGCCGTTACATAGGAAACATCTGTAGGCCCTAGGCCTAAAGGAGAATAACGGATGCAGATTCTGTGGCTCAGCAGAGGGCATCTTTTACATCTTTTTTACATCTTTTGGCAGATGTATGGGGGTTATACATCTGCCAAAATATGTACCTAGGGGCTCACTGCTTGAACACAGAGGAGCTGGAGGCCTTGAATCCCACCCAGATCCTGAAATTCCCGAAGGAATCAGGATTAGAGGAGGCGCTCAAAATGGGTAAGTACACCAACGCTTGGAGGAGGAGGGTGGGGTACAATAGATCAATAGATACTAAGGTCGCAGTATAAATCGTCACCACCATATCTACACTCTACATCTACATAATGCCGTTTTATGTATCGAGTTGAAGATGACATCGGAAAGATGATTGCCCCCAACAGCGATACAATTATGAAGTCGATTTCTTAAATTTTCGGCCGCATTTTAGCACATCCTGACGCGTATCGGGGCGATTTCTTCTCGAATCCGCTCTTTGAGTTCTTCCAAGGTGTGTGGCCGACGTTTAAAAACATTTTCCTTCAGGTAGCCACAAAGGAAGAAGTAGCAAATGCTGAAATCAGGTGCGCGTGCGGGCAATTCCACATCAACCCTCAACATCTGTATGAGGGCAACATCTGTCGCAGTTTCTCCATTGAAAGTCGAGGAGTTTCCGCTGTTGCAGCGTCCTGTTGAAACCAAATTTCTCCCATATCGGTTTCCTTCGTTAATCCATCTAACAGAGGTCTAAAAAAAATCCTATATGGAAACATAACGTTTAGCGGTGACAGTCATAGCCCGTCTAAACTTAGAAATTGTACACCACACGGTCACTCTTGGGGAGTGAAGAGGTTTCTCGTGGTTATCGCTTTCGGATTATTTTCAGGCCAGTACCGACATTTTTTTTTTCACCGCTCTAGAAAGATGGAAGTGGGCCTCTGGGGAAGTGGGAAAATTTGACCACGAATGGATTCGATTAAACATTTCTTGGGAGCAATTCATGCGGTTTTCATAGTGAGCAAGCTTCAATTCTGGGACAAACATAATCTTGTAGGAGTAGAATGATAAATCATAATTCAAAAGCCTTTTTGGTGAATGCACGTTGGGTGGCCACGAAATAACGGCCAGTTTCCGAACCAAACCATGTTAACGACTGAAAACTGCACGATCCTCCCGACACAATGAGAGCCCTTCCAGGTTCCTATCTCCACAACACAGGATGTACCGGCCCGTCCAAACTGCACTATTTGTTTTGACGCACCGTATATCTCTATTATTATTAGGTAATATTCGTTGAGGCCATCTAGGGCCATGGTAGTCTTGTTACACATTGCAGTTTGTATTGCTTTCTTCTGAGCCCAGAATTCCCTCAATCTCTGTGAATGGGCAAGCTTGCGCTCCGGTGTCCAGGTAGTACCTTGTCTTCCTTTTGATTCATCTCGGTTTATCACATTCAATATCTTTTGCGGAAGAGATTTTCAATTGATGGCGTCGTCTGGTTTTAGATGCAGAATTTTGAGGTCTTCTTTGGTATTTATAAACCAGGGCATTCTGGTTTTGAGTTTGGAGTCAAAAAAGTGAAAAATCTGTTTAGTCAGCCTGTTTCCGTTCAATGACCGTTTGAGATGACAATAATACCGTGCTCGTCTCTTACGGATCCTTTCTGTATTTTTTTTCTATTGCACTGTAGACTTCTTTGTTGGGTTTTTAATGATGGATGATATTCTTGTAATTCGATCCCATTACACCTCTAACGATTTTGCGCTCTTTCTTCTCTAGTTCTTCGAGGAGTCCTTTGTTGGCATTTAGGGATAGGGTTTCGGCTGCATACATAACTACTGGCTTCAGAACAGTTTCATCATTACGCAGTTTAGTATTTTTGGACAGGAATTTTTCCTGGTAGATTGAGCGCGACGTTTGAAAGACTATTTCGAGTTTGCGTACTCGTTCCTTAAGTGCTTCTTTGTCCAGTTCACTTTTCATAATGATCTCAGGTACTTAAATGTTTCCACTCGGTTGACCCTCCCGTAATTTGTCTGGAGATTTGCTGGGGTATCTTTGATGTTAGTAATTACTTTTGTTTTTATCAAATGATATCTGCAAGCCGATTTCTTTTAGAAGTTCGATTTGCATCCCAACAGTTTCTATGTCGTTTTACAGAATAGCGATGTCATCCGCGAATGCTAGGCAGTCAAACACAGTCCCCTTGGATTTTGTTTCCATTCTCATAGGGCAATACTCAGCTTCTAATAATTGTGTACGCCAGGTCCTAATGATCTTTTCGAAAACGCAGTTGAAAAGTATTGGAGAGAGCACTTCACCTTGTCTGACTCCTGTTTTGACTTCAAAAGAGTCCGATAGACATCCTAGAAACTTTACTTTGGATTTTGTTTCAGATAAGGCTCTAATTAGTGCCAGCAGTTTCAGGTCAACCCCAAATTCGTTGAGGATATGCAGTAGGATGCCACGGTCTATTGAATCATAGACCTTTTTGAAATCCACAAAGACCGACACGTACGGTTTAGAGCTGAGATTGCAATATCTGATGATCGTGTTGAGGTTGTGGATCTGTTCGTTTTTTTTTCAGTTGAACGCCCTGAACCCCTCTTGGTATTCGTCTATTTGATGCTCTACTTCGGCTTCTTATATCTCCAGGATAGCAAGCGAGAGAATTTTTTATGTTGCCTGTAAGAGAATATTCCTCTATAGTTGTTACCGTTTTTGATGCTGCCTTTCTTGTGTAATGGATAAATCTAGGCTGTTTTCCAATCAACTGGTAGGATTTCTTGTATCCAAATTAGTTCTATTTGCTTCTGCAAGATTTCAACTGCTTATTCAGGGACATATTTCCAAAGTTCTGAAAGTCTGAGTCTTTTCCTGTCGCCATATTGTTTTTGAGTCGAGCAATGTGACGTTTGATTTCATCTTTGTTGGGTGGTCTCTTACTGGGTATCTGTGAATGGGTTCCTCGGTCTTGATGGGATTTTTGGATTGATCGAAAATTAGTAGGTTCTTGAAGTAGTCACCTAGGATGTTACAGCTTTCTTAATTTTAGTTCGTCAGTGTACCGTCCTTTCGCTGAAAGCATAACGACGGAGGCTTTCAACCCGTAAGTACTCTTTGAACGTTCTGTAATACTCTCTGGTGCCATTCCAGTAACAGTTTTGGTCGATCTTCTCAATAAGTGATTTTTCATATTTGCGCTTCTCAGGTCGGATCACTTTATCTGTCTGGGCTTACAAAGTCTGGACCTACAAAGCCCAACTCTCGTTGGGATTTCCAATGAGATTGCGATTTTGTTCAATAATATTGTTTCTATGCATCGACCCTTTTTTTGAGAATTGTAACACAGGTGTCTTTCCAGAAGGCATGTTTCCTGCTGCTTTTAATTTCAGCAATTTCTTTGGCGGTCTCAATGAGACGGTTTCTTGTGTTGTTAGTCAGAGTCAAATGGTCAAACCTTTTCCTGAAACTCCGTTGTTTTTAGTTGGAGTTTATCATTGTCAAAACGAATAATATGTTTGGGTGTCCGGTTGGTGTTTGCAGGGTACGGTTCGAATTTAAATATGAACATGTAATGGTCTGAGGCTATATGAGCCGTTTGCAATCATAATCTCAGAGGTGTTTTTCTGGCAAGTAGCGATGTGATCTATTTGGAACTCTCCGATGGTGTCGACAGGAGATCGCCATGTACTCTGCTTTCTGGGAAGGTGGCGAAAGTGTATTGACATGATCTGGAGGTTATGGTTTTCACAAATGGAGATCAATATCTTGCCAGTTTGATTGGCTCTCTTGTGAGCAGGATAGTTTCCAATGATTTTCCTATATTTGTGTTCTCGTCCAAGTTGGGCATTGAAGTCCCCCATAACAAGTTTAACATGGTGCTTGGGAATTTTGGAAAGTTTTTCATCCAGGAGGTCCCAGAAGTTATCCACTTCGTCCGGGTCAGATCTGTTCTTATCATTTGTGGGGACGCATTTGTTATTGTTATTGCGGATAATCTGTCATTTACTGGTTCAAAGTTTGTGACCGCCTTAAGGATTCTCATTCTCACTGCAAAATAAAGTTCCAAGCATCACAGATCCATTGAGGACCCTCTTTTGAGCTCTGCTCTTAAGCGGTAACCTTTAGATTCGAAAGCCTCTTCGTCTGGGTAACATGTGTCTTGTAGTGCAATTATAGATATCTGGTTTTCATTTAGGGCTTGGGTGAGAGTTTTTAGTTTGCCAGTTTGTGTGAGGGTGTAAATGTTGAATGGTGCTAGAAAAGTTTTGGATTTGGTTTTGAGTTTTTGACTAGTTGGGATACACCGTGACGCTCCGACTCGTCTGATGATTTCGAGTCGAGACTCGTGCGTCGCAGGTTTCACGACGAGAGATTTATCTAAGGACTTACCCCCTGGGGAAACTTTCTTGGAATATTGTGCCATCATGCTTACTTGACTTTAGTTAAGTAAGCATGTTACTTAAGTTAGCTTACTTGTTTTTGACGCATACGCAACCATGTTGCAACTAAGGCTTGTCGCACACTGGGTCCGCTCCGCTCAGCTCACATCAGATCCGATCGGGTCCACATATTGTATCGGCTCACCTACGTCACTTTTCCTACGGGATAGTTTAATATGTGCTGCTATCCTGGTTGCATAAATGCCTTAGCGCATATATGAAAACTTTAGAGTTGCGCCTGCGTGAATCATCCGCCAGCATCCGACCTCCGGCCTAGTATTCTTCACAAACAGAGGAAAAGAAGCGGAGAGGAGCGGGACGGAGCCAAGCTGAACTGAGCGGACGCAGTATGTGCGTTTCTATTTAAATACACGGGTTTTATATATTGCTTGGCTGAAAGGCTGAGCCGAGCGGAGACGAGCGGACCCAGTGTTCGACAAGCCTAAGGTTATCGTATATCTATTATTTTATTTATTTATTTAATATTTGTCTTTTTTTTTATTATGGGGAGGGTTTTTGAAAATAGCCATAAAATATGAAGTAATTTAATAATATTAGATAATATATCCATTACATTTGTCACAATTTTTCAGATGTGATGTATTTTCCCCGTCTGGAAGGATAAATCTTGTGTTTTAAATTCCGCATTTCCATAAGTTGAAGTTGTACATTGAATATGGTATATTTTTTAAAACCCCTAATATTTAATTAAAACCATTAATTTTAAGACCCTAAATCAATATCTTCAGCCAATTTACAAATATTTTTAAGTCTTTTTAGTCGCACACTGGATCCGCTCCGCTCGGCTCACCTCCCAATGAACCCTTTGTCAACTTCTCAGTTTATGTATAGTGCTAAATATGTCCTACTACCTTGGCTGCATATATGCCTTAGCGCATATTATATGAAAACCTTAGTGTTGCGCCTGTGTGAACCATCCGCCAGCATTCGACCTCCGGACTAGTATTCTTGACAAACAGAGGATACGAGCGAAGCGGAGCGGAACGGAGCCGAGCTGAGCTGAGCGGACACTCTTGTGCGTTTCTATTTAAATCTTTCAGACTTTCAGAGAAGAAAAACATAAACCCATGTTTTTATATTTTTGCGAAACTGAGCGGAGACGAGCGGATCAGATGCGTCAAGATGGCCACCCGAAATTGAAAAAATAAAATAAATAAAATGCGATAGGTTTGACCAATATTTGACCATGATTGACCACCATATAGTTTTGTTTGCCCACATTCCGTTCAAAAAATATTTAAAAAAAGTGATTGGGGGTCTAGCCTAGCATTTTTTCTATATTTCATAGTGCCATATTAAAAAACTTTATTTGACCATGTTTGCCCACTGTTTCTTTTAATTAATTTTTTTTGAACCCCAGAATCGTTTTTTTTTTAATATAATTACTACTATTTTTTATTATTTTTATTGTGTTTTTTTCGTTTGGTGTTGAGGTCGTGGTGTTGAACTTCGTTTAACCCTGTTTGACCATCCTTTTTTCAATTATATTATAATATACAATAAATATTTATAAGAATCCCAAACTCAATTTGGAATCAGCAGGAATTGGAATCAGCATAGCTATCAACACATCCGATACTAGAGGTATTCCACATTCAACTTAAAGGATAAAGGATAAAGGTTGAAGAGAATTGTTGAACAAAAAAGCGTCTTTATGGCGCAAAAAGCCAATAAATCACGCCATAAGAAAAGGTCTTGACGTTATAACTTCCTTGTACCACATGAAGTATGAGTTTTACTGCAAATACTTCACCTTTACAAACTGCTCTGTACAAAAACAAAATTAAGACTGTGAAACAAGTTTCAATTGATGGAACTGGTGGTGTCATCAAATCCATTAGAAAATCTAACGGTGAAACGAAATGTTCTCTCTTGTATCAAATGGTTATGGGAGGTGAAGAAGAAATCAACTCCATTTTTCAAATGATTTTAGCCAAGCATGTCACAATCACGATCGAATATTGGTTGAAAACCTTTTTTAAATTAGCAGATCACGTGCCAAACAAGTTTCATGTGATTTTTCGCTGGCTTTACTCAACGCCGTCACATTGAGTTTCAACGAATGTCGTTTGGACGTGTATATATACAGTATGTTTCGAGTGTTTGCATAATGAGAACCTCCAACATCGGATTCAAAGTTTCCTTCGACTGCATATCGCCCAATTCATCAAGATGATCTGCCTGAAGAAAGTTTTTAATGGAAAATCCGGAAAATTGAAAGACTTTTACGTCAGATGCATTGGAGTCATGACAATTTGTGAAAAATTGCAAGAAATCGAAAACCTTCTACTCAACGTTATGGTAGTTGCTCTAAGTGAATGCGATGGTCAGGATGAAATGGGAGTTGATATTGTCAGTCAAAAGGCAATATTTATTTTCGACATTATTAAAATGTTCACCTGCAAGGAACAAGACTCACCGATAGAAGATGGAGAGCAGTGTATCGACGAAGAGCCTTCTAAAGTTGAAAGGGATGTACGTCGTTTCGTGGAAAGCAGTCGGACGAGGAGTTACCATAAAAAAATAAGCAATGATGCACCGGGCAAGATTTTCCTCGTTGTTATTCCCGAAAAAATTGAAAACAGGGGAAAAACTTCTGAACGGGCCAATAGAATATGTCGAACCACCTGGAAGACAATTGAAAGGAACGAGAGATAACGGGCATTACGTGGCATATTGTCGAAGAATTACAAACCGCTGGGAAGTTCGCAACGACCTATGCAAGGAAAAACAAATTTTAAATAATTCACAGAAGTTTAAAATAAAAGTTTACATCATTTTTTTTTACATAGAAATTCACAAAAATAAAGGACATGGAAATTGGAAAATCAAAATTGTAAAATGGAATTTACATATAAGAAAATAACAAGTTGTAACTAAACAGATGGCATTTAAAATAAATCAAAAATAGTATTGACTTTGATTAACTGATATCGTTCGTTTGGATGCACAGGGTATTAACTCATAATGTTCTTGCCTGCAGAATTTTTTTTCTCAGTAATAGTAAAATTCACAAAGTCAGGAAGAGAACAAAAAATCGTTTATCAATAAACGTTAATCAACAGTTTAAAAGATATTATAAGAGAGGTTAACCAATTATTTACAGAAATGGAAATATATTGATTTGAAAACTTCAAATCGCTCTTCAGGCTTTTTCGAGTTAATAACCTGTTCATCTGGACCGACGATATTTATAATGTGCTTCCAGTACGGAAAATACAAGGAACTATTAAAATTTATGTATTGCACAATTTTTCACATCTTATGCAGTAAAAAAGCAAGGGTGGGTGGGCAAACGTAAAAATTATTTTGTATACGTGAAATATGTTTTCATTAATTTTCGATGTTTACCCTTTTTTTTGGTCCTTATCAATTCTCCATGAAATCTATATCTTTCAATTTGTCCGCCTTATGTAAACAAAACAACTTTTTTAAGTAAAACACTATTAAAAACGATTTTGGTGCTCTTAAAAATATTTTGAATTGAAAAAAAATGATGGTCAAACAAAGTTCTTCAACACCAAACGAAAAAAAATATATATTAAAAAATAATATATATTAAAAAAAAAACGATTCTGGGGATAAGAAATAGTGGACAAACATGGTCAAACGAAGTTTTTTAAGATGCCATTATCAAATATAGAAAAAATTCATTTTGGGAGGCTAGACCCCCATCTATTTTTTATAATATCTTTTGAACGGAATGTGGGCAAACAAAACTATTTGGTGGTCAATCATGGTCAAATCTTGGTCAAGCGTATCCCATTTTATTGTTTTTATTTTTTCAATTTTGGGGGGCTGTCTTCATGCAGCACATGCCTTAGTTATACATTTTATAGTGGTTCCGATTAAATCATTTCGTTTCGTTTCATGTCACAATGAATAAGAGAAATCGTGTAGTAGTCCTATAATTTTTGAATTAAATATATATTTAAAATGTCTTAAATGGATTAAATATGTCTTAGAGGAAAGTGGTAAAGTGGGGAAAATATATAAATAAAAATTTTATTTGTAATTTCATGAACTAGGTAAACTTATACCGACAAAATGATCGACAATTTTTAAGGATTTTCTTGGCCATGTTCACATAAAAAGTTCATAACAGATTGCATTCATTGTATATCTTATATACATTGCATACATTGTATATCATTTACTATCTTTTTGTCAAAACTTGGACGTACACCACTTTGAAAGCAAACGGCTCATTTATCAATCATGTTTTCTTATAACCTCTTCTTGCATTGTTGAGAATTAAGCATCATTTTATGAAACTATTTCGGGGAAAATATAAAACATAATTCCAAGTGGGAGCATGTAAATCTGATTTGAAAATATCTCGGCATTTCCTGCGGGTTCATAGTGCCTTTACGACTGTATTATACGACGTTTGTTGGTTTAATATAAATTGTTCGCCGGCCCGTTTTTACGCCGCACTACTAACACCATAATTTCTCAATCTTACCGAATTTATCGCCCGTTCGGAGTGCTAAACTCCCGACAAGATTAGAGGAAGACTCTTTGCACCGCGACTCACAAAAAAATGTATATATATATATATATATATATATATATATATATATATATACATATATATATATATATATATATATATATATATATATATATATATATATATATATATATATATATATATATATATATATATATATATGTATATAAAGGCGCGATAAGAGTTTGTTGTGCGCTGGGCCTATTTGCCACGAGAATTTTACGATAACCGCAATGAAACGCTCGGGGAAATTTATCTTATGTTGGTGTAAATTTCTTCGCATTATGCTCTCCAAGGCTTACAATTACAACTGGTTAGAACTTAAGCGAGATATTGCTGGAATTAGAATTACTCGAGAAAATAATGTTTAGATTGTGTGGAAAACTCAACACAAAAAGAATCATTTGAATAAATATAAATATTCGCAGCATCTCGGATAAAAATAGACAATCAAGACTAACAATAAGCCGATAAAACTTTGCAGGCAAGACAAGACATAGAAGACTAAACAGAAAAGACGAGACAGATAAAACTAGAGTGCCAACAAAACTAGGCACATAAAACTATACAAAAAAAACTAAACCAGCAAGATTAGACACAGTACTAGACAGATTAGGCTAGATGAACAAGATTGGACAAACAAAACTAGGAATTCAAGACTAGATAGACAAAACTAGACAGGTAGTACTAGACAGACAAGACTATATAGATAAGACTCGACAGAATAGACTAGACAGACAATACTAGACAAACACACACAGGCAACACTGGATCAACAAGACTGGGCAGACAAGACAAGACGGACAAGACTAAAAAGACGAAAGTAGACGGATGAGACTAGTGAGTAACACTGGGCAAACAAGACTAGGCAGACAAGGCTAGGCAGCCAATACTATACAAGCAAGGCTAGATAGACAAAACTGGATATAAAAAACTAGACATACGAGATTAGACCCGCAGGACTGGACAGACAAGACTATACAGGCAAGACTAGAGAGAAAGCACTAGATACAAGACTAGATAGACGAGACTAGATATACAAGACTTAGACAGACAAGACTTAGATAGACAAGACTTACAATTAGACAGGCAAGATGAGATACACAATACTTTAAATTACTTTTTATCGATTTTCTTTTTTTACATATTTCAGTTATGCCGGCTTATACCGGATATGTTTAAATTGAGTAAGTAAACTATTGAAGATGATGCCCAATTTCGGTCTGGGCAAACGCAATCGAGAAAGAGACCATTAATAATAAGCTGGTCGCAGTGCAGAGGAAACAGGCACTACGTGTAAGCAGTGCATACAAGACAGTCTCAGCGAATGCAATGCTCGTAATGGCAGGCATAACTCCTATTGAACTCATGGTAAAATAAACGACAGAACTGAGAAGCGGAACTGTGGGCAGAAGGCCTTACTGAGGAGAAATGCCAAACAAAACCTTTTCTAGGTGTCGCAAAAGTACTGGACATGCTGAACAAACGGATAGTGGCCCGAAATTATTACTCGAATAAGTGGGTACTACGAAATTATGGGGAGATGAACTACTCACCCAAGCATTCAGCGGGCATCGATGTTTCAGAGAGTACCTGCACAATATCGGCAGAGCCTCTGTCAGTCTGTGTGACAGTACTGTGAATAAACGGACAGTGTGTCGCACACTGTCTTCAAATGTGAAAGGCGGGCTTCGTAGAGGGGCAACTAGACAGCGAAGAAGAGAACAGAACTAGGAGTAAAGACGCTGTTAGAGGTCATGTTAAAGTTCGAAGATAACTGGACAGCAACGGATGATATGATAAGGAGCATTAACAGCATGAAAGAGACATACAGAGGAGAGAAAACCAGGGACAAACTAATCTGACGTAATGCCCGAACCTTTAATCACGTGATGTGAAATGGGGGATGTTAGGCAACAAATGCGTGATAGAATAACGACAACGCATCATGACGACATGCGAAAAGCGGTACCGGGATGTTCGTGAATTCCAAGGGGGCCATATGACAAATTAGCTCTTGTGCTTGCTACTTCCACATAAAAAAAGATAAGAACATCCATAAAGTTGTGACAGTTATTCAAGATAAACTATACAGACAAGACTAGATATGAAAGGCTAGACAGATATAAATATATACACAAGATTCTACAAACCAGACTAGAAAGAGGTGAGTAGACAAACGAGGTTAGACAGACGGGATTAAACAGACCAGTCTAAACAGAGACGACTAGACAGACGAGACTATACAGACAAGACTAGAGAGACAAGACTAGTCAGACAAGACTAGAAAGACGATACTAAACAGACGAGACTATACAGACGGGGCTAGAGAGTCAAGAGTAGACAGACAAGACTAGTTAGAGAAGACAGAAGACTAGTCACACAAAAATAGTCGGATAAAACTAGTCAGACAAGACTAGACAGATATGGCTAGAGAGACAAACCTAGACCGGAAAGTAATTTTAAATTTTAAATAATTTAAAAAATGTTAAACAATTTGTTGTTACTATGATCTCAATGTTTTTAATAGTTGTAGGGAGAATGAAACAATTGTCAAATGAAATTATTTGCAATAATTGTGAATAATTAAAAATGTTGAGAATTTGCAAAATGTATTAAAGATTTTGCAAAATATTCGCAAACATTAAACAATTTTTCACGGTTTTGTAGAGTTTGTAGCAATTATGAAGAACTAAGGAAATATTAAAATAAAAGATATTTAAAAAATTGTCAACACTTTTCAAGAATTGCGGAATTTTACGTTATTATTACCAGTTGCGCGAAAACTTTGCATGATTTACAACAATCATAAAAAACATTACAAAATTGAAAAAAATGCTTGAAAAATATAGTTGAAAATTTTTAAATTATTATGCAAAAAATTTTAACGATTTTAGTCAATTTTCAGCAGTTATTTACATTAACAGAATATGTTTACATAATTGAGATACATTTCGGATAATTTAAAAAAAAATCACAAATAGTGTTATTTCTACGAGTGAATCTATGCAGAGATTTGTTTTATATCTTGTTCGTACTTTTAGGTCTTTACATTTAAACAAACTACAAAAAAGTATAATTTCTAAGAGTGAATGCAAAATATCGCCTCCTTCTTCACACAATTTCTCAATCTTCGAGATTGTTACGATTGTCTGATTTCAGTAGCAAAATAGAATTTTTGTAACCAGTCACGATGACGATAAAAGTATCCGACTTAAACGATGGTTCATTTAACACCAAGTATGCGAAGTTCTTTGACATTAATGTGTCAGTATAGTATTCGATACATTGACTGAAATATTATCTTGGAGTAATATTTTGGCGCACGTTTTTTAGTGCGACAAATGCCACTTTTGGTTGCATAACCCATTGACGTATGAATACTAGGGACGGTGTGTAAAGTATCATTATTGGCGAGGGGACTGGAATTGGTGCGGGGGAAATTGGTATGGTCACCATATTGGTATGGGAAATTTTCGAGGTTTTTTTAAATTACAGAACTTTATTCAGCATGACAAATCTATCAAATATTCTGTATATAATATGTAGGTACTAGGTACTTATTTTAAGTTAATAAAAATAGTTCAATATTCTTCAAATTTATAGTTATTTATAAATATTCTGTTGTTTCTGAATGTTTTGAATCATGTAAGTGGAAATATTTTATTAAGAAATATTTTTAATCATGGGAGAAATGTTGATTTGAGTGAAATAGTTGTTTCCAGCAGAATCAACTGTTTTGGTAATAAAAAGAAATTTATGTTCCTATATGAAATTTATTATACATTTTCATTATATTGATAAATTTATATCATAAATACACAAAATTAATGAATGAACAAAATATTTACGTTCAGCGTTAGGTTTTAAGCCCATTCAAATTTTTTAACCTATTTTAAACCCAGTTTCAAACACATGTTTGAAATCTCAAGAGAAGTTCTAGGAAAGGCCAAATGTACAACTTGTTACTCTGGTTGCAAATATGCCTTACCTGCATATATAACTGTTGATAAAAACCGACGAAAACAAAAAAAAATAATCAAAAACAATATCAAAAATATACATGGACATAGGAATAATATATTAATATATTATTCCTATGCCCATGCAAATTTTGACACAACGGCAAAATAATAAACTTCGCCATATTGGTATGATAAACCCCCCGCCGCGAACGTGGACACTCCCCGCGCCCTAACACTCCTAGTATTCATAGATCCATGGTATTACCACATAACTTGGGTAACGCACGCAAATATTCAATATCGTTAGGTTACATTAAAAGAAAATAATTAATAAAATAAACACAATCAAAACCTCAATACTAAAAAAGTGACGTGAAAGTAAAAATTAAAATGAAAGAAAACCTTTGTAAAATGAGTGTAAATTTTGAGACGGATGAGAGTTTTTATGACGAATCCACACCACCGGAGACAATTGAAAAAGCAAATTCTTCATTTTTGATTCTATTTTTTTGGAAGGGACCAGCATGCCAAACTTGTAAGATACATCCCTTCGCATGAGTAATAAAAAATTTTGTTTGCAACACGGGCGGTATTGTAAATTGCCCTTTTGAGCGAATATGCGCCCAACTGCCCAATTTCGCTCCCTGTCCAATTGACAACTTACCGCCCTAGTTGCAAAATATACTATTTCGCAATGATTTAATGATTTTGCAGCGATTTGATTTACTATTTTTAGTACAAAATCCATTCTTACTTTGTAATCTTGACAGGAAAGGCTTGCGCATACAGCAGCACCTCTTGATATATAATGGAATGAAAGGTGAAAATGTCTATCTTAAAACGGGATCATACTTTTTTCATGTAATTTAAACATATGTCATTTATTTTGTTTAAATTAACTAAAAGTTTGTTTTCTACCAATAAACTTAAAATATATATTATGGACGAGCTGACGAGCTAAGTGCCACACTATTTAAGTAGAAGAGATGCGGGTTGCTGACCCCTGTACGAGACAGACAAGGCTAGACACAAGGCTGGACAGATAAGACTGGACAGACAAGACTAGACAAGACAAGACAGACAAACTAGACAGGTAAGACTAGACAAAGAAGACTAGACAGACAAGACTATACAATCTAAACATATGAGACTAGATGTGACCACATTTTCATTGAGACAAAGCGGGACAAATGGGAACAAATGGGAATTATAATTTAGTTATGAAAGCAGACCAAACTTAAAAAAAAATATTTTATCTACTCACTCACCAAAATGAACACATTCATAAATACATTATTGTATGTGAAAGATGCCATTATTATAATCTTCTGTAAAATTATCCAAATTGTGCGTAAAAGTCCAATGTAAATCAAATGGAGTTTCATTATTAAACGAGTTCTGTTTGTTCTGGCAATGGCAATGGCAATGGCAACAACTGGCGTCACTGAACAAAAATCATCGACGTAGTGAAAATATATTTTCTGACATATAATAGAATTGAATTAATTTTTCTTATTTTAAATCAAGAAGTCTCGGCCTCTCAATCTGGATTTATCTGGTTCTTATATAACTTATTATTAACCTAACCTAGATTAAATCTACTCATAGCGATTAAACCACTCGCCTTCGGCTCGTGCTTTAAACTAATCGCAACTCATGCATAAAAGCCCTTCTTCACACACTTGCATCATAAACTAATATAATTATATACATTCATATACTTGTCTATAAATATACAAAAATGTATTTAATTACATTTAAAATAAGAAATGCAGATATTTTCTAAAAAGCGGGACATTTTAAAAAATCGGCCGGACGCGGGACTGTCCTACAAAAAGCGGGACTGTCCCGCCAAAATCGGGACGTGTGGTCACTTTAGACTAGATAGATAAGACTAGATAGACAATACTGCATAAACAAGACTAGACAAACAAGATTAGACAGACAATACAGACAATACAGACAAGTCTAGACAGACAAGACTAGACAAACAAGACTAGACAGACAAATCTAAACAGATAGAAAAACATGACTAGACAAACTAAACTAAAGAGACAAATCTAAACATGCAAGACAATTTGTTGTTACTATTAACAATTATTTAAAAATTGTCACCTGTTTTCAATAGTTTTGGAGAAAATGAAGCAATTGTCAAGTATTTGCAATAACTTTGAATAATTTGCAATAAATTTGCAGCAAATATAAAAAAAAAATTCAAAACTGGAACCAATTTTAAACAATTTGCCACGGTTTTGTACAGTTTGTGAACAGAATGACCAATTAACAAAATATTAAAATAACAAAAATAACAAATTTTTGTGTTTTATGTTTTATGATGTTATAAATGATTATATAAATTTTGAATGATATTTGATGTTTAAATAAATAATCAAATTAACAAAAGTTAATAATTTTTATAAACAAAAATATATTTTGTTTAAATTGACAAATTAATAACAAAATACATAGATTTGACACTTTTTGCATTTTCCTTAAAAATTTCTTTGATTTGTACACTTTACTAAATTTTATATTATTTAATATTAGTGAAATATAAGCCATCAAAAAATACAACACAATGAACTTTAGAGAAGATACTAATAACCTTAGTAAAATATATATTCAAATTATAAACAATATGATAACAGATAAAAGTTAAATAATATAAAATTTAGTAAAGTGTATAAATCAAAGAAATTTTTAAGGGAAATGCAAAAAGTGTCAAATCTATGTATTTGAATTAACTTGAATTAACGATAGGACAATGAGAGAACAAACTATATAAATTTGTTACTAGCTACTAGTTTCGGAAATTTAACATTTAATTAAACAATTTTGCCATCATCAGGCTACAATGAAAAAAGAACAAAGAATAGTAGGTCAGTTAAGTGATAACATATTTTCTTACAACTTACCACAAGTAACTGGTTTTTTAACAAGATCAAGACCACGTCTCAAGTGTTCAAAATGCCTTTTACGTATCATTCTCTTGACTAGCATTCATGTTGTCTGCACGTTAGCTTATTCAATCGAGATTTTCAATTTTATATTGTTATTTTTTCAACTTACTAATAATCTCAGAACATTCTTCATCTTAAATGAATTTTATTATTTTCCAACTTCTTTCTAGAATTTTGAATCCTTTTTTTGACAATGGTTACAATCTCGTTAAAAAAACTGTTACTTGTGGTAAGTTGTAAACAAATAATTTATTACTTGACTGACTTACTATTCTTAGTTCATATTTCTTTGCCTGATGATGGCGAAATTGTTTAATTAAATGTTCAATCGCCGAAACTAGTAGTTAATAACAAATTCAGTTTGTTGTTTAATTGTTTGTTCGTATCGTCACCAGTTCCATATCCAAGGGGATGCGGATCAATAAAACAAAACTAGTGCTTTATTCACTACTGAAGAAAAAAATTAATTCACTAGCGAAATAAAGGTATCCATGGGAAGCATCAAAATAACTCACTTACTGACTCCATAAACATAACCACAAACCACAAATGTTGATTTTGCGGATGTTCTTTTTTAATCGCCAATCACAAAACTTACAATTATACAGTGTTTTGTATAAATCTTTTGGTGTCTAAACTAAACTTTCCGCAATTGCGTCCCTATCTAACAATAATTCTTCGGATGCATCCATTTGTGATTTATAAAACATAAACTAATTAAACAAAATTTTGACGTACGAATCAACAATGTTATCGTTGTCATGACACCAACACAATTATGGTCGGACGAGATGCTTCCCATAAAAAAGAACACGGGAAATATAAATTTTCCTTCAATTTAACTTGTTAAGGGATTATTCCACTCTACAGGCAAAAAAATAGGCTTTTTGTGTTTTTTTTTCAGGGAAATATCAAATAAATTACAAAATTACAAAGTTATAAGTTTTTTGTAATCATATGTTTAACTAGAATCATTTATTAAAAAATGGCAGCTGTGCAGCGTTTCTCAAATGGACGCCTTATTTTGGAAGAGTCCACGGCCGTTACTGTAAACAGCTACTGTAAATTTTGAATTATGATGAAACACTAAATTTTTCTTTAATGTACATTGCAACACCTAGAGAAGTACGTAGGATATTTTTGATATATTGATTTTTGGCCGAATGGCGCACTTCCAAAGTCAAACTTTCAAAATTCGCAGAAAAATCGCCAAAAGATTGTTAATAACAAATGAACTATGCTATATAAATAATAAATCCTACGTACTCATTTAGACAATATATTTTTCAAGATCTAGTTAAAATTTGGAGTGAGTTGGTATAAAATGTTAATTGAAAATTGGACCATTTAAAATAATTAAAAAAACGATTTTTTTTGAAATCCTACAGTGGCCTAACCGCTTATATCAGTGTTTCCCAAACTTTCGATTCACGTGTGCCCCTTTCATATATTATTAATTATATTAAACACTTCGTACCCTTTTGTAGAAAATTTCTGAGATATATTATTAAATATAAAAACTGTACCGGTCTTAAGTATTATACTTAAGATTGGTCTCTAGATTGGTTTGATTGATTTGTTATACAAGCGGATAAAATTCAGGTTTAAGGAGATTTAAATTTGCGAGTGAAAGCTTAATTTTATTCGCTAGTGTATACAAACTTTTCTTTAATTTTGCATCTATTTTCAAGTTCTATTTTCTGTTTTTTTTAAGAGAAGCATGACGTCGGCCTATTATTATATTGTTGTGGTGACAACGATGAAATTGTTGATTCGTGCGTCCAAATTCGTGCTTCAAAAGAGTATCGTGTTTAATTACGAGTCGTGCGTAACTGTTCCGCTCGTACATAATATGCTTCTTACAATTCTTGTCACGTAATATAGTATTGTGATTGGATGTCAAAAAAGAACATCCGCGAAGTCAAAATTTAGGTTTGTGTTTACGGAGCCCCTAAGTTAATTATTTTGAGGCGTTGCTATGGATACTTTTATTTCACTAGCGAAATATTTTTTTTATTTAAGTAGTGAATTGCAACACTGTTTTATTGATCCGCATCTAAGGAATTAAACGTGACTTTGTAAGGTAAAATTGAATACAAATTATTACACATATTTTGAAAAATGTTATGCTTTATAAAAATATTGTATGAAAGAACGAGTTCAATATGCGCAATTTTTCAGCACGCGTCCATGTTTAGAAAACGACGAGCGTAGCGACGAGTTTTCTAAATATGAACGCGTGCTCAAATATCGCGTTTATTGAACTCGTTCTTTAAACTATTTTTTCTATTTTGTGCTCTTTTATGCCATTTCTATTGCCATATTGAGAAAATTGTATCGAACTCGACGAGCCATTAACGAACCCATATGATGCTTTAATGAATAAAAAATAAAAAGTAGAAAGGATAGTTTAAAGAACGAGTTCAATAAGCACGATTTTTCGGCACGCGAGGAGTGCTGAAAGCGAGGAGTTTTCTAAACATGGACGCGTGCTGAAAATCGCGCTTATTGAACTCGTTCTTAAATACAATATTTTCTACTTTGCGTCCATAATGAAGTCATTAAAGTACTCATATGGGTTTGTTAATGGCACGCCGAGTTCCATACAATTTTCTCAATATAAATGGCATAAAAGGGCGCAAAATAGTAAACATAGTTTACTACAAGAACGAGTTCAATAATTTTTATTACTTTATGTTCATATACTTTAAGGCAGTTTCTGCTTATTTCTATATGCGTAAAAACAAAACTGCAATCATTTTATCGTTAGCAGTTAGTAAAATCTTCTGGTTGTATTGTATTAATTTTTAAAGATGATGAAGAGGAATTGTTTGCAGATTCACAGCTAATTCAAAGATTTTATAAAAAGAACACTTTATAAAAAGTAATGTTTGATGCACTATTTTTCATGCAATTTAAATATTGCTATTTTTTTTTCTTATATCCACTTTGGCATACACAAAAAATGAAAATTTTGGAACATCGTTTCGTACCCCTTTCAAACCATTCGCGTACCCCTTGGGGTACGCGTACCACACTTTGGGAAACACTGGCTTAAATCAAAAGCAAAATTTAAATCGATTTAACAATCCGCTCGTATATTTTTATTAATCCGTATAATAAATAACTATTATAAAGAACCTTGCTTGTTTTTATTATGAAACCATATTGTTTTTTTATGGAGTCCGTAGTTAAAACCCGATTTGTTTCAGTGCCGTCCAAAAGACGGTGAATTAATCATACAATTCCAGTTCGAAATTGCTTTCGGCAGACTTGTCGCGCAACTATAAAACAAAATGAGAAATAATTGTGTTCGAACTTTTTCGAAATAATAATAAAAAGTTTTTAATTTGTTTCCTCCGCGACTCAATTTTTCCATACACGGCGACTACATCATACCGACAACAACAAAAAGAAAAACTTTTATAAAACGATAATTTAAAAGCTCCAAACCATCTAGAAAATTTCGTAGTTTCCAACAATAAAGACAATGTTGGATTAATGCTACTAAATCTATTTTACGTCCTGTTTCAATATTACATCGGCTTTTGAAAGTAGGATTATTGCGCAAATATTCACTAAATGTTGTTGAATTTTGAAGTCAAAACTAATTATTTATTCTACTAAGATTGTTGAAAGTTTGCTTTAAATATCTTCAGCAGTTAGTATAGTTGCTATATTTAATTAAAGTTTGTACTAAGAGTAAGAGTTATTAATCTAGAACAAATCTAAAGTAACAAAGATTGCTTTGGACTTTAATTTAATTAATTTAATAAGGCTGAAATATCAATTTCCCAAATTTAGAAATAATTTCTATTAAAATCTAATTAGCACCTGTTTTAAAGCCCCGCTAAATCCGTTAAAATTGATTTCGCGCTCCCTCCCCCAAGAAACATGTCAGAGCCGCCTTAAAACGAACAAATAAAGAGCACTAATTAAACTAAACTCGATATTAAAAAGGTTCGACGGTTGTTTTCCTTTCGCGCAAGCAATTCATGAATTATATTAATTGTTTTCGCAGCCGCGCGCTCACTCTTCGGCGTTTTAATGAATCTTAATTCCAGTCCTAAGCATAATTAAAACTAAATAAATCTACCGGGAATGGAAATCATAAAGCAGCAGAATAGCAGGAACGACGGCGGGGGCGGCGGCTGAGGAGTTAGGCTATAATTATTTTCGCTTTTCAATTCATAACTAACTGCGGAAGGCTTCAAGAAAATCGTCCATTATTAAGACGAACCGCCTTCGGCTTTTACATTGATATATTAATTGGATTTATTTCACTTCTGTTTATTCTGATGAATCTGTTTAATAACTTTTCTATTGTACTTTTGCAATTATTTTCATCATAAACTTCATCATTTATACTAGGACTTGTTGTTCCTTTGTTTATTTTCTAAATAGTTTTTAGTTTCGACTGATTAAGTTTCTAACGTAGTTTCTTCTATTGTAACTAAGATTTTAATTTAGATTGTTCAAATTAGTTGTGGATTCAGCCTTTTTGTTCTAATATTTATTATTTATACAAATTTAAATTTCTTCAAAATTAACGGCTATTCGTTTATCTTCAAATAAATGTTTCATATAAATGTTTAATTTCAAATAAACTATGTTTATTTATTCAATCGACTCCTCTAAAGAAATTCGCCTAGTAGTATACAGCATTAGAGCGTTAACTACAAATCTGGAGCTTAATAAAGTCGGAGCACAGCTTGAATACCCAAATATATTCAACCTTTCCGGAGCTTTACAATATTATTGAGACATTTTACGACTACCAAAACAAATCTCATGTGAAATTTGTAAGTTATTTACTAGCCCTCAGTCCACTTTCGTGGCACTAAACAAGAACTAGTAAAATAATATTCTTTTTAAGATCATGTCTTTCAATTAACTTAAGTGAATAGCCATCTGCAGACGCGTTTCGATAAGTATCTCTCATCAGTACAGCTTTGATGTTATAAATTATAACTTGTAAAACGGTTACTTGCAACCCTCGTGGATGACTAGTCATCAATTCAAACAAATAAATATATTCAACGTTTCCGGAGCTCTATAATATTATTGAGTCTTTTTAGGACTACCGAAACAAATCTCATGAAATTTGCAAGTTAATTACAAGCCCTCAGTCTATGGTTAAATACTTATAAATACAAATAATAAATATGGATTTATGGCACTGTAGTATGGATTTACCAATAGTAAATTATCATTTACATCAATAACCTGCTCCTGTTCATGTCTCCCTCACTATATATCAACTTAGAAATATCTAACCTCTAGAGCTTCGGAAAGGTTGAATATATTTATATATTCAGGCTGTGTTCTGACTTTATTAAGTTTATATGATTTTCTATAATGTACTATGGTTTTACCAATAGTAAACAAATCTGGAAATTACAGGTTACAGTACCAGTAACACGGCTATCCCAGGATAGCTCGGGAGCGAATGTCGGTGGCAATGGTGCCAGAAGACAAATGTGTAAACACCTGAGCTTCAGGGCCTACGAAGTGAAAAATGTGGGCAAAATACAATAGGTCACTTGGCCGCAGTGTTTGAAGGGTAGTTAATAACCCGGTATCCACATTGAACCAAATTAAAAAAAGGAAAGGTCTTTGTATAGGAATAATACGGAAGAAATTGAATCCGATGTAGATTTTCCAGTCGCCATTGTTTCTTTCAGCGGAAGGGAAAATCTAATTTATTCCCGTGCGCAAATAAGGGATTTCTTTCTAATAATAACGAACCCGCCCGTATATCTTAATGTATAACAAATCGGAAGACGGCACAGGTGAATTCATTACAACAGGATGAAGACAGAAAATCGATAAATTACATTATAACAAGGAAAATTACTTTGTAAAATCCGCAAAAAATTCTTTTATAAAAAACGTCAATATACAATAAACTTCCTCTACTCAAATTAGTATAATAGGGTCAAGTGTGGGACAGTGTAACAAAAAAGTCATTTTTATTTTTAGAAAAAATATCGCTTATTATATCATCGTCTTCTTATTATTTGCCAAAAAATCAGCAATCTTTAACCTTCTTATTAGGCTTGAAGTAATATCAAAATTATACTTAGAAACTATTTATTTTTTTAGTTTTCTGAGATCACAAATTTGTTATATTGTGCCCCAGGGGTGGGGTACAGTTTAACAGCTATAGGGGTACAGTATAACAAGATGGGGTAACCTATAACAGTAGACTAAACATATATAAAACGTAATAAAATATGAAAAATAGAAAACATTTAATCTAAATTTATGTTCCAAAACATATTTTTGGTAATCAAAATCAAAGATAAACAAATTTATAATATGAAAATATCATCTTTTCTTAACCTAGATTAAAGTGCCTCAGTATTTTTTCTGGGAATGAGTAGCAATCAGACTGACGTTTAGTTCTTTTTTCCATTTTAGGTAATGGGAATATAAGCTCAATATCATCCAGTCCGACAGTAGCAAGATCTGGCTATCAAGGACAATAAAAGACATTCTCAACATTACTACTTTTGCGTAGATAACTGACGTCATATTCTTAATAAAGACGGAACAAAGCTTGAATATATAAATATACTCAACCTTTCCGGAACTCTATAATACTAATGAGTCTTTTTAGGACTACCAAAAACAAATCTCTTATGAAATTTGTCAGTTATTCTAAAGCTTTCAGTCCACCTTCGTGGCACTCAACAAAAACCATAAAAATAACATTGATTTTTAAGATCATGTCTTTCCGATACCTTGAGTGGATAGCCATCTGTGGACGCGTTTCGAGATTTATCTCTCATCAGCACAGCTTTGCTTGCATGAACAATATTTTGTAAATCACTCACTTGAAAACCCATGTGTTGATTAGGGTTAGATGTTTTTAATTTTGACATTTTGAATCTCGAAACGCGTCCACAGATGGCTATCCACTCAAGGTATCGGAAAGACATGATCTTAAAAATCAATGTTATTTTTATGGTTTTTGTTGAGTGCCACGAAGGTGGACTGAAAGCTATAGAATAACTGACAAATTTCATAAGAGATTTGTTTTTGGTAGTCCTAAAAAGACTCATTAGTATTATAGAGTTCCGGAAAGGTTGAGTATATTTATATATTCAAGCTTTGTTCCGTCTTTATTAAGTTTATCTGATTATCTATAATGTTGTATGGTTTTACCAATTCAAAAGACGTCATATTCATTTTCCTCATCAGATGTCAATAATTTTCCAATATAATGCTTTGTCTGTTTCCCCAAAAATTTGGCCATCTTTTATTGGATGTTTCAGTAAAGACAAAGGAATTTCATTATCATCTAAACCGCAAGTTAGAACCTCTAAATGTTCATCAGAATTTTCAGAGCCTACTCCAGAACTTAAAACCTTGATAACGTTTTCGACTTTCTTTGGTTTCTTCTTTATTTTTATAATTCTCGAATTTTAAGTTTTCTTTTTACGCTTCTTGTTTTCTCTTTTTATTGCTGCTTCTTCAAATTTCTGTTTAATTGGTGAATCGGTGGCAATACAACTTTTTCCCCTTTTTCTTCCTTTTTTAGAGAGTCTGGGAGCGGCCTTCGGATATTCTCTACATTCCATTGGGCTCACTAAAATGTCTCCCATTGGATCAAGATCTCTTTTTTTAAAGCTTAAATTCTGAATCATCAAATCGCCGAGTTCCTGTGCTTCTGCAGAATTTTGATGTAGCGACGACGACGTCGAAGCTTCAGTTGCTGTAGATTGGTTTAAGGCCTGTTTTTTTCTCTCTTTCGGATTTTTCAGCAATTGTAGGCTGGTTTATTGACTGTTCATTCGGCTGGAATAATGAAGCTTCGGGTTCTAGAGGCTGCGGCCGTTTTGTAACCTCGCTAGGCATAAAATCGTCGCTTGTGAAAATGTTCCTGTCGAAAGGAAATATACCCGTTTTCATAAAACCCGATTTTATATTTATGGGTCGCATTGCTTTTTCAAATGCTTGACCCAGTAGTTCTGCAATGTTGTATATTGTCAAAGGTATTCCCGGATGACGCAAAAGCCAGGAATCTATTGCGGCGTTGTAATAAGTCTGTAAAGGTCCAAACACTGACACATCAAGCGGCTGTAATTTGTGGCTGGAATGAGGCGGAATGGTAAGCAGAGTCATGCCGTTTTCTTTAGCGATGTTCAAAGTCACCGGAGCTAAGTGGCTTTCATGATTATCAAGTATTATTATCAAGTATGATTCACCTTTACAAAATGCTTTATAACATCAGGGAACAACTGAGAGTTCATCCAACCCGTAGTTTGCACTAAACCCAATGTACCAGTAGGTGCTCCCTTCAACATATGTGATTTGAAATTTTTCCGAGGGAATACCATCGCGGGCGGCAGGGCATTACCTATAGCACAAACTGCCCAGTATGTTGTCACATGGGTACCTCATTCACCACTTGTTACTTTATTTAGTTGTTTTGATCCTTTTGATGCCAAAACCCTTTTTGGTTTTTGAACTGTGGTCGTACCGGTCTCATCAAGGCAAAATAGTCTAGTGCCATCACCAAAACTAGGACACCTTCTCATAAAGATTCACACCTTCTTCAAAAAAACACCTCTTCTAAATTGTTAAAAAATATCTCTATGTTATGTCGGTTAAATGATGTAGCTCTTGAAAGGCTGCAGGCTTCTGGTTTTCGCAAAGTTAAATAAGGATTCCTTTTTCGAAAGCCATCCAACCAATCTTTTCCTGCGAATTGTCTAGCTTCCCAAGATGCTGGCATCTTTAGCTTGTGATGTGTAGCCATTTCATAAGCTAATTTTCTAGTTTCAATTGTGTCAAGCCCGTAACACATTTTTGAGCACGTTATAAGATATTCTTTTAATGCTTTTTCTTGAGCACTTGAAAATACCTTGTTAACCGCATAATTTGGAGTCAATCGCAAAACTGCGGCTTTCTCAGCTGAACAGGCCATTTTTTTTAAACATAACGATATAAAGTACCGTAATTTACGTTCTTACCCTCGGCTGCTTTTCTAAAAGGTACTCCTTTTTCAACCAGTTCTATTGCTTCTTTCATGTCATTAGCATCATGTAGGCCAATTTCCGTCTTCCTTTTCCGATTCCGCACCATTTTCAATGTAACACACCTAGAAAAAAAAAATTAATCAAAGGGGGCACAATATAACATGTTACACTGTACCCCGTTACACTGTGCCCCACACCCTACTGTTTAAAACAAAAATTCGTTTTTATAGGTTAGATTTTATAGGTTAGAAATTGCAAAAAACTTTGTTTGCTATATACTTATCAACTAATTGAAGATTAAAGGGAACATATATTTACTCACAAGAAATTATTAGTTTTCCAACAAAAACAAAACTTCACAAGCCAAATTTTACACGTTTTTTCTATAAAAAATATAAATTCGAGCACTATTCCGTTCACCCGGCAATTTAACGTCCGATGACAGCTGTTTAAGATGGCGGCTCATAAGATTGACAACACATGTGAATAGACTTCATAGACCAATTAGAAAATGACAGCTATTCTAGATGTTATACTGTGCCCCCTGTTACACTGTCCCCCACTAGACCCTACTTTAGGGTTTATATAAAATCAAAAGAACCTCACTAACAATAAGTATGTGTCAAATTATCAGTGTAGTTTTAAAAAGGGGGCGCACAGTTGTCCCAAAATATAATTTTTGAAGCTGTCGAGTTCGCTAAAAATGTATCGTACGTAAGTAAAAATAATGAAAATAGCGGGAATATTACTATTCAACATAGTAATTCTAAAAGTAGAAAATATGTCTTGACCAATGTTTTTGCCCTGTATGAATATTTTGGCGCTAAATATGGATATTTTGGCCGTATTAAAACGGCATCTTGAAAAAGTACGTGCGGGGACCACGTTGGTAAGACAACAGAATTTTTCCAAAGGAAACTAGAGGGTTTAAATAAACAAGAAACGTTTTTAAACTCATAAACTCATGTCTCTAACATCAAAAGCATTCCTTGCATCGTAAGAGCTAGTAAGCTACTCATTCCATAGTCAATAACACCAATTAAAACAGCCCTCATCCCGGAACACCAAAATGGAAATAAAATTCTTCTTCTGGTGCGTATCCTCTTCGGATGTTGGCGATCATCATGGACATTCGGACATTGTTTGATGCAGCCCTGAACAGATTTGTTGTTGTTATGTTGAACCAGGTTGGGAGGTTTTTTAACCACGATATTCTCCTTCTTCCTGGCTCTCTTCTTCAATCTACTCTTCCTTGTAGTATAATTTGCAATTGAGCGTACCGTTGACTGTTCTTCATTATATGGCCCAGGTATTCCAGCTCCTTGTTTTAGTCAGCTTTATTGTTAGTAAGACCTCTCGTTCTTTTCCCATTCTCTCTAAGATCTGCTAGTTGGTGACGTGAGCCGTCCAGGAAATTTTGAATATGCGGCGGTATAGCCAAATAGCAAATGCCTCGAGTCCAGGACTCCACTCCATATAGAAGTACTGTCAAGATGTAGCATCTCAGTAGCTTGATCTTGGTTTATATATTCAGGTGATATATTTTGAATACTTTTGCCATTTTCAGGAATGCCGTTCTCGTTTTTTCTATCCGACATTTGATTTCAATTGAGTGGTCCCACTTTTCATTTAACGTAGTCCCTAGATAAGTGTATTTTTTGACTCTCTCAATCAGTTCGTTGTTAACTCGAAGTTGTCCGATAAGGTCGTTGTTTTTGGACATTATCATGTACTTCGTTTTTTTGACATTGAGCGTGAGACCATTCTTTTCACTGACTTCTAATATTCAGTTCATCAGCTCTTGCAGGTTTTGTAGGCTGTCTGGCATAGTACTGTGTCGTCCGCGTATCTTAGATTGTTAATATACTCTCCATTTATTTTAATACCACATCTAATTTCTACCAACGCTTCTTGAAATATGCGTTCTGGGTGAATATTAAACAAAGTCGGTGATAGTATACATCCCTGGCGCACGCCTCTCTTGATTTCCATGTGGTCCGATATTTCTCGTTGAATGCGTATTGAGGTAGTTTGTTTCCAGTATAGGTTGATAATTGTCTTTATGTCCCCGTCTTGTAACCCTATCTCTTTTAGGACAGCTATGAGTTAATTATGTTGTACTTTGTCAAAAGCTTGTTGGTAATCAATGACGCATATATGGACATCACAATCCATATCCCTACATCTCTGTATCATAACCTGGGCACTAAAGAGTGACTACGATTTCTAGTCCATGATCAGTACGATTTTTCACTTTCTGTTTATTCTTTCCATGTTGACTGTTCTTGGGAGTTTTATGGGATATTTTCCCGTTATTACATCGTTGATAAATAAGTTGTTACCCATCGCCGTGTCACAACAGGTTATAGCGATTATGTTGATAGTCGCTTGTGAGTTTATGATGATAAGCCTATGCACGAATGTTTCCTTCTGTAGCCTCACCAACGGCGCAGCTGCTTCCCCACGTCGTTAAATAAACTTAACCTAGGCAATTATAGACCAATTTCTTTACTATCAGCATTGGCAAATGTAATGGAATACAGCATGCAAAATGATTTTTGAGTTTTATAAAAAAAAATTGCTCAAGAACCAGTTGTAGATATTCTCTAGCAGCTTATTTGCAGCAAGTTTAGGATCGGTCATGGAGTCATTGGCATCGTCGGAAAATGTAATTTAATTCCAAAGTAACAACAGAAGTTCAGAAAGAAGAAGTCTACTACAACAGTAATGCTGGATTTCTAGTGATGTCCACAAATGCAAATCAACGGTCGGTACTTTTTGTGATATGTCTAAAGCCTTCGACTGCGTCTCAAATCACACAATCCTTAATAAACTGCATAGATACGATATTAGAGAGAAGACAGGTCGTTAGTTGCAGTCGTTTTTCCATAGCAGAAATCAGTTCACAAACATCAAGCAAAACAGCAAAATTAGTGTCTCCAAAATAACATGCGGTACCAATATCGGTGTACCGTAGGGGAGTGTTCTCGCGCCGACATTATTCCACTTATACATTGCAGATATTGCTCAATATCTTAAGGGGCAAGCACCCTGTATGTGGACGATGCCAATTTTATAATATCTGCAGACTCCATGACCGAGCCTAAACCCGCAGCAAATAAGCTGCTAGAGAACATCTACAACTGCTTCTTGAGCAATGTACTCAGTAACAACACTTAAAAATAATAAAGCGTTTTTACTTGTCGTTTCCGTGCCAGGCTAGATGGGATGTGTCAATTTTGGAAAACGTGCCAGTGTTTCATGATATATCGATAAATTGGTCCCGATTTTTATGTTAGTCTCCGCTAATAACTAGAGTCCTAGGTCGAGGGATAATACTTCTCACAATAAGTCTCGATAGGTGTAGGTCGCTGCAAACAGGGTGTTTACAGAAGAGTTTGAAGTTGCCTTTGTAATGTATTTTTTTGGTAACACCGATATGTCTGCTCCCGTGTAGATTAAGTAACAAGTTCCCAATTTGTGGTCTGCTACAAAAAGGCGATGTTTCTTCCGTTATACCATCGCACACTGTCCCCTGTATGGATGGAAACATCAGTTTTTTGATTCCGCTCTTGCTGCAGGGTGGTTTCTGCAGGGTGGCAGCAATTTTTTGCCTTATCACCAAAACGATGGTGGTAATAACAAGTGTCGAAAATATGTCGTGTTCGGCGTTCCTCGAACTGCTTGGATGCCGGTTGTGCCCTGTCAACTGCGCTACTAGTTTTGCTAGATCTGTCAGCGTAGTTGTCATATCAGCGGTAATTATTGATTTTGCAAACGCGGCGATGGAGCTGGTGTCGATGTGGTTCACCACGTTGATTTATCTAACGTTGTCTACAATCGCAGCCATTTTTTCAATAGAGGACCCTTCACTCACCGAAAGCACTAGCTGGACATTCGTCGGTATCCGCTGCAGCCAAAGTGTCTTGAGCACTTCTTCATTTATCTTCGTACCCGCAAGTGCCCACCTTTCGCGTAGTAACTGCGATGGTTTCCGATCTCCTAACTCGATTTCTGTTAGGAGCTTGCGCAGTTGCGGCTCTTTCGAACAAGAAAAAAAATCTTGAAACTTGGTGTAGGACATACAATGGAGGATACTCACCACGGTGTAGTACTTGTTGTAGTCTGACTTTATTTGTTAGGCATTGAATTGTGCCTGGTTTTGCGCGAACCAGAATACGGGGTCTCTTTTCCACAATATCCGCAGGTTCACGTCCATCAGCTCATCTGGTGTTTCCGTTTGTGTGGTTAAGTGTGGTGTTTCCGTTTGTGGCTGTTGTTGTCGATCAGCGTAGCTCTTGCGTCTGCTAGGTGCTGTTGCAATTCAGTGATAACAGTGGCCTGCTGAGCTTCCTCGGCCATTTTTTCCCGAAAAAACTGGACAGTTTTGTGCAAAATTCTTTGCTCGGGATAAAAGAACGACCTATATAGTTCTTTAGTGAAAGAACTAGTTCAAAAGTACACGTCCGAAACATTAACCCGTTCATCCAAGAGATCGATTTAGAAACTGTAAATATGTTATTACCCTTTCCAGTGGCCGCTCAGTATGGAATTAGTGAACTCCTTCATGTGTGTTAATACCGAATTGACGTCGGGATTGACGTCTTTTCCGTTTACCAAAATCGGCCGGTAGGCGCGATTCCTCAAAGCGACGTGCAGAACGGCTCTGTCCTCGGTAAAATTAATCTTCTGGCCGGCAAACATCGCATCCCTGGCAGCTTCGACTTTTCGGTCCTTCAGCAGAACGAATAACTTTTCGAGCACCTCCGCGTCGACCAGATTCTTTGAATAATCAATTGAAATAATTAGGATGTCTCCGTCATTTTCTGTAGAGAGCTTCAAACTGAAAATAGATACAAGAAAAGACATAAGTAAGTCATTTAGTGATAATTGAAGATTGATTAGTTCAAACGGATTTGCAATGACATTGAATTGAAATATGGGGACAGTGCTTCAGTTGACCAAATTTCTTTGTGAGAAAAATGGATTCTCCCTCGTATCTTTGTATGGCAAAAAATGGGACATTCTGATGAAAAAACAGGACAGGTTTGTGCAATATTCTTCTCCTGGGTTTTGGATTCTTATATGATTTTGATCAGAAAATCAAAATAGGACAAATAACAACACTTAAAAACTGTCTGTGGCTTGTATCGCGTCGAAGCAATCCCAAATATTTTTCTTTCCTTATTTATGCTCTCCTTTTGTTTTCCATGGTTACTACCATACCGGGCAACTATGATCTCCTACAGGACTCTCGTTTTTTCATGGTTTAAACAACCATCATAGAAAATACCTATAGGAAATCTACCGTTATCGGCTTCTACTTGTCTTGTTTGTGTAGTTTTGTCGGTCTAGTCTTGTCTATCTAGTCTTCTCTGTCTAGTCTAGCCTGTCAAGTCTAGTCTGTCTAGTCTTGTCTGTCTAGTCTTATCTGTCTAGTCTTATCTGTAGAGTCTTGTCTGCCTAGTCTTGTCTATCTAGTCTTGTCTGTTTAGTCTTATCTGTCTAGTCTTGTCTGTCTAGTGTTGTCTGTCTAGTCTTGTCTGTCTAGTATTGTCTATCTAGTCTTGTCTGTCTAGTCTTGTCTGTCTAGTCTTGTCTGTCTAGTCTTGTCTGTCTAGTCTTGTCTGTCTAGTCTTGTCTGTCTAGTCTTGTCTGTCTAGTCTTGTCTGTCTAGTCTTGTCTGTCTAGTCTTGTCTGTCTAGTCTTGTCTGTCTAGTCTTGTCTGTCTAGTCTTGTCTGTCTAGTCTTGTCTGTCTAGTCTTGTCTGTCTAGTCTTGTCTGTCTAGTCTTGTCTGTCTAGTCTTGTCTGTCTAGTCTTGTCTGTCTAGTCTTGTCTGTCTAGTCTTGTCTGTCTAGTCTTGTCTGTCTAGTCTTGTCTGTCTAGTCTTGTCTGTCTAGTCTTGTCTGTCTAGTCTTGTCTGTCTAGTCTTGTCTGTCTAGTCTTGTCTGTCTAGTCTTGTCTGTCTAGTCTTGTCTGTCTAGTCTTGTCTGTCTAGTCTTGTCTGTCTAGTCTTGTCTGTCTAGTCTTGTCTGTCTAGTCTTGTCTGTCTAGTCTTGTCTGTCTAGTCTTGTCTGTCTAGTCTTGTCTGTCTAGTCTTGTCTGTCTAGTCTTGTCTGTCTAGTCTTGTCTGTCTAGTCTTGTCTGTCTAGTCTTGTCTGTCTAGTCTTGTCTGTCTAGTCTTGTCTGTCTAGTCTTGTCTGTCTAGTCTTGTCTGTCTAGTCTTGTCTGTCTAGTCTTGTCTGTCTAGTCTTGTCTGTCTAGTCTTGTCTGTCTAGTCTTGTCTGTCTAGTCTTGTCTGTCTAGTCTTGTCTGTCTAGTCTTGTCTGTCTAGTCTTGTCTGTCTAGTCTTGTCTGTCTAGTCTTGTCTGTCTAGTCTTGTCTGTCTAGTCTTGTCTGTCTAGTCTTGTCTGTCTAGTCTTGTCTGTCTAGTCTTGTCTGTCTAGTCTTGTCTGTCTAGTCTTGTCTGTCTAGTCTTGTCTGTCTAGTCTTGTCTGTCTAGTCTTGTCTGTCTAGTCTTGTCTGTCTAGTCTTGTCTGTCTAGTCTTGTCTGTCTAGTCTTGTCTGTCTAGTCTTGTCTGTCTAGTCTTGTCTGTCTAGTCTTGTCTGTCTAGTCTTGTCTGTCTAGTCTTGTCTGTCTAGTCTTGTCTGTCTAGTCTTGTCTGTCTAGTCTTGTCTGTCTAGTCTTGTCTGTCTAGTCTTGTCTGTCTAGTCTTGTCTGTCTAGTCTTGTCTGTCTAGTCTTGTCTGTCTAGTCTTGTCTGTCTAGTCTTGTCTGTCTAGTCTTGTCTGTCTAGTCTTGTCTGTCTAGTCTTGTCTGTCTAGTCTTGTCTGTCTAGTCTTGTCTGTCTAGTCTTGTCTGTCTAGTCTTGTCTGTCTAGTCTTGTCTGTCTAGTCTTGTCTGTCTAGTCTTGTCTGTCTAGTCTTGTCTGTCTAGTCTTGTCTGTCTAGTCTTGTCTGTCTAGTCTTGTCTGTCTAGTCTTGTCTGTCTAGTCTTGTCTGTCTAGTCTTGTCTGTCTAGTCTTGTCTGTCTAGTCTTGTCTGTCTAGTCTTGTCTGTCTAGTCTTGTCTGTCTAGTCTTGTCTGTCTAGTCTTGTCTGTCTAGTCTTGTCTGTCTAGTCTTGTCTGTCTAGTCTTGTCTGTCTAGTCTTGTCTGTCTAGTCTTGTCTGTCTAGTCTTGTCTGTCTAGTCTTGTCTGTCTAGTCTTGTCTGTCTAGTCTTGTCTGTCTAGTCTTGTCTGTCTAGTCTTGTCTGTCTAGTCTTGTCTGTCTAGTCTTGTCTGTCTAGTCTTGTCTGTCTAGTCTTGTCTGTCTAGTCTTGTCTGTCTAGTCTTGTCTGTCTAGTCTTGTCTGTCTAGTCTTGTCTGTCTAGTCTTGTCTGTCTAGTCTTGTCTGTCTAGTCTTGTCTGTCTAGTCTTGTCTGTCTAGTCTTGTCTGTCTAGTCTTGTCTGTCTAGTCTTGTCTGTCTAGTCTTGTCTGTCTAGTCTTGTCTGTCTAGTCTTGTCTGTCTAGTCTTGTCTGTCTAGTCTTGTCTGTCTAGTCTTGTCTGTCTAGTCTTGTCTGTCTAGTCTTGTCTGTCTAGTCTTGTCTGTCTAGTCTTGTCTGTCTAGTCTTGTCTGTCTAGTCTTGTCTGTCTAGTCTTGTCTGTCTAGTCTTGTCTGTCTAGTCTTGTCTGTCTAGTCTTGTCTGTCTAGTCTTGTCTGTCTAGTCTTGTCTGTCTAGTCTTGTCTGTCTAGTCTTGTCTGTCTAGTCTTGTCTGTCTAGTCTTGTCTGTCTAGTCTTGTCTGTTTAGTCTTGTCTGTCTAGTCTTGTCTGTCTAGTCTTGTCTGTCTAGTCTTGTCTGTCTAGTCTTGTCTGTCTAGTCTTGTCTGTCTAGTCTTGTCTGTCTAGTCTTGTCTGTCTAGTCTTGTCTGTCTAGTCTTGTCTGTCTAGTCTTGCCTGTCTAGTCTTGTCTGTCTAGTCTTGTCTGTCTAGTCTTGTCTGTCTAGTCTTGTCTGTCTAGTCTTGTCTGTCTAGTCTTGTCTGTCTAGTCTTGT